>NW_019091499.1:111820-197959 GCF_001949145.1 Acanthaster planci
CCAAATTCACAAAGTTCAGTCATTTCAAAACATGGCATTTGTGACTTTCAATCATCTGTCATAGTACTAAAATTTGAAAATGAGAATTTAGCAATTAGTACTGAGTTATCTGTTAAGAAATATTGAAATCTTTCTCTTCACATTAGCACAGCTCACCTATCAATTTTTAAAAAGTGTCATTATACTTTGTAGCTGCATTTAGTATGAACTTTCAATCAGAAAAGCTCACCGTTTAATTATTCTCTCATTAATGTCACTCTATTATCACTTGTGTTTCCTAGTGTATAGGCCTCATACGCAAACAGACAAAAAAGGTATAAAGATGGAATTGAATTTACATGTAGCTCTGTTAAGCACAGTTTCTGAAGAAGCAAAATTGGTATTGGATTGCAGTGGTCACAGGGATAACATTTTAAGAAAAAGGACTTTTTTTCAGAAATTAAAGTTGCAAATGGTTGATGGCATATCTTATTATCCCAGTGGGATGTCCAAGAACCAAACCAAAGGGCTCATTGGTCAGAAACGTTTCAGAGAAACAGAATAAAAGTAATCATTTCCAGACCTGATACCTGCAGTCAGAACCCCTTCTGCATCTTCAGAAAGGCAAACTGCTGGGGTTCATTTTTTGTTAAGGTAGCACTACTTGAGGTGATGGCATCTAACTGGTTTATCCATGAACATATATACTTGGGCAGTGCGTGTCTACACACAGCAAATCATTCATAAAGGGTGCACATTAACAATATTGCAGTGACTGAGTGGTATACTAAGCTCTAGTGACAATTATTCTCTGTTTTTCTCTCATTCATACCACCCTGCTGTTCATGTTCTCCATATCTTATTCTGCTAAATCTTGCTGATTCATATCCCCATTTTCATCCTGTACTTTGATCTTTTTTCCATGTGTCAAACTTAAATATGTTTTCTCGCCCTCATCTCTCTTTGGTCCTCTGTTACCTTGGCTACCCTTCTCTTATTTGTCTTGTTACATCCACTCTTCTCCTTTCCCATTTTCTGTTCATTATGTCTTTCCTTTTACGTCTGTCTGTGGTATGTGCTATCCTCATCCATTCATCACCTTTTCCACAAAAAATTTGTCATTTTTTGTCATCTACCATAACCCCCTCCCCCCACAAATCGCAGATGGCAACAAAAGTGGTGCCCTTGGCCAACGATCTAGTAGCGAGGTCAACCTCGCAGCTGCTTCCAGGTCACGTTCCCGCTACGCTTCCAACACCAGTGCCGCTGGCATGGCGGCTCGTATGCCCCGATCCAAGTCAACATCTAGGGAAAATTTGCTGGGTAAATTAACCATGCATGCCTGATTCTTGGAGGTTTTACTTTCAGAAACATGTTTCTGTTTCATTTTTTAAATACTTGTGTTGCCTTGATGTTTCCTAATACTTGCATCAAGTACCTGAATGACTTCTGAAGTCTTCACAATAGAAATCAGGATATAGCCTGTTGGTACACTCTTTACATTGAAGTCATTGACCCTGCTAGGTTTTTAAGCATGTTTGCCAGACTTAGTCTAGATTCATGACTAGATTTCCCATTACTCATCTATGGATCTGAAATCAGGAGTCGAAATTAGCGGTAGTCCGCTAGCCCGAGGCTAGTGGTTTTAGTGGGAGGACTAGTAGTTCCTACTTGTCGGTAGTCCGACGGGCTAGTGCCTTTTTTAGCGGGGGCATGAAAAGAAATACACACTGTAAATGTAACACCATGCCGTGCAGTGGTATTTTGATTGCAGATGCATGTACATGTACATTTGTACAGCCTACCGTTACACTGTAGGCACGACAGGTTCTTTCCGTACATAACAAGGCCCATGTGTACATGTATCCACGTCGAGCTGATACTCTACACACGTAGGCCAGCCACACGACATTGTACGCATCATACAAGTGTACGTGTGGATTTCACGGTACCCCATACACTTTAACGATATATTGTGCAACCAGAAAAAACGTTTTCTATTGGGCTATTGCCAAAATAATCCAGCGTTTTGTCCAATCAGCCTGCGTGTTTGAAGCGATAACAATAGTCTTTCCAGCACGTAAGATTGATTTCTACTGGCTGTTACTGAAAAGAATGATCGATGGATCGATACCGTCTTTTCGGATTCGCGCAATTTAGGAAACGTTTTGAGTGCCAAAAATCCTTCCTCTGCTAACGCAAGTATGACAAAAAATTGTGAATGTATGCTGTTTTGGGTTACTTTAACGTAAAGTTTTAATGTGAAAATCCTATATTGGCTTTCAAAAACTAAAGTGAACGTTGCTAGTCTGGGGACTAGAATCGTGGAAAGTAGCAGTGTTCGCCTCCTGGGACCTGAATGCCTGCTGGAGAGTAACATAAAATGTGGAATAGCAAATATAAGGCATATTAAACCATACTTATATACATGTAAATGAAAAGAATCCTGTGTTGTTTTACTGTACTTAGGCCTAGGCCTATTAGCATTTTTGTAGGACTACTGAAAAACTCAAAGGACTAATAAAACAATGACATTACTAGTCCTGTGGGCTACCATAGAAACCAAGTTAATTTCGACCCCTGTATGAACTTGGTCAAGTGATCTTTTTTCATGGGCTCAACTGCAACACTGTTTGGCCCATCTTAACCACTTCCTGCTGGGGAGCCCGGTTTTGGGCACCATGTGTTTATACACCGAGCTGGGGTGCCCGGTTTCGGACAAAAGAGCTGGTCTGTGTAACAAAAGACTGTACTCAGAACAAAGGACCTGCTGCTGGGAATTGCCATCATTTTTCGACTTCCATTCTTCAAAGGTTTAATCCGGCACTGTTTTGAAACAGTATACCACTGTTTAGGGGCATAGCGCGCCCGCAGATTAGCACTGCCGACAAAAGTGCTCCAGGGCCCCATTGATAAGCAACACAGCCCTGCTGCTCGCAAATCCAGCCGCGTATGAAAAATGCTACTGGCATTCACCGGAACAAAGGAAATTATACGACACCACACAATTCTGGGCCCTCTTTCACAGGGCTGCAGGCCTGGGTTGAATACTCGGATGTCAATGAAGGTTCCTGACAGATTAGAGTAGCCACCAGAGAGTCGTTTGTGTGGGTGTAAACGTCCAGTAAATGAACACATGAATTTTTGAAGAATTTTGAAAAAGGAAAATCTTGAAAAGGTCCTGCCATTACATCGCACTCAAGAGAAATCCACCCGGCAGGTAGTGGTTAATAACCCTAATTTTTCAGTTTTCTTTAATGTCCTCTATTTCCCTTGAGAAAACTGAACTCATGTCTTGGTCATTTCCTGCAAAGCCCAAGGGCTCCAATCTTATAATAAATGTTTATCTGCAATTTATGAAGGTTACATGCATGAACTGTCACTCACAGATTATCAAATTGTCTCAAAATACTTGACTACATCCCAGGAATACACTAGTATTACCCATAACTATTACCCTTATTAGTTCAAAGTTCTTTTTCTGTAGAATGTTGTCATCGTCATCACAAACTAATGCAAAGTGGCACCAAGGCGCGGAGAAATTTCTGTTCCTGTAATTTCCGTATTTAAACACACAGGAGTTTCAAGAAAATTTGGTTTTCACAAGTAAAACATTTGTTGATTTCCTAAGCAGTTAAACGTAAATGCTACTGTATCCCACAATTATACATATGAATAATTTGTGTCAAACATTGACACATATTTTCCTCTGAATTGTATTTATCCAAAACATTCTTGTGTGTTACATGTGATACCCCAATTTTTAAACCACAACTTTGTGTGCGAAGTATGTTCATGGAACTGCACATGTTCTTTGCATGGTTTTCATGATATGTCCAAATGTGGACTTATGTGTTAGCTTGTGATGTCGCTGTCCATTTTATGACACATTTGACATCCATAACAGCACTGACAATGCAACCTTTGATAGAAATCAGAATAGATAGTATCAGGATATAATGTTTCTCTGAACATGCTAGGTATAAACACCATGACATTCATGAGTATTTGTAATGTCCTTTGTAATGGTTGAAGTGCATACAACTCCCTCTTATCCTAAATAACATTCGTTAAAACATAACATCCACATATGTTTCATTAATTTTGGGCCAATGGCAATGCAAAGTCAATGTAGTTCATAATATGCATGAGTAGGGTAGTATTTGCCTGATGAAGTAATCTTGCACTACAGAAATTCTGAATTGTAATTACAAAGGTGAGCTGTACCAGCCTCCTTTTGTTAAGAGGGATGGACAAGTATTAAATCCATTTTTGGTTGTATTTATTCTAAATTCAAGTTGAGTGATAATGATCACCATATTACTTGTTGAAATTTTGACTTCTTTCTTTGACCTTCCATATGTTTTTATCCATTTCAACAGTACCCCTTATCTGGTGCTTTTAAAGTGAAAAAGTCATCTACACTCAAGCAGCTTTTTGCACTTTCCAATTCAATACACACAGAGAGCATGCATGTAGCTTGTTCCAGTGCCAAGTTTAAGACTTCATGCCCAATGTTTGTACATGTGCATGTCACTCACAACATGTTACAACTGTATTGTACACAGGACACAGAATGTAAGCTTCTCAGCAACAGATTTCCAGCTTTAATTTCAGAGAATACGTAAAATGTCCATTATGAGTAGAACTGCAAAATTTCATTGTAATCACACAAAGTTTTTTTTATATTTCATTGGTATTTGTTTTTTTACACAGTTGCACTTGTAGGCACTGTTGGAGCACATACCGTATTGCATTGATAAAATTGAACATTGAGGGAGAGTGGTATGACTGATGTTCAAAAAATTGGTTTTGAAATGACCTGGAGACATCAGTCAGTGTACAGAGCCAAATGACATCCACATTTTCACAGAGTTTAAAGTTGTTTGCCAGATTTGTTAAAAATTATCCTCCATTTCTCCATTGCTAAACTCAATTCCCACCCATGTGTCTGCAACTCAACAGGTCTTTTTACACCACGTCAGCTGCCCCGTGAGTAGACTTTTTAAAGAAGAGAAAAGCTGATGTTCAGTAGACTTTGCTTGAAACAAATGCTACCCCTGAAGTCATGCTTATTTGGAAAAGGGGTCGGGGATGTGGACTTCTGAGAGAAATATTGAATCTAACATGCACTCATTGCAACCCATTTCAATAAATGCTTGTGCACATCACCATATAAAACATGCTCTACACTTTATCACTGTATTGGCTTTGTGTGAGGGTGCTCTGGGACCAAAGGTTAAACAAGGTTGTATAGTCTACTCTTTGCCTCTTAGTAGGCAGAGAGTGGACTGTTTGACATATCTGCTCTGAAAGACATAAGAGTGCACTCTGTTTGCCCAGGATGAATATTATTCATGCCCAAAAACATGTATTGCAACACAGAGGCATGATCGGAAAAGATGCTGTATTTCCTGCACCCATTATATTTTTAAGTATTTTTTCCACTTGTCACCATTAAAGAGCTGCAGAGATGCTACGGGGTTTGAATCTACTTTTATGCCATATTGGGTCACAGGACTGGCTTACACGGAACATGCACTCAACACCAGTCTCATCATTGATTTAGGGCCTAACCATCATTCCCATCTCCATCACTACCCTCATAGTGCTGGGTCCTCAAATGCAAGATGAGTGTCTATTGAGCATTGCATGTTTGTTCTTGGGGGTTTGGGCTGGATTTAATCAAGTACCTCCTCACCTGTGTGCTTATAAGAAGAAACATTAAATTTATAATCTTAATGATGTTACAGTTGAAAAAAATGTTATTATCGCCTTTATGCATCCCCTGGAGTTCATGACTTTATTTGCAGTAGTACCTTTTCTATCCTTACAAGTCATTAACATGCATACCCTATCTCAGCTAAAATAACTCAATTGTCCCTTGGTGAGAGTTTCTGTGAACCAAAAATGGATTTAAGAACCCAGCTTTTTCTACCATTGCTAACATCTAACAAGCAATGCTACATTGTATTTCATTTAACTGTGGAAAGACATGTGTATACATACATGTAAGTACTAACCCACTAACCCAACATCATTTTAACAGCCCTGATGTACTAATTCATTTTATCTCACTGTTATCCTTTTTTACAGTCACAGCTAAAATGATTGCAATGATGACATTGTGAAGTGGTTGAACATTAACAATCTGTCATCTTCACCCCTATTTAAAATTGTTTTTATACAGAGTCAACCTGCACGCTTTGGCTTGTTGGCAGTTGAGCTGTTTAGATATGTTGCATGCTTTCTGCAGAGACTCAGTCTACAAATACTTTTGATTTATTCAAGCAGTGTTGTAGTTGGAAAAATGTATAAATATAAATAATTATAATGTTACAACCCTTGAAAGTCTGGTAAATTCTGATGTATGGACATAATAGGGAAACCCTGGGGGAAAGTGAAAACTTTTGTAGAGGGAAAAAAATGCAAAGGGAAAGGAACAAAAAAGGAAGAAAGGAGATGGAATAATTGACATTGAAAATACCTTGGAAATGACCCTTTTCCACCGTTGATATTTGTCAGTTTATTGCTGATGAGTTTTTTGCAACCCCCTCCCAAAAACCCTAGCAGCCATGTTTTGATGCAGAATGAACAACAGAACTAATATGAAAAAGGAATTGAGTGTGAAGATCGATTGTTGTATGAAAATGTTTGTGCTACCAGTACTAATAAAGAAGTGTATTGATTTGTCCAAAGCCTGAAAGACAGATAAGTCATGGTGTTTTGATACTGGCTATTTAAATGTCTGGTTGTTGATTTATGAAAAACTAATGTGGCTTCAAATTAAAAAAGTACAAAGACTGCAGAAAGCAAGCCAATCAAAGCTGACGTCCAACTTCTTTATCAACCTTCTTGAACAGTTGGTCATAAAAATGCATTCCACTACGTGTAAAATTTATCTGTCATGTCCGATGTGTTCCCTCAACAGCAATGCGGTCCAAGTCCAGAGCCACCACTGCTGACAAAAGGCCCAAGAGCCACCGGGCAACAAGCAGCATGAGCACCAGTACAGGGGCATGGCCACCAAGCACCATTATGCCGCCCAACTACCAGCAGAGGTCGGTCACCCCCGACCCCTGGCCCCCCGTGGCCAACAATGAGAGGGGGGACCGCATCACACAGAGGCCCAAGACGGTGAGTGTAATACCTCGTGCTGAAAGAATCCAACAGACAAGTAGGAATTAGCTAGAACACACAGACTGCAAGGCCAAATGTTTGCAAAGCTTTCACACGTGCAGTGAAAAAAATCCAGTGTGAGATTTTGGAACTTTGAGAGGTGAGTGTACAGATTTAGGTTGATGACATCATCTCTTCTATGTCATCGACCTGCAGTTTTCAGTCGTGGATCGAGAAGAGGATGCACATGGCACAGGCTCCCATACACTCACACTGTATTTACAATCATTAATGTCATAATCAAAGATCGTATAGCGCCGAAGGCATAAGATGGATAACTCTGCCCAAAAGGTGTAATTACCATGGGCACCATTTGAGCAAGCGATACGCCTGCGCAGTTCACGGTACTGCTTAGGCGCAGGCTCACCAGGTACACATGCCTGCCGCGGCACATGCGCCAGTGCATTACTGTGCATTGCGCAGGCGTATCGCTTGCTCAAATGGTGCCCATGCGATTTCAACGTTTTACGTGCATTCACAGTGAAGTTCGCCATCTTGCGCCACTATGCGGCACTATACGATCTTTGGTCATAATTTTGATTTGCCTTGCCTTAATATCAGTTCAAATTGTATTCTTTTGCATCTTTCCATTTGTAGCAAGTGACCTTGGCTTTGTTTCTGACATTTTTTGAATGGATTAGTAGGAAACTACCTTGGCCGTATTTCTCTTAATTTGCTGTTAGCTGCTTATGTAATAATGACTTTAAGAATGGAAATATCTTTAAATTATGCCTCGTTTGTACTTGCGGATTCACCTCAGTTGATAGTGCCCCACTTTCTGTAAATGGTGAATCAACTACTGATGTCTGTATACCACTTAATGATGTTAATTCTGCATTTGCAGCCTATGTTGTCATTTTCTCCTCAATAATAGACATGTCCCTTGGGTAATTATCTTCACACATTTCAGTGTCTCATAAACGTTTATTTTATACTCCTGAAATTGGCATTCCACACAATTTCATTAATTGAATATATTTGTCCTATTGGTAGGTTGGCACCCGACTGCGTAATCGCATTGCGGACCAGCTGCTGACCAATCTGGAACCCAACCACCATGAGACTATTATGCATCTCCAGGCTGAGGAGCAACAATACCAGAAGTACAAACTCTGAACATGAACAATGACCATACTCATCAAATGCTTTTAGAATCTCCCCCAGTGGCAACTGATAACAGCTGCCTGCTTAATATTCTTCTTAGTGTGTATTTTCAAAATATGCTGAGCTCCCTCAGGAAGTCCAAGATTGTCAAATTTTTAAATTGGTCTGCCCAATTTAAATGCTATTTAATTCAAAAGCTGTCAGTGTTGATATTAACCTACCTGCTGCCACTGGAAGGTATGACTATATACACAAACCAGCTCCGTTGCTGCCCTTCTCACTGTAGATACTCTGACACTGCTCTTGCTTAGTGGCTTAACTAAGGGAGGCACACCCCTCCCTCTCGAGGCCTGTGCCCCCGATGGGCCGCTTTGGTCTAGAAAATAAGGGCCCCCAAGTGCCCCCCTGCAAAATACACCCCTGTTACGTTAGGTCACAGCTCTGACTGTTCTGAATGCACACAATGCCCAGACATCAGTGCTTGTTTTCTACTATAATATATTTATTGATACGGCTTGATGGTTAGACTGAAGCTTTGTACAAGATGAAGAAACTATAAATGGGTGTTATTTTATATGTTTTGAGGATTTGCTTGATTTACTGAGTGTATTTCTGTTTTAAACTAAATGCACAGATTTTCTATGAGGGCGCACCTTTGTAAGTTTGATACTGATTATAATTGAAATAAAGCTTACAGCATTTTTAATGTGAGCAATGGAATCAAGTCACTTGAACAAACACAGTTGTTGCATGAATACCCATGTTGTCATGTTTAAACTTTATTTGACCTTGTTACCGATGTGTGCTTAAAATGTTAAAAGGGTTTGTATTTTAAGTATTAAGATATGTGTATAATTTAGCATATTAATGTATAAGCTATAAATTCCACAAAGAAGAAAAACATTCATGACAAGTAAAGACTAGAGGATGTACTTTTATGTCTGTTTTTAAAGTATTTAAGATACATTACGCAAGATGTAATATATTTAATACACGTACACTTAGCCTAGCTGTAGTTCAATGAAAGTGCACTTGCTTATGTATTTCACAGGAGAGAAGAAGGGTATTATATTGAATATGTTTAATGGCCGGGGCTACTCAAAATCAGCTGACTTCCATTTGCAGCCCATAATTCCATCTTTAATATGCGTTCATTGTCATTAATGAAATGTACTTTTGCTAGTGAGCGCGTGTTGGTTGTAATGTTTTTGTGCTTTGAAATTTTAAGTCCAAAGACTGTCATCCGTCCCCAATAAAGGGTACTATAGTTTAATCGGATTCTTTGTTAATTCCGTTTTGCTGAAACGACTGCAATGATCAAGTCTGTGACGTCAATGTGTGTCCTTCTGCTTAATTCGCCACTATGCACCCTTTGTATTGCCCCAACAGCGCTTTGATTATTGAATGTCTGTTATGACAGAATTTTGCATTTCGGGTGAGGTGTCAGAAATACGTTTAAAAGTCGGACATTGGGGACAAAAACATATTTCCTTTTGTCTGACACGTGCCCCCTTTTCTTCAGGAAAAAGACAACTTCTGTAACGTTGTGCCATCGTGTAAGTGGTGCTTTTTTTGTTTTTTTCTTTCGAGACCTTTTTTCCCCTTAAAGTTCCATGGAGTCTACATGAATAGGTACGATTGTGTAGTTTGGACAGGAGCGCATAATAACGAATTCCGAAAAATCCAGTTGACAGTTGGTTTATACCAACCAGGGCCAAGTAGGCATTATGGCATTGCTTTTGTGTTCTGTCGTCCAACTTAAAAGCTGCATAGCTTATAACGTATTGCAATGACTAGGGACGAACTGCTGGGTTTGAGTCACTCATATTAAGAAATATGCAAAGCTCGCGAGAGTGAGGTTTCCCAAAAGTTGTTACGATATCTCATTTCACACGCAGTAGACGAACGAATGACGATGCAGTAGATTTCCTTCGGAGCCATGGTGACCAGTACGCATAGTGGTTGCCATACACGTTTCCGTAGCAATCGGATGCTCGCAGCTGACCCCGCTTTGTCTGAAGTTGTTCAATAAAAAATATTGTTGGGCAAAAAAAGTTGGACAAAGCTAAATTATCCAGATAATGATCACTTTATAAAATTAGTGGTAAATTTTGTGTAAATGTTCATGGTCATTTTCCAAAACAGTTTGACTCCTTGTGACAAGAAGTTAGGAAGTTGAAATCAGCACAAATTTAGGGGAAACGTTGGTCAAAATATGCCCAACCATTTTTGTACAGAGCAGAAATCCTTTTTGGCATTAGCTATAGTTTTAATCAGATAGTGAATTAACACAAATTATTTAAGCATAATACCTACTGTCCCCAGCATTTATGGAACAGGGCAGAGGGAAGGGCATTTTGGAGTTATTATAATGCCGAGACACTGTTCCAAATCCCTGGCAGTTAATAAAAACTACATTTTGAGCAAACGCAACTGCATAAAGAGTAAATGCTATATGTAGACATTATATGGGACCGCAACCCTGGCTTGAGTAAATTCACTTGTCTTGTTACTCGGAGTTGATTTCCTCATCAGAACCACTGGTATTGTCTGGAACAGCAACAAAAGCAAATATCTCCCTACTGAGAAAGAAATCGACTTTGTGGCGGTAAAAAGTTACAATTTGGCGTTGAGTATCTCCCAAACGCTCTATTTTGTTTTAAATTGAACGCTAGAATCCTGAAAATTCTCTCTTTTACCAATGCACGGCCTACTTCTGTTACGTAGCCACCAAACGGTGTGTTTATAACCTCTTTACTGATTTGGCTGCTCAGAATACTGATTAAAAAATGAGTAATTTAAGTGTATGGTTATCCTTCTCTTTTAAATTTAAGCTGATAATTTGTTCGTATGTTATGGTTTTTCTGTGAAGATAGCAACTGAAGTAAATTATCAAAATCTTACACCCACCATTAAGGCAAATCACTCCGGCATCTCGGCCGTGGCTGCATTTTGATTCAGTCCAACAAAGTGAAGGGCAGTGTCCTAGCTCATCCTCTTGGCCAGCACACGCCACGCCTTCCATGTGGACGGGACCGCTGCCCTGTCCGAAGTGGGCACTGGATTTTGCCTCTTGGACCCCCGAGAACCCGAGTTGACGGCAGACAACCCCGGCATCTGTGGAGTCCCACTTGTTGTCGCAGATTGTACCCCATGAGTCATTGCGGTAAATCTCTACCCGGCCACTGGAGTTATTGTAGCCACCCACCAACCGAACAGTATCTGTTGAATTCACGTATTGTACGTGCAGAGCGACAAAACTTGAGTCGGGCCCTATGAACTAAAAGTAAGGCTGTGCAATAAGTGTTTGAAGGGTGCATAAAGAACACCCGCAACACGTTGGTGCCAAACGCTTCACGTAAACATTTAATTATTCTGCTCGGGATAAAATAACAGTCGCCAAAATGTTGAATTTTAAGAGCCATATTTCAAATGGCTTACTAAGTTTCGGTCGGCAAACTACCCCGGCGACGTGCGAGCCCCCACACTCCTGGTAGCTGGTGCAGACGAACGGGCAGTCAGCCAGCCGACTCTCCGTCCCCTCACAGGCCACCCTGTTCATCACGACTGGCTTCTCGCCTCTGCCGAATTCAGACGCCGTCTTCGCCCGAATCGCAGCTCCGAGATCAACCTGACGGCACACGACCTGAGCGGCATCTGTGCCCCACTGGTCGGCACACACCGCGCCCCATGTGCCTGTATCCACATGGAAGATTTCCACTCGGCCACTGTATCTGTCCCTGGCGTTCACCAACCTCAGAGCACCGTCGATATGGTCTGTTTAATGTTCAATAGTTGATTTGTCATTGGAGTGACGCAACAAAAGCAGGCGCAGATAGGGGGGCTGTTAACCTACTCCCACCCAATGCCATTTTTTGTTGAGTGGCCTGCGTCTAAAGGTTGCAAGCCCAAGCCCCCAAAAGCATAAATCCTACAGGGATCTTATTAACGGGTTCGGTTAAGTTCAAAACAAACAGGTTCAAGGGCTACAACAACAACGAACACCCCTAGCAAAAATCATGGATCCGCTGCTGAAGAGAGCATCTACAAACATGTCAATCTATAACTGATCATAATTTGCTACTAATTTCGAACTCAAAAGATTTTCAAAGTACAGGAAATACTATTGACCAATATTCAATAATTCATTTTTTAAACATTAATTGATTTTATAATAAGTTTACCGGAAAGAAGCTATCAAAACCACTTGCAAGTACGCGGAATACGGCTGTCGTTCTACTAACTTACTTACTTACTTACGCCTTTTTATTCCGTTTTTGTATCTTTCCAGATCCAAACAAAATGTAAACTATAGACAACCAAGGGTGCCTTATTTCATTTTTTGCTGATATATCCCGCTCTACTACATGGTATCGTTTCATTAATGTCACTAAAGCCCCACCGGCTGGCTTCCATGGAGGGCAAAATTTTACCTTTATGCTCTATTCACAGATGGTCACGAATCCAGTGTTGAACATTCGATCGTGTTATAGTGGAATAATTGGCATCTTCAAAACGAATTTTGACTGACTTCTTATAGAACTTATTCTACGGATACCATAACTCGAACTATAAACACCACCAGCAGTATCTTGTGCATTTGTTATGGGATGTTTATTGGTTATTATTGGGGGGGGGGGTAAAAGGATATTCCAATTTCCTCCGTGTGCCCCAGTTTTTGTGGACCACGTGTTAAGTTTCCTACGTCAGCATTTGCGAACATTTTAAAGCAAAAATCGTGATCTTTAACTTCAGATTGAACCATGATTGAAGAACCCTTCTTTTCGCAATATTCAGATGGACTCCGAACTTGATGCAAATTCTATGTATTAAAAAATTGAATGTACGAGGAATAACGCATGTTTTAACATAATTATATTAGAGATTACCTTGGCAGCCGAACACTTCAAATCTCAGGTAGAAGTAAGCACTTTGCCAAGAGGCAGTTAAAATACGAAGATACCGTGCAATGGGTACCAAGGGAAAGCTGACATTCGTCGGTCGCCCACTACTCACACTGAACTGGAAGATTACCATTAGTAAATGCATATTAAGGATAGTAATTGAAACCCGGCTTTAAGGGGTATGGTGTACTATTTAGGCCACAGTAGGCGGCGCAGTGAGTGCTGTTGCGCATCACTAGCGAGGGGAAGTGTTGTATTTTCTTCGTAAAATGTTGTTGGAATTCACAACAGGCTGTATATGGTAATATTTATTGGAACTACAGAAAAACGTTTTTAGCAGTCACTTTTCAAAATGGTGGCCGGTTATATAACAATGCACCCTTCCGTTCGTGAAAAGAACTGTTATTGTCAAGGATAGAGGCTTTCGATTAGCGCGTACAGTGGTAATGTCTATTAGCTCGTTAACAACAGCAATAGCTTCTTCTGTATTCCATTCTGTATAAAGAAAAACATTACTTTAGTCGAGGGCAGGATGGAGAGTGCTTTTCTTCGTTTAATCTTTTTGCCTGGCTGCAGTTTTTCCATTTAGTTCCTATTTATTTTTGAATCCCCAGGTCCTACTCTCTACTTGAAATATTGTGGACAGAACAGGAGGGCGTTGTTTGGTTTGGGTAAACCACCAAAGCGTCTGTATGTGTGTGCCAATAACTCACTCCGATTACTCCGCTGTCCGCATCAGCTAAGCTCTGCCAGTCACTCGACTCGGCTGTGAGACTGTGGTTCACGAAGAAAGCCGTGATGTAATATGAATTACTGGTATATCCCTGTACTGTAGACCCAGTAACAGCCGTGGGTTGACCCAAATCGACCTGGATCCATGAGCCCGATGGAGTTCTTGGTCTCCATCCGATGCTACCTGTCGGACAAGATGAAATCGTGGCATAATTGTCTTGTTCAAAATTACAAATGTGTACACACTGTGTAGTCTCAAAGAGAATATCGATTATAATCCGCTAAGACCAAAAATTATGCAAGCATTATTTGAAAGGATTTGTTTCAACTGCGTCAGGATATTTCAGGCTAATTTGATTTTACCCCTTTTTGTCTGTTTCGCCACCAACAGTCTGCGAAACTAGCGATCATTTCAGTAAACTTTTCATATATGCAATAGATTTCATCAGTCCAATTTGAGGGTAGCTGTTAACACTTTTCCAATTTTCTACCTATATTCCGGCTACCGTAATAATTATTGTCTGAACAGAACAACTTCTGCGTCTTCAAACAATTTATTTTTACTTGGAGATCTCGGTTTTTATTGAAAACCTTGATAAAAAATCTGAAATATTACAACTAAACACCAGATAACAACCGAAAGATTTGAACCAGTGCACATTTCAATGTGCTTAGGCGAACACAAACAAGAGATTTGAATATGTTGGTATGCTAATTTATCACAGTGCAAATTTCACCTGCTAGTCAACATTGCACTATTACTTCTTCAACCGTGACATTTAGCACATGATCAAGGTGCCATTGGGAGGAGGACATCCAGGCCTTTCTGGGAACATGATGCTTAAATAAGAAATTTGCATTTTTCTTATAAATTATGGTTGAACTTGGGTTTCCTTTATTTTGGTGCGCCCTGTAAAACAGACAGTAATGTTGGACTCCATATGATTGGCTTGTTTCGCACACTCTTAAAACCCCTTTCATCTTTTTGCATTATTGATTGATTTTACGGTCTTGCAAGCGAGGCAGAGACTAACCCACTTTGTTGAGTCGAGCGTTACGTGGGGGATAAGTGCCATGGTAAGACGACGCAGTGATGCTTCCGTCAGGGATCTGTCCGCTTTCTATCCCCAGCGGCCGAGGCGTACAAGGTGCTTTGTGAATAAAAGAAAAAACTTTCACAAAATTATGAATTATTCGAAGATGACAATTTTCTCTTTTCAGTGTTCTGAATTTAAAAATATCCCATGACCTTCATCGCACCTATCCCCTACAATTAGACAATCAGAGAACATATAACCCTCCTCCGTTGCTATGCAAGTGATGGTTCAGATGAAATTCCAAGCGATCAGGGGCATGGTCTGTTACATGTTGTGTGTGCATAAATTTCCATATCTGCATTCTACATCCAGCGTACTACAAAATTATTTGATCTATATTGTGACATTTTAATGGTTTGGTACCGGACGAAAATGTTCCTCTGACTCGGGTAGGACCTCCGCCGATTGGATGGCAGCAGCACAGGTCTGAAATTGGTAACAAAAATAAAAGAAAATTTAAACTTGACGGGGCGTTATTGTTTTAGTTACAAACATGGAATGATCGTGCAATATTGATTTCCGGTTTGATGGCATCATCGAATTTTGATTCACATCATCAAAATTCTAGTTGATTTCATTATTTGTGCTAGATAAAGTCTCTTAAGTACATGTATATTAAATGTCGGAGTCACTCTAAAGAGAAAACTATGGTGGACTATTTACGACACACCGCGTCGCCTCCTCCATACGTGACATTACTATGCTACCGATGGCTCGACGCGACAGCAGGATGCAGGGGAGCCGTTGCGCAGTCGCGTCATACAGTTGCGTCATATATACAAGAGGCAACGTGGTTTCTTGTCTGTAGTACAGTATGAACACCATACCCGTACTGGGTCATGAGACAGCTGATAGAAGTGGGTACTACAGTCTCTTGTAATTTGACCTCTGATAGCGCCATCGTAACGTTACACTTGTATGCACATTTAAGAACTAGGGCGATATTCGTGCCAAGTTTCACGTTTATACTGTATACCTTCTCGGAGAAAAGCCAAGATATTGGAAATTACAGATCAATATATGATTTATCAACATTTTCAAAAGATGTGAAAGTTAATTTATACAAGATTTATTATTCTTTTAAAAGAATCAGATTTTATCAAAGACGTAATCTGGCTTGAGACGTAAACTGTAAACTCTGCAGTTCGGACAATTACTTACCGTATTGTGCAGGGATCTTCATATGGTCCTTTATTGTTTATCTAGTATAATAATAACATCTACTATACCTCAGAAACATGGACTAATACATTTTTGCTATTCTCAAATGACACTGTTCATTACTGAGTTGAGGGGTAAAGGATCTTAATGTTATCCGGAAGATAACTACATGGCATTTTAACCAACAAATTTATGTATATTTGTTCTCATATCAAATCATATAATATTCTCTACTAGACAGTACAAGAACACTATTATGTTCTTTTAATTTTACATTGTAGAAAGCTAAAGACAGGTATAAAGAGTTCTATATTCTTGGGATGCATATTGAAGAAAAATAAAAATGGGTTTATGAACCTTCTAAAATATTTTCTTCTTTATCTCCATACAACCCTTTTGCTTTACAGTGTTAAACTGCTCCAATCTGACTTTGGGCTATTTGAGTGATCTTTTGACTTCCTTTAGAGAAACAAGCTGTTTGAGTAATTTCTAATAATATGTAGTGGTTACCGTGACCACTCTTGGCCTTTATTTGTTAATATATACCGTTTAAAATTCACAGACCTGTACCATCTAACTTAGGAAAATGTATGCTTATATATACATTAATTAATTATAATGTGAGAACCATGAATTACCTGGTTGCTTTAACCCCGGTTTTACGCCAGCTTCAAACATTCATCCCTGTAGTACCCGCATGCAGTTCTACTAAAAAGAACCTTTATGTTAATTATGGGAGAACCTCACTGCTCAAAAACAGTGTCGTCCTTTACAGCACTTTATATTGGAATAGTCTGGATGATTCGTTTATTAATTGATCAAAATCATCTATTCGAATGAGAAAAAACGCAATGGAGACTGAACTAAAGAAATGGTTAAACAGATATTTATAAATAAATTTACTGCTCATACATACGGCAAAATACGGAGACCACCAAGAAAAAAGGAACCCAACACAATGACATGGTTGCTGTTCACGAGTTAAAGTTGATTTCTATAGTAGAGTCTCGTGCGGCAGTTGCATCACCCTATGTTACCACTCAAAGACCACCACGACCGTCTGAGGTCTGCCGTTCACTACGTGGTGTTAAAAGGAGTCGCGAACATAAGAGCTAAAACATTTAACCTTAGTAAAAGTGCAGTTCAACCCGAACTCAGTCGTCCAAAAGATTTGTCACACAAAGTTTATGAAGCTTTAAGCAGATGGCATCTATGGACTAGGTAATAGTCTTAGTACAAGCCACTCCAAATGCGCCATCGATTATTCCGATTATTGGAACGGCATGAAAAGTGTTTCTAAGCGTTGGAACGGCTAAGCATGAAATCGCATTAACGTCTGGTTCACCAGACCAATCCAGCGAAGTACCTAAAAGAGGGTGGGGATCAACAGCCTGATATCAGGCGGATTTGCAGACTGAAACATCCGAGCTCAAGATCTTGTTGGTCTAAAATCACTTTTCTGTATGTTTGGCGCTGAACACGTGTAAACAAAGTTGGTAAGCTCATTACACACGTAGAAAGTAACTTCTAAATCTAGGGTTAGTGGGAAAAATGACTAGTCCACATTATCCACAAATGAGACATTTTTTTGTTCTTCAGATACAGCAGATACTGTACATTTGTCAATTAGGCTCACTCTGGCAACCCTACGTTTGTTGTCTCTGTTATGTATAACTTGAGGAGTGTGTCCATTTGATTCTTTTCCTGTATTGAAAATCATCATGTATCCAGGATATCCTTAAACTGGTGGTCGTAGGTTCGAGTCCGTGCAAGAAATCTCACAGACAATTTCTCCACAGAATCGTGAAGCAGTGAAGCATAATTTGATATTGTTCTGTCAATTATCGGAGTGGGAAAGGCGGATAAATTACTTTTAATGTTGTAAACAATAAACGTATTTACTATCGGCAATCTGAAACGTTTTCATCGTTCGGGGCAAATTAACATATCTCTCCCATTTGTCTTGTTTTGACGAAAGAGGTTCTGAAATGCTATACATGGGTGATTGAACCGATATACGTACGTTGGTAGATATATACATCGTGTTTCCCTTTTAAGAAGATGGTCTACGAGTAAAGTTATCCTTCTTTTTGGTACATGTAATTTACGGTTATGAGCGATATTTTCCCACACCCAGATTCAGCCTCTCTCAGCAGAATATAACTCCCGGTGTCAGTGTCAATTATATCCGACGTGTTAGCACTAGTGCAAGTGATTTACAAACAGGTTGATACGGAAGATCACATCGGGCTCTTGGCCAAGAGATAATTCAATCAATGTTGGCTTGCCTAATCTTACAATTGAAAATCCTTACCCGTATCTTCATTGATATACTCCAAAAAGACTAGGAAGCAATAGTTTGGAAGCAATAGTGTGTTCATATATGCAGCATACGCCTAACATAAAATCACATGGGATAGGGAAATGCATAAGCTTCAAAGGGCACTAGATTTTCTTAAGAAATTACGTTGATAGAATTTAAAAGTGACTGGATGTGTTCTTCTATGTGCTGACGGGCTAGAGTAGCTGTGGTAAGCATTGGTTTTGCATATAGGAGGTCAGTGATAACATGACTGTCTGAATTGTTCTAGCTTGAGACTTTAATGATTGCGTTTCGAGCAGGTTATCTTATTTGGAATCTAGGATGGATATATGGCGCGCGAAAGTGACGTTTATTCAGGTTAAAGCGGTCCATTCGGTTATATCGAGATATCTTCATTTATTTCAGGATATCTCTATTATTTCAAAATATCTTTAAAAGCTCTTGACATTTAAACGCCTTTGAATGATGATTCTGAGATATGATCCTAGATGTCTCAAAATCCATTTCCAGATATCTCATACTCATTTTCAAGATATCACCAAATGATTTTAACATATGTTTCAAGAAATCTCGAAATCTATTCATAGATATCTCAAAATCAATTTCAAGATATCTTGAAATAAGCAAAAGCTACCACTTTAAGTGAAAAAAATGTTACTTATGCGCGCCATATGGATAGAAACCCTGGTGCACCACGGCTGCCTTTTCCATTACAATATTGTTTTTTTATACCCGTGTGCATACTCGTTTACGGCGTTTCACTCCTGTACATTTGAATAGACACTCTCCACAACTTACACTTAGGCCTACGAGCCTGTGGCACGCATGAGAAGGCTGAACACAGATGGAGCCATTTATCGTTTGTGTCGGTGTGCTTCGTATTTGCTCATTAGCGCCTCTTCTCGAATTTCCTTGATACATCTAGAAACGTGTATGACACAACAAGGAAACTGATATGGTAATAGAAAGCGCAATCATGATGTCGGGAGAAGGCAACGGAAGTCAATCAATCCTGTTATTTCATCATATTTCATACATTAAGCACTACAACTGTGGTTCGAACGACCAATTCAAAATTGTAAACTCAGCGGGTGGGAGAAATACGGCAGTGAGAATTCAGGCGTGGGAACTGGAAAGCTCAAGAGAATATGCAGACGTTTATTACTTTACCTGTCTGTACAGATGGTATGCTCATCATGGTTTCCGGAAACATGTTATAGTCCTACTGGTTCTGGCATGACCGGAAACTGACGCGGTGATCAGAATCTCCAAGTGGAGAAAACAGTCTTCGTTTTCTGGCATGGCTGCCCCCAGGGATTGTTGATTTGACCTTCGCACCTGACAGGGGCGGATCCAGGTGGCGTTAGGGTGCACCCCCCTTCACCAAGTATATAAATAAGAAGAAAAGAGGGAGGGAGAAGAAAAAAGAGGGGTCATACTCCCTGAAATTGAACCACCAAGTGCCTATAGGATCCAAACATTCCTCAGACCCACGCCGTAAGGGCTTCGCACTACGCACTCGCGGGCATATAGCCACTGCTCCTTTTGTATAGGCCCCCTTTAAAATCCAAGACCATGCCCCCTTGGGATAATCCTGGATCCGTCCCTGCCTGGCAATACCCCAAATTACGACAAGAAATCATTTATTAAACTAGAATTTTGCCATGCACGAAGAGTTTTATAGAATTCGTCGTAAAGCCTGCATCGATGCGCGCCCTCAAGTGAACGGCTTCTTAACGTTGCTGTCCAGTCAACGTCGTGACACGTCACGCAACGAGGATTGGTTCACCTCAATCTGTCCTGTATGGTGCACTATTTACGACACACATTTCTGCCTCTCTGTAGCCTCTTCCAAGGTGACGCAACCACACGACGCGACTGCACGACGGCTCTCTTGCGTCCTGCCGTCGCCTTCTTGCCGTTACGTTTGTACGCACACAAAACCCACAATGTATAAAAACCATACAAATGACAGGCGACTCGACGGCGTGACGGCACGACGCGACGCTACGACGGCAAGACAAGCTAGCACGACGCGACAGCATCAAGAAACAACACGACACGACGGCACGGCAAGATGCCACAACAGCACGATGCAATGCCATGACGGCATGACGCAACAGAGCCGTTGTAGCGTCTCGTCGGAGCGACGTGATGACGCGACGCAATACTGGCGGCCATAGAACACCACAGTTTATAGAGGGCACCTTTACCGTTTTCATGCTACAGGCGGCCGGCCTTGATTCCGTTGTCCCTTTTCATGCATTCTTTCTAACTTTGTGTTTTCATGAAGAGTGAGTTGTTGAAAAAGGTTGTTTTTTATGAGAATGAGCACCACGACCAATTATCAGCATTATCTCCAGGAAACAAATAACATGAACGTCAGCTACAACAACGTTTCGGCTTTTCTAGCTCTAATTCTGATCCATTCTAAGATACAATACATAAATCATTATTAAGTAATTGGTGATGTAGACGAGAAATTATGTGCGTTGTCAAACGTGCGTTGTTGAAGAAAAGATACCGTCACAATGATAGTAGAGTCTACAGTGTTTATTCAGAAACACGGACTAATTTCATTGAAAGTGTAGTGATGATGAAGCCAACGAGGAAGATTGAACTGAAGGAAGACTGAAGACGAAATTCTCTGACGTTAATATAGTGCAGGCTGGGTGGTAACTTCCTAAACCTGTGGTAAAACTTGTGGTCGTACAATTATAGACAAATCGTCTTGAGTGGGAGTACTACTTGGAAATTACCGGGATGGACCACAGAGAAATGTCTATAAAGTTACCAATCTACCACAAATGGGAACTTCATCAACGGTCTTAAAAGGAAATCATCAGCCGGGTAATTAAAGAATGACGAATTATGGGCTGACAATTATAATGTGATGTGAGAACATTTCCTACATAGGCGGATTTTTCTATTTGATTTTCTTTTTCTTTTTTTTTCCTTTTTTTAACAAAATATGACAGAAACTAGTTCAAATTGATGAATGGATGAAGTAAAAACAAGAAAAATAAATGCTTGCAGCTTAGGGCATGTATTTTGCAAGCACCGACGGAGACGAAAGAAAGCACTAAAGAAGCCCTCTATAAACACTTCGAAGCCAAGGGCGACAGCTCACGACGCGTTGCGTCGTGCTTCAGGCGACGTAATACGCGATGAGACGCACAACACAGCTTACGACGTGACAGGCGACATAAGAACCGACGTGTAGGCAGAAAAAAGTGCAATAAGGAACAGACGTGAGACAGCACGACGCAACATGTCTTGTGCGTACAAACACGATGGCAAGAAGGCGACGGCACGACGCAAGGGAGCCGTCATGCCGTCGCGTCGTGTAGTTGCGTCGCCTTGGAAGAGTCTAAAGAGAGGCAGAAATGTGTTTCGTAAATAGTACACCATAGATATTGGTTTGCTCACGTGGTGAGCCATTGGCCACCTGGATGTAGGCTGCTGGTTACTTTCTTGTGAATTTCATGGGTTATCGTCTTCACTGACACCCTAGTCCAAGTTCTGTCCTCTAAGAAAACTTAAATATTACTCCCATCTTTAGGGCAATCTTTAACAATCGTGAATTACAAAGAAAAGGCGATTGGCTGATAGGGGAAATATCGTCAGCTCATGCAAGGAGATGACCGATCGCGTAAAGAACGAGTGATCGTCCTTACCAATGCCACATTAACTTATTTGAATGTTGAACACAACAGGGGCGCTATTTGGTGTAGGTAAATCTTTCTTTAATCCAAATTTACCCCTTCTATTAGTGGCCTTCGTCATGCTTCAGAAAGGCTAACAACTTGGATTGCTTATCTTTTCTCGATTGGGAGAAGTTTGTGGGTACACCATTTAGAATCGATCTTTTCTAGAAGAATGATGGTTCTGAGAAGAACCAGCGAATAGCAAGCTCAATGTGTCGACCAGGTTGCTATGGTCTTCCTCAAGAGAGAGGTCATCCTCGCAACCCCCTTGATTATGTAGGTTGTATCAGATTCAAGTTTAAGCCAGTCGTTTTAAATTTATAGTTTCATTTTTATTTTTTCACTAGGTTTGGTTGTTTAAAGTTTCTTGTGAGTGTATTTGTGATTTAAATATTCATTACAAACAACTTCTATTCTCATCTCTACAGTATTCCACGGTATACTTCTCCAGAAAGGGTAAAAAAAGACATCTTTCAAAAGAACTAGAAATCTTCGGTTTTTAATGTGGAAGGGTTTTTTTTTTGGGGGGGGTGTTTTCAGCAATTAAACCATGCAGACATGTAGGGTTTCCTCATTTGAGATGGAGATCACAAGGGACATCACTACTTCCAAATTAATTATAACTTTTGCCAGTGCGCTGGACATGACAGCGATATTCGTAGAGAAGTAAAACACTTTTTGAAAACAGTTCGAGACTGACAGCAGCTAGAAACTCAGAGTCGGTAGAACGTGCTGTGCATTAGCTCAATCAATCGAGGTAATCTGTTTCACCTTGCTGTACGGTGAGGTTGATGTGTAATTTTTACTAGCGTTTTCGTCTCTTCAAACCTTGGCACAAAGAGCATCTATTGCAGAATATTGGTGCAGAACAAGAGAACGACACGCACACTTTATACTGCACAGACCAACGACAATAGGACTCATTATCCTAATTTACTAGTAATGCGTTCCATCCACTAGCCTTTCGCTAAGGCCTTGGAGGCATGACAGGCATGAGGCTGATCAACCAAGCGGGAGGAGCGGAGAATTCGCCTGACAGGGTTTCCCCTAAGTGGCGGCTGCGTAGCGCCCGATTTTTTGTGTTCTCGCCCATGCTCATCTGAGCGCCTTGACGAAAGGCTCGCGTTTCCCCAGCAATAGAATCTGAAAATTGGCCCCTAATGGCGCACTTCCTGAACCCTTCAATATGAAAAATATCGTGAAAGATTTTAGAATTCCCACATACTGTCCGTTCATTTGCTTCTATAAAATTGTTTCCCCAAAAGGCCCCGTAAATTATCTCCCAGAGGATTAATTTAACATGGAAACCTGAAAGAGAAACATCATACCAACTATTGATATCTCACTTCTGAACATCTGAAATACATGAAATCAACTCGTGTCTAATCTGTAGGAAAACTGGAATCGAAACAGAAGACCCAAGTAAGTTTCATTGTTTCATTTATTTGAAATACATTTACAGGAATGTCCTGAAAATAATTATAAAGTCACGTGTAGCCTTTTTTGAAAATAAATGCTCTAGGCCAGCCAAACTAAACCTATAGCCCAAAGGCTAAAGGTAGGGAAGTCTTCGCAACGTGACTTTCTTGTCCTCAAGTGAGAACGTGATGCGAAAACAAACGTGCACGAACATGGAAACCTTGGTTCTCTGCCAATGTGAAACGTCTTAAATCAAATCCTTCTTATATTTAAAACCTATCTGCAGGAAAATTTTCCCACAACATGTTTGTTTCCTGAGGTGATTTTAATCCCAAATATTACAGAACTTGATAGGGAGACCAAAATTGAAATACCCAAAAGCGAGACGCTCAAGGGATCCGAATGACCGCCTGACTTTTTCAGGCTCTGCTGCCCATAAATACAAGATGCGTGAACAGATAAGATATTTCAAGCATTGGATATAAACTAGAGAATCTGGTAGGTCGATGCGGTATGCCGAAAGAAATGAATATTGGAATTTTAGCCATAAAATTGCATTTGTACTGTAATGTTGATTATAAATGAGATGACAGATTCTTCGTGCTTTTTGACTGACGCGTATATTCACTCCTTAACCAGTGGCATTGACCAACTAACATACTTTGTTAAAATCCGAGAAGAGCAGGTGTTTTCGGGGCAGTGTTTTCAGCGATCGAGACTGTTCATTTTATCACATCTCGGCATCGGCTTGCTGCAGTCATGCGCACACCTCCATGTGCGTTGTTTAAAACGGTGCAAGTCCATCACGACAATCAATAGCCCTTTGCGTATAGTTAAAATATTTTCCTCGAAATTTTCATTCACGCCCGGAAAATTTTCGAGTACAGCGTGAAATTACCCAGATGCACTGAAAAAAGTGCCCATCGTCATAAAAAGTTGATCAAAAAATTAAACACCAATGGTTACGCTGGCAACTGCACACTTTAATTTGAATTTTCACTCCTTTCACGCAATTTAAGCATTAGATATCGGTCGATCGGATTATACATGCATATAGCGCAGTGTTCTATGAATTAATTTTTACAATCCAGTTTTGGTCTATTTCACCCATCTATCCATTTTGCTGTCCGTCTAGTGCTGACAAACTATCAATGAATGTATTCATTTAAATCAAAATGAGCTACCAACTATTTGGGGATACATTCATGGTGAATTCATCTCATTTGTGATATTGTGTTATGGATACATTCCAAACAGTGAAAGACACATCGTCTGTCTAGTAAATGGGTCTGATATAGCTCAGTCATTTACATACAGTACTGATGCTCACCACAGAGGTTTCAACTTTTATATCCAGCCTTCTAGAGATGAATGGTATAAAATTTCCTATGTGTTAAGTTCTCTATTCAGTAGCGTAAATTTGTGCCGGGAACTGTGGATTGGAAATTTGAACAATTTTGGAGGGGGCAGTAACGCATGATATACAGGGTGTCACAGAAAAAAACAAACCCTGAGGAAAGGGGTTAATATGCCCAAACCATGGGATATGATTACAATGTATAAGGATCTCCGAAAAGTAGAAGCAGTATTCTTTCTAATGATACCTTGATGGTATCCCTCCTGCCATGCATGACTGAACACCATTGTCTTGAAAATGGGGCAACCGAACTCAGTTGTAACACTTTGGATAAACCAGTGAATGAGGTTGTCCTCTGTCATGCTTGTCCTGGTTGAAAGTGACAACAAAAGGTCATGTTAATTAATGAGGGAAGATTGCCTTTTGTCACTTTAAAGTTGTGCAATAATCTGGTTTAAATGTGTTGACATGCCCCGAGGAAGGCCAGTGCAGTGTTAAAAAGTGTTCGAAGCAGGACAGCAAGTCTGCAACATGATGCAACTTACCAAAGAGCAAAGAGTGTTTGTCGTGACAAAATTTCTTGAAAACAAGAGCTTTCAAGCCACCCAAGCTGCATTTAGGGAAACTTTCCCCTCATAGGGATCCACTGGCAAAGTCGACCATCTGGGAAAATGTGCGCAAATACCGAGAACACGGGACAAGCCTTAATTTGAATAAGGGTCATTTGGGAAGGAGGCGCACAGTGCGAACTCCTGAAAACGTTGCTGCAGTTCGACAGCAGCTTTTGCAACAGCCAAGGGGAACCAGTTGCAGGAGGAATGGACTTGGACACGCGAAAGGTTTCGGAGAGGAATTAACTGCGAATTACGTAAAAAACAATGACGTTCACTCATGCATGGCAGGAGGGATACCATCAAGGTATAGTCAGAAAGAATACTGCTTCTACTTTTCGGATAGGGCATAAATTATAATCAATTCTCATGGTTTGGGTATATTAACCCCTTTCCTCAGGGTTTGGGTTTTTTTTCTGGGACACCCTGTAAATCAGTATGTAGTACACTCCTGCAAAGCCAATATTACATCAAAATGGCGTTTTTATGGCTTTAAAAAAAATTGCTTTCCCTTTTGGAGTAATATTGAATTTGTGGTTGCTGGGAAGTCCTAAATGTTTTTCAGGATCCGCTTTAATTATTTGTCACCACAAAAAGTACGGACGGGATGATTCACAGCCCATCCTCCGGTCAAAAGGGGGGGGGGGATATGTAAAGCTTATCGCAGGGATTACGCCCATGCTCAATTTTTGTTCGAATGTGAACGGGCGATTGCTTCTGGCTCTGAAAACCTCTGTGTGGATTTGCAGCAAACGTTAAAGGGAAAGGATAAAAGATTTAATATTCAGAAACTGACGACCGTGAGGTTAAGGTTTGCCAAAGGTTTTACAAACATGGGTTGTATGCAAATCCTATACACATATTTAACGAGGAAAATGAGTGTCATGTTTTAAACAATAAAGATGAAACTTATACATGTGCAAGCAAAACATAATCGGCACTTCGTCAGTATCCACACAGCGAATATCTTTAACATGATTTGGCGATAGTTTCCTGAACATACAGTTATCCAACGTCACTACACAGAATGGCACGATCTGCATGTTTTCAACAAATAAAGACTATTCTGTCCATAGAACAATATTCAGCTCCTCCAAAATTATGGCCTCATTAGAAATTAAAAACCTAATTTTGTGCAATTTCATTGAAACAAATATCGAGAGTTTCAACTACTTCTTATCCTTGTCCGTTCTATATCTCTATCAGGAAAAAACTCAGATCTTTCAATACATCCGTCATAAACCATTGTTACCTTCACTGGTGTGCCATTAATCAGTATGGTGCATTGCTTTAGACAGTGTTTTTCCCCGAATAACATTTTCGCAAAAGGGCCAGTCACTGTTTACCACTGCTGTTTACCCCTACAAACTATTCCAGCAACGTATCTTGACGATGGAGGAACCAGCCCCATTCAGATTTAAAGGGGAGGGGGAGTGGCGTCACCTTTAGGGGTGAGATAAAAGTGGGGATATCGTCATGTAAGCGAATCCGGTGTACATGGTAATGCTATCATTGGTCATTCGCAGTGGCCCCCACCGATGGCTTCGAGCATTGGAATTACTATTGCACGGATACTCTGTTCCGTGAGAGTCGCTCCATATAAAATCCGCACAATGCTTTTCGCCATTGAAGGGGGCATTGGAAGTGTCTAGTGAATCGTCACTGAGTTTGGCTATACCCTTTACTGCTGCTCTCTGTTTTGGAACTCCCAAATATGTTGAAGCACTTCGTTACTAGTTGCTTCGATCAAAGATCATTATTGTGTACGTGTCTGCTTGGGCTTAGCAATTACGACGGTCGCAAGTTAAAATAGCTAGTTTAAAGCCACAAACACAATAGTACATAAAAAGTAACATTGAAATCACACTTTTGTTTCTAGTTTGAATTTCAGAAAAATGACGTTAATGTATGCATGCTTCACATGTTTATAAACCATGCTTCCATTCAAGACAATTTTCCTGGAGGAATTTAACTTTTTAAAATTCGGGATGTTTCCTTTTTAGTTCCTTTTTGCCCCCCATGCTATCATAGAAGACCCGTGTGGAATTTAATCCTGCTTCGTCCTCTTTAGGGAACTTTACATTACTTTGGTTTGCAATTAGCTTCAGGGTGACAGAATTTACCGTTGCCTTTGTACTCAGCCTTTCTATCGACAGGGAAGATTAGATAAGAGATGCTTACAGTCTTGTCGGAATCGCATGTTCGCTAGGCCATAGATAAGTGGATTGATTGCGTGATTAATGTACAACACTAGGGAGGTGTGGTAAAAACCAGCAACAGCCTCATCGGGTATGGCGTTCCCAAAGTACTTGGTGAAAACCAGCACGAGGTAAATCGAATACGGCAACCACGATATCAGAAGCACTAGGCTGGCTAGCAGAAGCATCCTGGTGGTCTTGCGCTGCAAGGCCTTGCTGGCGGCTCTGGATGGCCTACACCAGCCCGGCCGTCTCTGGCTGACGCGTGGCTGCTTTCACCCTGCTCTGTAGGAGGAACTCTGATTTCGTTTGATTCGCTTTGGTGTTGTTGCATCGACTCTGGTAGTGTGTCACAAAGAGGTGTTGTTGATACTGAAACATTTGTGATCGTTTCTACTGCTATGTCGCCCTGTTGAGAGGAATGTTGAATCTGCTTCCCCGTAGGGAACAAGGGCACTGCTGGTGGGTTCGGAGCAAATCCATCTGGCGTCTGCAAAATGTCTACTTTAACATGTTTTCTGATTGTCTTGTAAACTTTGCAGTAGCACACTGCTATCATCGTTACAGTTACGATGTACCAGAAAGTTGAAGCAGATAGAACAATGAAAGCGTACGGCACTTTGTTGGCATTGTCAGCTGCTATCGCAATGTAAGGCAAGTTAAATATCAAAGCAGAAAGAACTACGAGCACAAGTGCCGCGAGTATCTTCCTTGGATTTAGCAGTCTCCTGTAAAGTCGGCACACGCAATCGTATCGGTCAAACGCAATGAGAGTGGTGATCAACACCGAAGATGAAACTGCTGAATAGAGGCCATATCTTAAATAGAGGAACGCTTCCGAGGGTTGTTTCCCGAGGAGGATGGTCAAGCTCGGGCCGATGAAGTAAATTAGTAGCAAGCAGGTGAAGAGGTCAGCCCAGGCAAGAGCCATGATCAGTAGATTGGTTGTTGTTTTACGTGGCTTGCTCCAGTATACGCCCAGTATAAGGCAGTTACCCGGCACGCCAACGATCATCACCGATAGAGGGAAAAGGACCCTGAAGATCTGCCCTGGATCTCTAGAACTGTCTATGCTCTTTTCGTCATCGCACGGCGTGCAGTTTGATACATCTGACGAATTCATGGCTGAACGCACCCTGAAATACAAGTCAGAACATGAAGCAGAATACCTCAATTTGGGGCTTTAATTTGTCGAACTACTTATGCTAAGCTCAGTTCATTTGGGCCCTGACACGATTGCCTAAGTTGCCAATCCTTCCGCGACTACAAATTTTATTTCGAACTCAGTAGAAAACTGGTCGATAGAAGTACAAGCAGACCAACCTTGGATACAAATGCGTATGGTGGTTTGACTCTGGTGAGGTAGAGTGCGTTAAATCGTGATAAGACGAGATTGCATGTTACCAAGGCTCCATCCTCTGTGGAAAACGCGTGACTAATGGAGCACTTAATGGACTCGCCTCACCGTCATTATGTAGGGCTTTGCCTAGAGGGATTTCTTTATTCAAGGTTATTTTCTTTTCCCAAACAGTCGAGTATACCGCGCTTCTCAGCTGACCCAAATAAGTATAGGTGTTCATTCGGTAGCTTTCCTACACGTTATGTTTCAGCGCCGGGAAATTTTGAATTACGCATGTCTGATTTTGAGGGTAATTTGCATACGCAATGAGGGCCATGAGAATTCGTGTCATGCCAGCAGCTGTTTCATACATTGATTTCCATTATATATACTGGATAGGACATCGCGTCCAAAACGTGTCCTGCGTATGCGTATTTTCAGGAAGGTAAAGAACGAGCGTTGCGAATTTTGTTGCGTGCACTGTCAAACGGAGATTTAAAAACTACTGGTTGAGGTTATTGTACTTCAATCGTCAGATTTCGAAGAAAAACTGAATTCTGCCCCCGGTATGGATAAATTTGGAAAGAATAATGGTTGAGGTGTGCGCAGCAGTAAATTGCCGGACATCGATGGTAAATCAAGTCTGGAAGAAGGAGCAGCTTTTGACATGAGCGTCACACTTTCAGAGAGTTTATGCATGCATTGTGCTATAATGCTTGACTTGAAGCCTACATACAAATGTAGTCAGAAATTTATGAATGTGATTCTATGAGACTTCACTATATCGAGATTGGGACTGTCTGAAATGTTATTGATCGGCAAAAGTGGTTTTCAAAAGTGAATAATTATTTTTTCGTTTGTTTTCCCCAGATTTCACCGGAAAAATCTCGAAGAAAGCCGTGTTTTGTGTTGTGTTAAATGTAAGTTGTGAATTCAAGTTTTTTTTAAATTTGATTTATAAGTGTCTACAGTGAAAGTGACCCTAACGTAATTAGTTTGGCTCGTAGTCAAAGTTCTGCTCATTTTCTGCTCACGGAAAAGATCCTCACACTTGTCGGTTTTCAATAAATTTATTTAGCATATGCATGATTATTAGTACATTGTTACCTGTGAGTGTGTAAAATTAAAATTAAGACTTTCGTTTTATTGATGGATTTTTTCGGTGTTGGCTCATTGAAATCAGACGGAAAAACACGTGGACGGTCTGGACTTCATAATGCAAAACCTGTTGTGGGTCTTGGTGAAACTTTAATGTTTACACACTCAACAAATGACGGTTGAACCGACCCAAAGTGGAATTATAGCCCAGGCAAGACCGTAGTCAACAGGTGTGAAAAATGAATTAAAAAACAAAACAAACACACACATACACAAAAAAGGTTAATATTATCCATTTCAAGTGGGTTATTTAATAGAAAATGGTGAGTTCGTTGCATTTTTTTCTTCAGAATCAATTTTCACTAAATGCACTGCATACAGCATTTACCCTCCTGAAGCACGGTGCACCGGCATTGTTCGGCCACGCATTTCGTACACAAACAAAATGCGCGATGTCCTATCCAGACTTTATAATGGGGATCAATGGTTTCTTACGTCGATATGGAAACTCTGTGCGTGCACACTTCGGCAATTGACTACTGCCTATTGGTCAAGGACGAATTTCAGTGCGTGCACCTCTTGCATGCGAACAGGATGGCCCAGTAGTAATATACCTCCTAATTTTGGTCGTTGGATTTTTCTGTCCGCCCTGAGCAGGAACAACAGAGGGTGTGTTTGAAACTGGAATTGACAGTCCTTTGGTACTCACTCACCGCATAGGCTTATGTGCGTTTGACGCGGAGCATGCTGAGTACGTGCGACAATTTTAGTCTGGAACACGTGTGTTCGGTCCCCATATACTCTGTATTCACGCATGCGCAATAGTAACCTATGGTAATCTGCCCGAAAATTGCTGTTCTAGCAGACGACGCATATCAGTGAGGGATTCGTCCTGCCATTTCCCTTTAAGACCTCGTATGTGAATAAATTGCCAAGAATCTATTAGGGTGCAATTTAATAGCTTCTAATCAGAAAGGTCTCCAGAAACTAATCAAAGGAGTGGAAATTGTCAATTTTTCCGTGTCAAATTTTCACAACTTTGCTGGGTTTCCCTTCAAATTACTTTGATGCCTCATGAAAGACTGGTAACCCTTATGATAAAAAAGGTTTATTACTTTTAGGCAGAAAACCTTGTTTTGAAATTCACTTCACTTTCCACTGGGACCATTATTTTCGTCATTTTCCGTGTTTTTCGCCCAACTTAAGTGCCCAATTTTCACAATAACACGTACAACGACGTCAAATTGTCCGACTAAAAGGCCCCAACAAAAACTCCGTTCTCATCCATACGGTTTCCTTCTTGCATGATACTTTCTCATTAGAACGTTCACATTACTATTTACAAGTAAAGAAATGTCAGGGAAAGCTCAGCAAAACTGAAACAGTCCCCTCTAAAATGTTGGCTTCACTTCCAGTTTCTGATTCTGTCACTTTGGGGTACGTAGGTAAGACGGGCAAAAATTTGGCAGAAAATGGATTTTTATCATGTGTAAGTTAGCGAAGGGGACTTTGAGTGTTTATATACATGATCAATTAGTTTTGGGTCCACCTGTCAGAGTCAATAGCCATTTTACTGGCTTCTGGCTGTGGTGAGATTTGGTACGCGTGCGCACAAACTAAGTGAGGGGCATGACTATACGTGGGAATGTATGGTCTTCACTTGCAAGCCAAACGTGAGAAAGCATCCCGTGGAAAACTTAGTGTCATCTTTCTTCTTTCGCTGTTGAGGGTGTACTTCAGCCTCAGGACTCCGTCGTCGCCGAGCGCACGGACGTGTGTAATAAAATCTGGACTCCAAATGCCCTTAATCAGCTTATAGAGGGATCCCAAAACGACGCTTTTAATGTCGATCTGCGCACTTCCGCGTTTGAAAACGAGGCTGTATGTGTCAGCTTCAATTTTTAATACGATCAGACGATTGAAAGTAAGGAGTTAAGACACAAAATACATACAGGTATGTTAAATTCAGACTTTTCATGCTGCAAATTTTTGTTGAAGAGCCTTTCAGAATGACTCGACGCGTGAAATCAAAGGAAAAAAGCAATGGCAATTTACAGTGAACTAACGTACCTGCGATGGCCGTGTATCTTGTGCAGTGGGCGTGGTTTAAACTGAAGTGGTATCACACTTACGAACCGGATACTGCATGTACTGTGTGGACTCCCCGGGCGCGCGACGATGTTCAACACAGAGAGCCTTGGTTTCTATGCGGATAGCGCTGACGGGGCTAATGTGAAATCCATCTATAGAGTCATTGAATCCACTCGCGGCCATTTTACCGAGCCGAATACAAAGCTTTCCTGGCAATGCCCGCCTTTGTTAATCCTGATGTCAATAGAATGGAGCCAACCCACGTCCAGGTTTTTTATATACGTCCGTGGCCGAGCGCCCAAGCAGGGCTCAAGCAAGGGCTGAGGGGTGCACTCACCTAAGTAAGCAAGAAATATTTCGGCCAAGCTCATTGATAAAAGTTATACACCAAAAATATTCTATATTAGAGGGTCCTGAGAGCCGTGGAATTGGGAGGGGGGTTGAAAAAATATGGCACGAAACCTCTGGCCCTGACTCAGGGCTTCCAATTCTGACCAATTTGGATGCAATCGGGACCAAAGTGGCACTACTTACCGTTTTGCAGAGCGATGCATTTTCAAAATGACTACTTTTCCGGGCAGTGAAATTTCCTTCATTTTAGGGGTGGTCCGGTTCGGTGAAAATTTCTGGAAATTTCATTGGTCAGCCCACTAAAGGGAAATGAAAGAGGACATGTCGAACATCGTTTTTCTGTGCAGCCTGAACACCTGTGAGTATTTTTGAATTAAATATTTGTGTGAAGTATGGGGATTTATCACTGCTGTTTGTGGGGAAATTATTTGCTGCGGTGCACCCTGAAGGCCTTGCACAGATTTTAATGCAGGAAATGCGTTACACAGGGTCACAACTAAAGACGCTAAGAGCATTGTGGATAAATTTCTACCGGGCGTGCGATCTTGCTCAATATGGCCGTTATCAATTCGGTACTTTTTTTTTGTTTTGTTTTCTTCTCATCGCTGAAAATATTCCCATTACACTTCATTAGTTCATCCAAAATTGATCAAGTTAACCAGCAATTTGAAAAATAGCGCCAAAAGACACGTGATCACTGATACTTAGTGAGAAGAAAAATTACTGTGATTGCTCCAAGGCCATGTTTTTATCATTTAAGCCGACATTTTAGCCTGTGACGAAGCATTGCCATTGGCTGCCCAAAAACCGTCCAACAACGCTTTGCTATACATGAAGGGATATTCCTCGTGGTCGGCGGTCGTGCACAAAGTAGCCAATCACAGTACAAAGCCATCAGTCCTTCCCCAGCCCTTCCCCTGGCAAGATCGTTTCCGCGGGAACGAGGTTGCTAGCGTGTATGTCATCGATAGAGTGATAGTACAGAGACGAATCTAATTTTTAGGAAACGGGGGGGGGGTGATGGGCGTACTAAAGGGATTCCCTGCTAAGGGGACCCACCGGAAATGGATGTGATAGACAGCGCAATCCTGGTCCAGGATTTTGTTTTTTGAAGGCCTACTTTTCGTCATTTAACTGGTAGTTTCATTTAGTCTGTGGCTGAACGGGGGGATACAATCCCCATCACCCTCAGATATGCTTCTGGATAGTCTGGTGTCATTAAGATCTCACTGTTTGCTGTAAAGTGCAAAAGTAAATATGAAGTTCTCGCCATGGCCACCTGTCAAACGCGCAAGGTTGTCTGAAAGGAATATACCAAACTAGATGGAACTCGAGTTGGTTCATTTCAATTCAATGATGTGTGCCTGATCACAAATATGCAACTGATTGCAAATGGAATCGTTTACAAAATTAATGTGGTCGATTGGGGGCAGCATATCAGGAAAGTAAAGTCCATCAGCGATCGGCTGAAGTCTAATCGTTTCGCAAAAAATATTTACATCTCAATGACATTACAACTTCGTTATGGAATGGAAAAATCACAAAAATCATACTGGTGAAATTAGTGTCCTTTACACTTATAGGAAACACTGACGTAAATCTGTTCGGGTGAGTGGGACATGGGGGTGGCTTAATGAAAAACTGTCTGGCCGCGGAAACTCGAAAAGCTTGGAGAAGTTGCTGTACACTACATGACACTAGGGGGCGCTAATCAAAATACAGAAATACATTTGACGTATACTGACACCCCTGAATCTTACATCAAATCTATGTAGTTAAATATTTTGATTTTTTCTCCCTTTGTAATTACTGTTGAAAACATTTGGATGTTCGAAAATATCCGCTTTTCAACCACCACGAAAAAGCATGTTCCAGTGGTATGTTCCAGTATCCCATTCCCCAGAACATACGCCGCTACGAAAAAGGGTCGTCACTTTACCGAGCCTTTAAAGAGTTGAGACATACATCTCAAAATCGATCTTCTTTTTCCAAATAACGCCCTTTAACACCGTAGCAGGAAATGTCTGTTCGAACGTATTCAACCTAAGGGTATCAACAAAGGCGATGGTACGTGAAACTCCACGTATTTCATATTTAGTACCTTTGTGTTCTATTGACTTTAGGTAAAGACAGTAAGGTGTGTAAAATGTGTTTAGATTGAAGTTGGAACATTACGCTAGCAAATTTGTACCATTTAGGTTTCTTTCGCAAAATTATGTGAAACTTGCGGCCAGAGCAACTCTTAGATAAACATTTGAGTTCCAGCAAAAAAGTGCGTTTAAAAGAGCACTTGACACAATTATTACATTAGAATCTCCCACCAATGTCGTGTTCGCTTTGTATTTCTTTCGCAAAATAGTAATTTACTGCTAAAGATGACGATAAACCTGTGAATGGCAAGCCATTTCCTGGATTTTGTTGAGGAGGTGTCATCGCGTGGAACTTCCAATTACGGAATGAGGGCTAGGCAGGGGTTTTTTTGTTTTGTTTTGTTTTGTTTTTTGTTTTTGGCCTTATCATAAATGCCAACATCAAAATGGAACCTTTCAGGAGGAGTAGATAATCATGCACACTTTAGATATTACCACACCTTGTACAGACTTTTAATTTTTATGCAGACTCCTTTGACTATTGACATGAAAGCCGCTACCTCCAACCTTGAGCAATTTGACTACCCCCCCCCCTTTACAAGTGAAAGACAGTGCGTACTTGTGTTTTGACTTGCTTGAACTTTTGGACAAACAAAATGGAGAAAAAACGATCACGAAACGGCAAAGCAACGTTTCGATATGAGGTACAGGCATTTGCAAGCTCACAAGTATTTATGAGCAGCACCCTCTTATGTCAGTTGTGTCCCCCCTCCTTCGTATTTCAACGGCCGGTCCATTTTAGGATTTGGTCATCCCCATTCCCCACTCGCCAGCCCAGATTACGCCACTGCCTCGGATGGTCAGATGGTCCAATCATGAATACATTGTCCTAATCATGACAAGTTCCTGGTTGATTTGGATTTCTTTTTCAAACCTTACATTCTGGTGCTCTTCCATAAGTCTCTGTAAACCTCTTGAAACGCACGTAGTAGGTTTGTTCTTTCAAGAAAGTACATTCATAAAGTAAACGGTTGCAATCAAAGAAAATAACAATTTCATTTTAACTTGTTGGGATAGCTATGTTCTAGTAAAAATACATACTGTTTTTTAATGAAAAAAGATTATAAGAAATGAGATATCTACGTCGATTACCATTTTGGACTAATGAAATGCTGAGGCCTAATTGAGGCAATATTGGGTAAACAGTCGTCCAAGTATTCTAGACGAAAAAGAAGGTTTCGCTGGGGTAAACGAATTGTCAGTCTAGGCATATGCCATCATAATCCTGTCAAGGTTGGTAAGCAGACCTGAGCACAACCTCCCATGAGATGATACCGTTCTCTTGGTGCTCATTAGCGTCTAATAGGACTATCTAGTTTTCTGTCCTTGGCTTTGTTTTTGCTGTGGCTTCTTAATTGAATGATATGGCTACTTTGACTTCATTAGCAAATGAAACTTAACATGATTCCCCTTCAGTTGGTAGATCAGACATCGCTGTAGCCTTCTAAAAAAAAGTCACAGTGGTTTATTCTTGGGGTTGTCGGATCTACTTGTTTTGGTGTAGGGGTTCCTTTTGAAGATGGGGTTTTGCACTGACCTCGGAGTTTGGTTTGCAGGTTGGGATTAGAGCTTTGGCTGCAATGTACAAATGATTCCATGGTATAACCGGTTGGGCAAGTTCATGCTAAGGTTTTTTTTTTGGGGGGGGGTCGAACGGATCTCAATATCAGGTTAGCGAAATGGTAAGATTTGGAGTTCAGATGATATTTTGGTATAGCATTTCTCGTATATCAGTTGGGTTTGAGTCGGACTATCGGCGTGTGTTACAGATATTTTGGGGTGAATGATTGGGTAAGGGTTAAAACTGGGATAAAGGATATAAAGACATCGTTACATTTTGCTCTTCCCTAGGGAGGAAACATTTTGGCCCTCTTCACAGATTTGGTTCTGGATTCGCCCTTGAGGTGAGAACTCACAGTTACGTTAAACATGTATTTAAAGTTTAGTTTACTTGAGACGCTACTAGCGTGTCAGTGGTTTGATGGGGGTTAGGTTCGGTTGGAGTTGAAGGTGAAGGGGTTAGGCTGAATTTCTAGCGGGAGTTTGCCTCCTGTCAGAAACTGTACCTGGGATTTTTGTATGTCTGAGGTTCCTTTTGCTCTCTTTACTCCGTTTTTAGTATCACGTTCCTCACAGATTGGTCCAGGCTGCAGTGGTTGTGATATCCTGTCTTTTTTGACTGGGGAATATTTTGAAAGACATACAGAGTTATATACTATAACAGCCGGTGCGTTGGTAATATTTTCATATTGACATTCCTTGTGACGGGGGTAAATTTGTGACTGTGATCCCCCCAAACGCTAAAGATGGAAAGCTTGGATAGTATTAATTGCCACTGAGCAGGCGCGTGTTTCATCGAAAGCGAGCAAGAGAACTCATTGTAATGTGGCAGCCATTATGAGACCAATATGGAGAGGATACGGTCCCTTTGGGGTTATTGTCATTACTCACCGTGTGTTCCATCAATATCGTCTGTCACTTTCCATAGAAACGAGATTAATCATCCTTTGGCATTCAGGAAGAATGGAAAGCGGGTATACACCACCCGTCAAAATGGTTAGCCAATACCCCGAGGCATGTGGGAGCGATCGCCGCCGCTCCCATTTCGCGCAGGAGAAAAGGATCAGTGTTCTGGTTGCGCATATTACTCCGTAATAGGGTACTGGCGTATAAGAAGAGACTGAATGATGCATCGTCCCAGCTCCAGATTAATATCGCAGCTTCACCAGAATTATGATCTTGATTAATTCCCTTGTCTGTGGGTCCCTGTATTAAGAATCCAGCGCTCACAGTCATGTCCCTACTCTATCACGGGTCCTTTGGTCGCTCTCGCCGGCCCATTGATACCCACTCACCTTTTTGAAGGAAACCCCGCGAAAGCCAATCGAGAGGTCTGTAGACAGCGCCCGAGAGGGGCCAGTTCAGCAAAGGGCGAGCCTCCAATCTGACACTGTCCTATTTACTCAGACCAGGTGGCGAGCATGAAGTGTCGCAGATGCAGAGTGTACTGATAAAAAAAGTAACGACACTCGTCACCACTCATGTGAATTCTCTGTGTCAGTGACTGTCGCATTCCAACATGTTCATACTGAGCGATGTGGAGATTCTTCATTGAAATATGCCAGGATAAGCTAAAGTTTATCAGATACAGTGTCCAATACAGGCAAAAGTTATAACATAAAGTGGATAAAGCGACAGCCTTCGAAACGAATGAAATGCGGGACACCACATTAAACAAAATCGTCCGAAAAAACTGTATAAAATAAATTGTTTCGCTATAACATTTAACTGTGCGCACCGTTATCATTAAAACAAAGGACATAATTTCTGCTGTGTCCTCCAGGATTAGAAATTATCTCGATCTTTGGGGGGGGGTCACACTGACAGCGGTAGACCATGCGTTTGCTTTCATTCCTCAAGGGAAGTTAATTAAGCTCCTTAAGACAGATTGGTAGGAAAACGCAAATACAGTGATAACTGGTACCACTTATGCTCCCCGTAAGGATAAGGTTGCTCTGATGATCAAGCGATCAAAGTCTGTGCAATTTGCAGCGGGAAATGCGTGAAGCAAAGCTCTCGCTGGGCAGCTTTCAGGAAACTGGCCAGCCCCTGCTTTTAAAGAAGACTGGCTTCATGTCTCGTCGTCATTCCCTTCCCAGCAAGTTCACGCGAAATTTCTAAGGGAAAAACCAGGTTGTCACTAGTACTGGAACCCTCTTTAGAGTTGGATGCACAAAGGACAAAAAATGATTTTTTTTTTTTTAGTAAAAGGCATTACTTTGCTTCAGTCCTCTCAAATCTAAGGCAGCCAAACATTTTTTATTATTTTATTTCTTTATGTTTTGCACGTCAAAGTTGTGGTGTAGTGTTGAAGGCATTGGCATGATGGGGAGTGTGTTTTAGCGTGATGGATAGCGATGAGCGCAACATGATGGGTTTTGTTTATCGTCACGGTACGTAGCATGGTTCAGTAGAAGTAGGCTTGCCGTGACTGCGAATGAAGTTTAAACCAATTAGCCCTTATCACGTACTTTTTTGAAAATGAATGCGAGAGAGTAAAGCAATATCGTTAACCAGTATTTTTAGAAACTTTTAAAACAGTTTTTATGAATATCTTAAATTCACCCTAAATTATCTATACGCTCTAAAAGGTGAGAGCAAGCGTTGGGTTATACAAATTAGCCTCTGCGTGTGCCGTTTCACAACTGGACATCGCTGTGAAAAATGGAACATTATAGATCAAGACTTCTTGGTTTCGCATTCCATTCAAAATTCCTATGATATTAGATGCAATATAATGTGGTATGTAGCATAAACTATGTCAAGATGATGCATGCTCTCTTTTGGCAATCCTGTGCGTGGAGAAAATCATTCACTTATAGCCTCCGGCTGCGAATACAATACCGCGTGGCGCACTTCACAGAAGCCACGGTTAAGTGGCGTGTGTCACAACGGCGACGCACACAAAGACATGAAGCAGGGAAGTGAATTCACCGTCGTCACTGGACAAACGTCTCGCCCACCGTTTGCACAACGAGAGGAGAACGATCCATCTTCCCGCAATGGTCATATCCACACGATGCCAACCTTTTTAAGTTCCCTCGTGGAATAATATTTGCTCTCCTGCATGGGTGGACGCTGCGCGCTCAATGCTCCACCACGGGATAAGAAGACGGCTGGGATTCAACAGTTTGGCTGCGTTTTCCATCAGTTTCGGCCCAGAAGCTAGTTTAATAGGGATCATCGTTGTGTGACAACCCCGAAGGTGATGTTTCGTGAGAGCTGAAAAAAGACCAAAAAACTCTTGCTGTCATAACTGCACATTTGTTTGGGGGTTTTTGTAACCGAAAAGTCCGAATATTGATGTTTGTACAGTGTTCCTGATTTGGTTTTTCAACAGGAGATTTCACTAGAGCAGCAGGGACTTCTTGTTTAAACCTTCATTCTCGAGGAGTTGCTGGCTTTAATTTCATCTGAGTGTCATCTTCGTAAATACTTTTAATTTGCAGAGCCTCATACTTCACTAAGTTAACGCGCCAGCGTGTGAAAAACGGCAGCTTTTTAAACTATTACGCGGACAGGGAGAACTCGTGCTCAACAGGATGGAAGTGAAAAGTAAAAGCATGGATAACGACCAGGGGCACAATAAGAACAAGACGGAGGAGAGGTATTCTGTCGGTCGTATCTTCACCATGGTGCAGGGGGTGTTCGTCCGGGTCCTCTTCTCTGTTTCCTCCGTCATCTCCGTGTGGCGGGTAGCCACGGTCAAGGAGGACCCCACCTGGTGGCTGCTAGTGGTCATGAACGCCCTTCTGTACGTCGAGGCCTATGTGACCTTCCGGTACCGGAAATCTGGCGAGTGGAAATGGTAAGCATCTTTGTTTAAACTGTGGAAATCAATGATATCAGGCAAATGCATGAGTTTTCTCATTAAAGGGTGCTGGGAATAGGTGCGTTTTACATTATCAATGGCAGTGAACGTAAATAAACAAAATACCGTGCCCATTACAAACGTGCTTGCATGAAAACTCCTTCCCTCTGTAATAACTCTTTTCGGGATATGTGTTTAGCGGTACGCTGTTTTGGGTTTGAAGAGTGGGAATCACAAGTTAAAAATCACAAGTAGGTTAAACCTCTGACGGAAGTGGATCCCAGAATTTTCGAAAAGGAATAAATCGTAGGGGGGGGGGACTGGCATATCACATTAGTTGGGGAGCCGCTAAAATGGGCATGTTGCGCACACGTGAGGGTGATAGGTCCATTCGGGCCTATCAGACATTGTATGAACGAATGTAGGAATCAAAATCATTTGGACATCTTGTGACTCGTGGGGACTTGCTGGCGACTAGTGATGCCTCTCAGTGCTTTTAATTAATACAACTTAGGTCTTTATTGGGCTCGGTCTCAGTTTGCCGTGAGATCTCACCTAAATGAATGTTTGTTGACTAAAGTACTATGGGTATATATATGGATTGTGAGTGCAAGCCCCTTCTTTTATCAACTTACCAACATTTTTATTGAATAATGGGCCCTATCCAAAGAAGAAAGTTTTAAAATGGAATTGTATTTTGTGTCTAGGGGCATTGCGTTAGTTAGTGTCTTATATTTTGGTGTTTAGGTAAATATGGTTTTATTCGGACTGTGTAATTATCTATCTTTGATGGTATTTTTCTTTTTATATTTTAATTTAGTGGTCTAACTGTGACTTCTTACTTTGGTTTTTCATCTGTGTTTTTATTGACTGGGGCAACAATTTTCATTTGACTTTTTAATAAATGAATGAATGACAGATCAACAAATTTAAAGATAGTATATAATAATATAATTTTAATAATATTATAATGTAATATTTAATATTAATATTTAAAAATATATGAATAAAGAAAGGTTGCGTATATTTATATGTACGATTCCAAAAGTCAAAAAAAAAACCAAACTTACATTTTGCGAAGGAGTATATACACTGTTGTCCATAATAAGTTTCAAACCAAGTCACCAGGTCTTCAAATGATCCTTGGCAAAACATTTTTTTTTTATCATCCGTCATCTTGGTACTTATGCATATTTATATTGTGAAAGGGCGTGCTGGTGGACTTGGAACGTGACTTGCGAAGGACTCGACTGTAAAACTTAAGTATTGTCTCCGTAGAAAGAAGGGTTTTAAAAGTGACAATACTTCTGTACACCTAACGTTGATATGTCATGAAACCAAAGACTTCATTAATTTTGCATTGGTATTAATGAGAAGGAACACTCCTTCAAGTCTGAAGTGAATACATGCATTCCACGCACAAAAAACCTGAGGTAATCGCTGCATTTTCTCATTATCCCTACTGTTATTACTGGTATGCATTTCAGAACACTGTTCGGATGTTTGTTACATGTACCTTGCGCAATGCAGTAATGACTTAAGCAGATTTTCAATCAGGCCATCCAAAGCCCCGGCTAGTCCCACTTGTGGTTAGATTAATTTTTTTCCGTTTCAAGAGAGAGCCACATACGCATAAACATCTTATCACGTACGCTTTGTCCTCTGCTGAAGTGCGAACGATTTTTCTTTTACTTTGAAATAGAAGTTAAGCAATTTGATAGTGATGAATAACGCTGGTAATTTGTGGATGTCGTTTTGTTCCTGCGAGCGAGAAACAGCGGAACTGGTCGAAATGCCAGTGCGCCCAACTATTCGACGGACGAAGTTCAATTAAAGGATTTATACAATGAATTTTTCTCTTAGTCACTTCCTGAGCGTTTTTATTCTGTTCTTCAGTGTATGAAAACTGCTTGGAAATACTTTTGGAATTAAGTGTATTGGCCAGTGAAATTTTGGTCCAAACTTTTCTGGCAAGTTGGGCACAGTTGCTGTGATATAAATTAGGGAAGACACTCTTCAGTTTACGTGTTTTCATGTTAAGAATTTGAGCCTCAGATTTTTCGCGGGGTAACTTCCACTATTCACTATAACTATAGCCAATATCAAAAAGTTTCAAATTTGCAATGTAAAAACACAAGTCCGTCTTATATAAAACATCAAAACATGTACATGTAATATTTTTAAAAAGGAATTTCAAACGACAGTTTTTTTGGTTTTTATCTTTTTTTTTACTTGACTGTTGTCAAGCAAATGACAATTAAAATTAAGGTTAGCGACAAAAATTCTACTTTAATTGCTTCTCCAAATTACTTGCAAGAAATAACTAGCTGGCTTTATGATGGGTACGAAAAAATCATCATATAACCATATTTTGTAAAGTCGTCTTAAAAATAGCGTTACTTCACAGACGCAAAGCTCATAGGACCCAAGACAAAGAGTACCCGCTTCCTGTTTTCCGGGATTGGACTTGCTTCAACCTGCCGTCATCGAGGAGTGCGTGCATAGTTCATCAATAGCCAATCTTCCGCCAAAAAAGCGCCCGTAAGGAGCAATGACGAAACGCAGTGAATGGTTCGGTGGAGCGCATCATATTAGTTTATTTGCGCGCGGTCGACGATAGCCAGGAAAAGCTGAAACATCGCCCGGTCCTGGACACACGTGGAATCGCTCAGATGGCAGCATACCTTGCGGTAGATGGCTTTGCAGTCGGGCTTCACATTCTCGATACGCAGAGCTTGGGTTTTGTCGGGGAGCAGTCTTGCGATTTTGCGGGAAATGCAAACACAGCCGGTTGCAACGATTTGAAGAGGGGACCCAGGAAACTCGTCTAGGATGATTGCAGCTGGGATTGTGTTATCTTCCCCCAGTAAAGGAAAGAAAACAGAAAACATTACTTTAGACTATCGTTGGTTGAGTAATATACTGTGTATTGCTTCCTTTTTGACTGGAGGCGATTGGTGATATGAACCTTGTGCACAGTCCAGAAATGAATAGAGCGAAATCTGCACCTATCATAACATTATAATATGCGCCCAAAGTAAAGTAGTCATAGGGCAAAAACTAATGCTAATGACATGTCTAACGTTCCCTGCCTCAACATCAGAGGATATGTCCACCTCCTCGCGCTTTCTGAGTTCGCAGCATCCGGCCCATTTCTGGATTAACGTATACTGTATCAAACCATAGAGCTATGTAGCTCTATGATCAAACACACGACACCACAGTACTTCGTCGTCTGATAAAGCAGAATGTATATACAGTACAGGACTGGTAATACCGGGTGTTGACAGCAGTGCTGCACATGACCATTTCACGCCACTAGCGGACCGTTAGGATGAAAACAAGCGAGCTTTTACATGCACAAAGCACAAGGTGCAACCTGTCCCCTGGGACCCACGGTCACTCTAAACAAAATTTCACTAATATAAATAAATGTTAAGAAATGCTGTATGGAGGTGAGATATTGACAATCATCCAAACAAGCGTCCGACATTTACAGTGCTATTTTTCTTGTTTTTCTTTTCTTTCCTGACAGTGCATTTTTGTTCCAAACTGCCTCTTGACAAGTTAAAGATTCGTCAAAACTTTCTGCCCTTGCTTAAGACCTCGACTACTCCAGACCAGTCGCAATATAGGCCCCCCTAGTATTCGACAAAAATATCAGACCGCAAAAATATCGTCAAGATAAACTGCACATAATCGTTTGCCCCTTCAAGCAGTGACGTCTACTATGATCCAAACAATCTAATAAATGACATTCGTGTGGGAGGGAGTTCGGCATCTTTTTAATCTTGTAAATTGGTAAAACCTCGCTTGCAAAATCGATTTCTGCTCTCTTGACTATAAAATGTTGACCTTTACTGCAAAGGAAACCTCGCTGGGTGAGTTCAGAGCTAAACCAGCTCCTTCGCGTCGAATTCTGTTTTCGGCGAGAAGGGCAGCGGGTGTGGACTGCGGATGGAAAAGTAGTTCCTTCTTTGCACATTGTGCGGAGAGGATTTAGGATTATTTAGGCCTACCGGGTGCGAATTTTTTTTCGCGCTGGGGGCGGGATTACTGTATTTGTCGCCGTTGTTGAAGCCTTCAAATCACGTTGTTCCGCTCTTCACCAAACAAGCAAACCAGCCCCCTACAGAGTAAAATTTTTGGGGGGGTGGGTGCAACCTTTAGACTTACGCCACTTGAACAAGCAGACCCAGGCGAGACCCAGTCCCGGGGATCCGGACCTGTTTGTGCATGTAAATGAGCGAGTGACATTTATTTCATTTATTTAACAAGCAACCCCCTCATTCAACATCCCTTGCTAAATAGGTCAACCTTACTTAGAATGTTCCCGCGTCTGTTATCCAACCAAAGACTTTCTATAGTGTTCCTGGATTTCTGACAACTACTGCTTTTCCCCTTGACCTTAATCAATAGTTCCTGTGAACCAGATTGCATGTGAACCTGTTAGTTTCCTTGACCGACGTACCCGTAAAAAAGTTTTACATACTGTAGTTTTATTTGCGCAATTGTATCCCCCTGACAAAACTTCCTTTTATCTTTAATTATCTTTCCTACATGAAACAGTTGTTATGGACTTTCCCGAATGCTATGGGTACTGCTTTTTCGCTATTAGGCTTGATGCGCGATGCGAGAGCATATCTTTTTTGTTCAGTCCGAATCAAGGTGAATTCCACCATGCTGTCGTGTCCGGTTTGTTCCAGATCAGAGCTCGCTCTGGTTACTCCGTGTGAAGTGGGAAAATCGAATCACTGTTTTAAAAAGGATGGTTCGACGATGCACGCATTTACAGTTCATCTCACAGAAACAGTTCGTTGGGAGGCTTGCATAAAGCTAAGTTCATCTTGCACTCTTGTCGTATCGAAGACGTCACAAATTTGCATAACTGTGCAGCGTGGCAGAAGTCATCGGACGGGGTTCAACTATAAGGTGCGCTCCCATGGTCTCCTTTTTTACTGACGGAAAGGCGAGGCGAGACTAAACTTGGTGTCTTCACTCGTAAGAAGGGCCGGCCATCAGCGAAATTGATGCATGCTCATTATTTTGTATGCAATGCGAACAATCTAAATGATTACACTTTGTCACTAAATAAAAACGTTCTGCCGTGTTTTAACATCTGATCGGCGGTCCTGCAACTTCTTACATCTCACTGGATTCGTTTAATTTTGTTCAGGGACTACTAAAAAGGTGAACGTCTAGTGCCTGTTGACGTCTTTCAATAACATGGCAAGACTTGTTTATGCAGATAGCTGCGCATCAGTACACCTGTGTTATTTGCTGTCATTCATTTCATATTAAGTAGAAATTTCTGCTGCCAGGATTGAACCGAGATTCGATCTCACAGGACCGTCTGTAAGTCTTTATCTTTCTTTCTAATTTTGAGAAAAGTGACAGGTGCTTTGGGAACTGTATCCATGGATTGAAATTGGAAAAACGAATGTCTGCACTGAGTGTTTTAGCTGTCGTACATGTGTTTGTATTGTTTCCTTGTTGATTTGCAAAGTGAACATCAAAGGAACAGTGTGGGCTTTATTGTCTGCAGACTCTAGTTACAATTGCGCTTCAACTTACTCGTATGCAATCCCGGTCTCCCTTGATGAACAACTGTCAAACAGGAGAGAGGCTGGTGGGGACTGTTTGCAACTAGGGCATGGCGATCACCCAAACTGCTCATTCCAAATTTCCAAACTTTTCATCAAATAGAAAGACTTTCGTATTCAGCGCAGCCCGTGACAAGCGAGTGACAAATGAATGCGCGCACGCGCAGTTTATTGCCACCAATGGGACGGTTGCTGCCAAGTGAAAACGGGTCGAAAGTGCCCCCCCCCCAAAAAAGGAGAAACTATTAAAAAAAAGGAACTCTAAAGGAACTTCTAGAGGTGAGCTGGAAGCTTAAGTGGATTTAGCTTTGAACGTTTCGATTAATGAATCTTTTTCAAAGTGTGAGTTAACAATTTGCAGTGATTATAATAAACCTTCTCGTTCCTTTCTGCGTAATATGTATCAGGGAAATATTTTCTTATAACATGGAAGACACATTGAAAATAATGAACGAAAGGGACAAGAGTATAAACAATTCCGTTTGAGCATTACCGGAGAGAGAGCAACTTGGGCGTAAATCCGAGTGCGGATTGGGAGCGGGGGATGTGGATAATCCTTCCCCCCCCAAAAAAAAACCTCAAAGTACTTAGAAAAAAGAGAGAAACGAGGGGAAAATCTGCCTTTTTCATTTCCCATTCTTCCACACGCGCGTGTAAAAAGAGTCCAAATGTAGCGTAAACCCCTCAGAAAATTAAGGTTACATGAACAAATTCCAAAGTTTGTTGCCCCCTAAAGAAAGGTCCCGCCCCTCTCCACTCACACACTTAAATTTGGTTCTCTCGTAAAGAGATGGGTCAGTATGTTACTTCCTACGTTATAACCTGGAATGGCTGGCAAATCATTGTCAGTTTTCGCGCTGACCAAATTGATGATGAGGATCATGGCGTCCTCCTGCGGCAATAACAACACTCAGACGTATACATGCGTTACGCACGCTTTTCTTAACAAGGATTGTGTTTTCGCTTTTTCCGTGACCTTTCCATGACGGTCGGAACATATTAACGCCTTTGAATAGCAGAGCTTCAAGACAGAGTCGTTTCCAGCTTGATTCGTTTATCTGTTTGCCATTATTTGGTCTTTCATTTCTGAAATATGACTGTGATTAGCAGCAACTATCGCGAAGTTCCTTTTCAATCATTGGCACGACGCGTCTCGCCTGACGAAATACAACAGCCATACTTTTAATTTCCATTCATCCGCACGCTGTGAAGCCTGAAACATGACGAATCAATCCTTGATATTATTACAAACATCTCTTCTGAGTCGTGGTGAGAAATATTTTCGAAGAAACCGCACTGTATTTTTTTTTCAGGGAATGATTAGTTAAACCAGAGTCGAAATAATTTTGCAGATCACGGTGATGGGGAAATTATTCTGCACCCTCAGAACTTGGCTTTCCTACGCTTGATCTTTCTGAGAGCTGGCATGCATGTAAAAGTCTCATTTTAAGTACATATTTGACGTTTCACTTTATTCTCGCTCAGGGTTTTGTTGCTACGGTATTTAAAGATCACTGCTTCCAGCCGGTTGGAACGTGTGCATTGAGCACGTCTTTAGAAAATATACATTTGCAGCAGAGTTGACTCAGAAAAAAAGCCACGCCTGGTGTAACGGTCTCATTTTTCCGGTGTGCTCGGATTTCCGGAAGAACGCACCGGATAAATAAGCACATTGCCGCAACGTGCCCACTGTTTGTTTGTTTTTTTTTCAGTGTGTGCTGTTTTATCCAGTCACACACGTATGTACGCTCGGCGTCTGGTTCCGCATTTGGTGCGGTCCAGGGGTAAATACGAGGGATCGAATATACAGAGGAGACTGTATGGAAAGGTTGTTTGATCCACATATTCTACGTACGCATCTCAGGCTCACCAGGAGGTATATTTTTCAGTATTTCCTGTAAACACAATACGTATATGCTAAATTACTTTGACAGAATGGCAACAGGCAAAGAGCATGAGCTTTTACAAATGGCGATGTCATTACTGGAATTTATTGAGCCAGATAGTCACAAGTCAGTCCATCTGCCCCTTGCCCGACTTTGGTCCCTGCCTGGGACCTAATGCTCCTCTCTGCCGATTTCGTTATCGCAGAAGTATACGACCCACTGCACAGATACCGTTTGTTTTGTGATGTTGTACTTGTACATGTATCCTTCAAACTTGACTGTATATAGACGCCATGACTGTAACGAACTGTCTGCGAAAACCACTTTGACGGAGGCGCCCGGATGTCCGCACGAACTCCTACATACCGTGATCATGTTATGTAGGAACTCAGCACACCGATAAAGTGAACCACAACGGGATTCACTGCGCATACGTTCGGGTCGCAGTTGGAATCACTCGGCAGTGTTCGCGTGCTACGCGGAAATCCGAGCACGCCTGAATATGAGACCGTTACACTGGTTTTAACATTTGATGTCAAAATGACCACCAGATATTACTGGAAACTCCAACTGGCGACGCATGATGAAAAGTGCATTGTGGTAATATCGGTGAAAACGCCAGGGGGGGTCCACCCGACCCTTTTATGGTTAGCAAGGCTGGTCAAAAGGTGAATAAGTGGCGCAGTATTTCTTATATAGTTTTTTGATGGTGGACTCCCCTCGCCAACCAGCGAAACCAGCATTTGAAATGTTTTCTTTCACTGAACAATGTCGATGCACCCCTCATTCCTTCCGTCCAATAACCACTCGATCATAAACATCGGTGTCGTAAGCTCGTTTTACAAATCAGACACGCCTCCCGGGTTTACAACGATGTGTTTGATGATTTTACACATCGCTACAGTGTAGCTTTATAACGAATGCAGTGGAATGTATCGTGAAGCCCACGCGGGCGAAATATTGCACGTTATTCGAGTGAAACCTCACGCTATTCACACCGAAAGTGAGTAGCCAGTATAGAGGCGAAATCGGGGCGAGTGTTCACCAATGATCTTTTACCACAGGAAACCTACATCTGCATTTCTCGAATTCTCTGGACGTGGAGGCGTCCTTACGCGACTCTTTTCGACTTTTCCTTTAACGTTTTAGTTGACAGCTTTCTTCGTTGACAAGCTTCAAACTCTAAGCTTGGAGGATGGAGGTGAAATGTTAAGTTGGAATTAATCTCAAATTATTTTCTTCACTGGTTACTTTGAAATATTGATAGAGGCAAGAAAGTATAAAAATAATTGAGTGTTCCCATTCTTGTCCCAGTTTGGTTTAGAGGTACCGTAAATATATTACTCTTTGGTAAAATATTCGAGCGGAAAAACCTGAGGAGAGGCCAACATCAAACTCTGCGTGATTAAAAATCCTGACGAAATACTTTGTTGCTTCCTAACTTTGTCAACCAAAAGCCGAAGACTTAAACATTTGCCTGACAATTTTTCTCTTACAGTGGCAGGATTTGAGCACAATACTTGCTATGAGCTGCCTGATCCTGAATCCATTGAGGGGAAATGATTAAGAAAAGTGTTGGAGAAAAAAGTGAGAGGTGCATATGCTGCTTTAGATTAATCGAAGATGCTCAAAAGCTTGAGTCATTTTTCTCATAACAGATAATCAAAATTTGACGTTGTGTACCTTGTGAGGTGACATAAGAAGCGACTGAGGCAAGTGTAATCAGTATCAGTTTCATTTGTGTCACCTGGGAGCAGGAATTGATTTGGGGTGACGGATAGGCCTATATTGTTCTCTTCCAAAACTGCTCATTACTTGCTTGCCATAAATTAAATGGTGCGAAATACGACTCAGTGAGGAGTGAGAAAAAAATCCAAGCCCCATAGAGCGTTCTCTTCTGTATTTCTTGAGAAATTGTACCTAAACTTGTGCCATTGACAACGCAGGCTTGCGGTATTCACATGTATGTGAATGTTTGTATCTTTCTTGAAATATAGGCTTACTGTTCTACTCTGTAAAGGTGAACTAATCCAAATTGACTTGCTACTTCGGTGCTTGCTGTGTTGACTGAGACGGAGCCTCAGAGTATCAGCTTGCCCTGCTGAAGTATTTCATGTAATAATAAAAAAAAATCAATCTTCCACTTTTCGATTCTTCTACCTCCTACAGAGGCTAAATCGAAATTCATTAGGTACTATATAGTGTCATATTGTGTCAGCACCCCCCCCCGCTTTTCATATCTTCATGGCCGGGCAAGCCACCATCACACACATAATTCCCCACCCCATCCCCATCCCCCTAGTTCTGGCACAAATTTACGCCACCGAGGGTGCCTGGCGACCAATGGCAGCGCCAGACCTCTGTTGCTGTAGATGCAAGTGTGGAGCAAGGCAGAATCGCGTGAGTGCAAATGACCCTTCAATTTTCCTGGATTTATGATGCAGAGTCGTAAACGAAAGGGTTGATTGCCCTGTCGTAACATGTGACAAAATTTTTGTGGGTGCAAACGTTGGTACAAGCGGCTTTTCATTTGGTGTATTTGCACCCACATGACACGACGTGGCGCCGCTACTGCCAATGACACCAGAGCCCGGATCTCGGGGTCAGGCGTAACACCCAATATTCTAGAAATGATACAACACCAACACGTACGCCCATACTCTCTGTCTTTACCTTATTAAAACATTTTACAAAAACAATAAACGTCAAAAGCGGTATCCAGGCAACAGCTCTCCATTATCTGCTCAATGAAATTTGAGTCTAGAGGTACATTCATGCGAGCGAGTCTAATCCCGACGGTCTAATTGAAATCGCGCTGTGTTACTGAGTGTATTTGCTCGCATCCATAACCCTATCGTATTCCAAGGCCGCGGACGCCTTTCACGAAATTGTTATAGGGTACAGTCCACTAATTCAAGCCCTATTGAAAAAAGGTGTAAAACCAGCACTTTTCAGGGCCCAATGACATGCACGCCAACATCCCTGAGATTTCAGAAACACAAATGAAATCATTGTCTAGTCCCTAATCTTTCTATTTCTTTTCAATTTTTTGTGAGTTAACCAATTACATTTTGAATTATTCCCACAAAACAAAATCACCCCCCCCCCCAAAAAAGTGATTTTTCTGAAGTCCGATGGCAGCCATTTTTCAAGTGGCACTGGCAACCCTGAACTTTCTCGGGCACCGTGACTTACGACCATTTTTAAACCTTAGTTTTTAGCCATTCTGCTCTCATATGAAAGCTCAAAGACCCAAGGGAGTTTATCCTGGCAGCCATTTAAACAATCTCACCACAATCTCCTTTTTCAAAATATACTGTGGGGGCATTTTTAATGCTAATGAGCTGGTAAGAAATTTTCACTTGAATTAGTGGTCTGCACCCTTTATGTGAGCACAAGGCATTGTGGGTAGACTGGTTTCCGTCCCGAAGCCAATCTCCAGACGTCTTTTACAAAAGTCCTCCTGACCGGTAGCAGGTAATGAATCCGACAGAATCCTGCTGGGTAGATGTAAACGAGGAAAGGATGCACGCTCAATGCACAACTCAAGCAGGAACTGATAGCATAGTTTGATTTTTCTTCTTCGTTACAGAAAATAACTTCACCATAAACTTTTTACACAATATCCACTGATTTGAAATAAATTGCCGTAAAATGATTTATCGATGATAATTATTGGAAAATAAAATGCCACTCTGTGATCAACAGAGGCTTAGCAAGGATAGGTACCTTTTTTATTCGCCCCCGCACTAAATCCATTTCATGTTAAGGCATTGCTTTTGGCCTGACAAAAACTTAAATACTGAGCATCCAAATTGACAGGGCTAATCGCATACGTTAAACCGCAACTAGCTACCGGTCCCTTTATTGTGGGAAGCTAACTACCATGATCCATGTAGGCCCTATGCCGGGTAGAAATCATCAATCTATAAATCAATCTATAGCGAAACTTCTTCTCTAAAGGGTGCCGTCCTCTAATTCAAGTGAGAATTTCTGGGCATCTCGTTACTATTAAAAGCCCCCCCCCCACACACACAGAGTATCTTTTGAAACAGGAGATATTGTTGGTCCCCCAAACGGTGGGATTGTGTCAATCTTTGCCGGAATCAACACCTTGGGTCTTTGGACTTTCATCTGACAGCAGAATGGCTAAAAATACGGCTGAAAAATGGTCCTAAGTGCCCGAGAAGGTTGAGGGTTGCTAATTGAAAAATGGCTGCAAGCTGACTCCGGAAAAATCACTTTGCAGGGGTGATTTTGTTTTGTGGGAATAATTTAAAATGCCATTGGTTAACCCATACAAATTGCAAATAATTTAGAAGATTACGGACCTGACAATAATTTGATTTGTCTTTCAGAAACCTCGGGGATGTTGTTATACATGTAGTTGGGCCCTTAACAATGCTGATGTTAAACTGATTTCGGTGGGGCTTTAAATACATGTATTGGACTGGACCCTAAAAGAAAGGTTTACACTGTAACTCACGAGCGGCACTTCACTACCAAGAAATGAAATAAAATAAAGCTTGTTGTTTTCTTTGCCTATGGTGGGAGGAAATGCATTTGTGTTATGTATCAAAAGGCCCTAAAGTTCTTTTTTTTCTTTTTCTTCCTCTTTTTTTTTTTTTTTTGGATCCAGTGTTCCTATGACGAGAGGACAGGACGAAAGATCAAACTCGATCTCTGTATCTAGTGGGGAATATGTTGCAGAGACTGGAGACATATTATCTTTCACACATCATGAAATCAATTCAAACTTCTGTGTAATTTCTAAAGACTGAGCACAGACTATGAACCACTGTACAGTTCGGGTTCATGGTGTTAACGCTTACCGCTTTCAGGAGGGTCGCAGACAGGCAGTGAGCCCGGCTTTTATTCCTAGTCTTGGCAGTTGGCACTCACAATTTACAAACTACAAAGACACAAAAGGAAAAAAAACACGTAGGCCTAAACCACAAAAAAATCACACAATGCCCAAATTCGAATGGTGTTGATCAACACAGCCAACATTTATGGAGTAATTCTTCCTTTTGGAATCTTTTTTTAATTACCAACAATGGTGTAACTTCATTCAGGTTAAAAACGCCAGTCCCGCATCTTTCCATCAGCTTTTTTTTTTTTTTTTTTTTTTTACTTGGAACACCCTGTATGCATTCCAATTTTAAAGAACCGGACTCCTGTAGGCTAAATGCTCATTCGACCACACGTTATACATTGCTGATGTAATGAACTGCCCAAAGGCAATGAGTTTACGCAGCCCTTCAAATATTTAAACTGGCGAGCCCAATTGAAAAGTGCAACTAGATATATTATATATAGGGCAAACGGCGCAAATATTGATTCGCACAAACCTACACTTCGACGATGGTCAAATCCTGTGCAGGAAATTATGTAAAATGGGTATGGGCACCAACATTGGATTTGCGATGCAGTCAAGTACACGCGGTCTGTTTCTCTTGGAGGTAACGTGACATGTCTTTATGACATCGTCAGCAGTGGCGTGTGGTGGGGGGTGGGAGTGTGGCAAGTTGCCTCTTGGAGACGATTTGCCAGTTTTCCCCTTTTTTGGGGATTGAAAGAGACACCACTTAAAAAAGGTACTGGCTCCTTTCGGGGAATTTTATTTTTCGGATTAAAAAAATCGTTGGTAGAGAAAAGATATCCTGTTTTGCGTCTTCTGGACTCGGTACCTGGATGCGTCACTAATGCGCAGACACAGAAATGAAAGACCCCTCACAGCTGACCTGACCTTTGCGGTCCTGGTAGACCACTAAGACTCAGTGAAGAAATGCCAGTGCCTGTGGCGTATGTTGTAAAGAGACCTTTTTTAACGAAATGAACTTGAATACTTGCAGGTATTGGCCTCGAGTGCGGAAAAGAAAAGTGCGTGAGAAAATGAGTAAAATTAGCCGGCCTAACCAAGGGAGATCGGTCCCTTGATTCTGTTTTAGCTGCACGGTCATGCTTAGTTCAGTCTATGTCCTGGAAATGCCGTCAAGACCATCCATATTTTTGACACTTCCCCAACCCTATTAAATGTCCGTTTGTCCGCTGTAATTTTTGTGTTAAAACGGTGTATAAAAGCATATCCCCATGGGGATATTAATCTATTCCACGCAGAGAGTACTGTCATTCTTCTTGCTTTCGGGACGTATTTCCCCCCGGATGCACTGTGCTGAGTACGCTGGACTTTCATAGTCGAATCCGAACTTGGACCACTTACCACTCCCTTGATAGCTTGCTCATTTGTAGAGTTGAATTGAGGGGCAAGATGCGAAGTAATAAACAATCCTTCTGCACCAAGTGTTTGCCTCAAGATCAATTAAAAATATATTATAATCTATATGGGGTAAACTAGTACCTTAAGGCGCTCGGATGTCAGTAGAGAAGTGCACCCGACCTCAACAGTGACATGTTCAGACCTTCACGCATATAATGAACACAAAAAGGTGTGTGGAACTGTGCACAAGAGGGTTGGTGTGCAGTTGCGTGGTTCAATGGCTTTATGTTTTGACCAATATCTTACCAATCTGAGATCTTGATCGCAAGTAATTTGAAGACGTTGAATTTCTTCGGTGCTTCGTGGAATAAACAAAATATTTTGGTGCATAAATGAAAAACTAGGCCCCATATAGGTTGATAATTCTTGACATATTTGTTTCCTTACGTCCTGTGCAGTCAGCTTCATGCAGAAACAACTTTGAAATCGAGAAGTTTCATTTGTTAATGAGCAATGAACTAAGTTTTAAATAACCCTTGGGAAAACTGAACGTACAGTGTTTTGAATATTTATGTCAAGGGCAAAACCCACAATTGCAAATTAACATCTCCCCGACTTAAGGGGTGGTCAATCTTTGGAAATACTAAATTTATAAAACTTACAGATGAAAGTAGTCACTTCCTCCTAAAGACCACTTCTCAACATCATAAAACAACATAAACTTGTTCATAGTTGTGAAAATACTACTTAGAAAATGTGTTGTTCTTATATACTACAGTATCGCTTGGCGACTCAGTAATGGGAATTAACACCCTTGCAGGAGAAACAGCCGTATACCATCTGGTTAGCCGATTGTACCAACCCTTCGCTTGTTTCATAAAAAGAAAATGGTAACGTTTTTTAACGTCAGAAATCGGGTTTGATCTCATTACAGTAGGCCTTATTATTTGGAAGAGATGAGTTGCGTTTTGCCCGACCTATGAACATTCAATGTCATTTGTTTTCATATTGCATTTTGCAGGTCGCGTTAGAGTTATACCGGTACCGTTAACACACCGCCTAATTAATTGCTCATCCTGCAAGTATTTGAGTTATCCCCACGTGATATACGGGCGGCGCCGGCGTTCCCGGGCCGGACTCCGACATGCCAGTCACATATGTGTTTCTTTTTCAAACAAATTAATGTTGAACCGCCCGATCCACACGCACAGACGAAAGGAAACATGAGATGTAAGATGTTGGTACGACAATGTCTGTAACATGTGCCTCAACAGTGTCAGGCATAATCTGCCTCATCCGCTGGTAATTTTCTTACAAATTTACGTAAACATGCAGGTATGTCAAAGCAAGCTTTGCCACAAGGCCCTCAGTTGTTTTACTCAAGCCATACGCTGTGTTAGAACACTACATGGGAAATCAGTGCAGAAATAAGTATTTCCGAGACATTTTATAACACTGTGTGATTGGCACGAAAGGTTTCCAGCATTGCACTAATGAAAACCTTGTGCAACTTGAATTCTATAACATTATTTCGCCTGGTAGAATCGAACATTTCATCTGTCACCTCATGAAATTATTCAATAATAACAATAATATTATTATTGCATAAATCATCTTCTGCTGACGTATTAACGTCTCTCATTTTGCGAAAAGTTTCGTATCTGAAGCACTACTCACTACGTAACACCGTGCAATGCTAGACTGGTTTCCGTCTCTGCATTATTGTCCTCTTTGAATGGGGGCGCAAACCGGTCAAATGAAATAAAGTTCTATTCAATGGTTACCGATAAGAACGAATAATATAAGACATGTGATTAACGATACACGATCACGGGAATTTATGCAGGCATTGCATAAAAAGAAATACCACGCAATAACAGCAAATGTCCCTCTGACCACTCCAAAGGGTCCTTTGGCCTCTATGGGCCGACCACACCACAAGACAAAAATAAAAGCGAATAGAGAGTTTTCAAATGATGCATTGGAGGTCAATATAATCAATTTACTGATGCTTGCGTTTTCATATACAATTCGTCGGCAGTCCTCGGGCTTCGCCAGCGCAAATTGATTCTCTGAGACAAATATGGAAGCTAAAAAAGGGAAAATAACGCCTTTAATCTGCTGCCGGCCTGCGGCGTACAATGACAGTTTCAATTCAAGTCACTTTGAAATTCTCATTATAACATGATTAGGGTCGATTCATATCGTGTTTGCCTTTTATGGCACCGGGGCTTCTGCAGCGTTTTCCCGGCCGGCCAACGTGGGAGATCTGCACAATTAAGGAATGTTCGATGTTCTAAGTTGTCTCAAGACATCTTGAATGTTAGATGTCTTATTCGGCAACTTGATCTCTGTCACGTCCTTCCGCACCGCCACCAATCGAAATCTCACCCGTAGTTGTTTTGCCTGTGGCACCTTTAGCAACTGGAAGATTGAAGGCATCGAAAATCAAGTAGACACAACGATGGAATTAGTAATGTGCATGATATTCGTCGCAAGTGACCTGGAAAATTTCTATACAGGGTAAAGGCACGCCCGCATAATTGTTATTGATATATACTGTAAAACTGGGCATTTTGTGACAAACTTTTGCCATATTTTGATGTAAATATAACTTTCCAAGGTCTGGTCACGACCTTTCCAATTGTCGGGTAAATCTGTTGGAAAATGACAAACTAAAAATGACCAATATGCATCTGGGCAGTTTAGCGTTGCCAACAGTTTTTACAGTGATCTAAGATGTTTTCCAAGTTACTTGTGGCAGAAGTTGCTTCTAAATTTTAAAAACATTAAAAAAAAGAAAAATGAACAACAAAACCCTGTTTTTTTCTGAAAGTATCGGTCTTTGGTTATAAAGGAATTTGTCTTGTTCTGTCTTGAATTGAAGGCATGTTTATCGTGATTTTTTGTTTTTCTTTGCTATATCTTATAAGCGTATCATCGCAACCTGCAGTTCGTTGGCTTTTCTGGTGATTTCTTGGTGTGGGTTCTGAGATCTAAATGAAACAGTCCTGCGGCCAAATGGACTCGAAAATATGTAACATAAAGCCGCGTGGCGCTAGCAAGGCTGACGGTGTTCCTGTACCTTGATTGCACGTCAGTGGTTATTCTGACAAGATTATTCGTCAGGCAATCAAGATAGCATAGATAACCTATGTTTCTGCTTATCACAATAACCTTATAGGGTTAGATAAGACAAAAAGCTCCCATTTGCTCACATCTTGCGCTTGAGGGCAAGGTTAGTCTTGAAACCCCCCCCCCATGTAAGCTGGACATTCTGGATACCAGATAGTGGTACACGTGATTTGCTTGGCGAGCGCCACCGTTGAGTGCGGAAACCAGTCTTTGGCCCATTGGAACTGTGTACTACGTCCACGTTACAGCCTTCCAGTTTTAGGGGGTGAGGTAACGTCCATTAGTCCATTAAAAAAATGAGACGCTGTTTTCTTCTCTCTGTTGAAAGTGTCCAATGAAGATACCTTTTTTAAACTGCGTTTTGGCGAGAGAGCTGTTAGGCGATTCGTGCTTCAATTCCACGTTGTGGTCGGGCAACCTAAGGAGTTCTCAAGTGCACTATTTATTATTAAGACTCCAAAAGTACTGACGTAACCATTGGCAGTGAATGGGATGCAATTTGTTAAGTGATATTTTGAGACATTTCCTTGCTTTTACAAGATTTTTAAACATGTTTACATGCTGAATATGTTTAGAGTGTTAATGGATGGTCGATATCAACTGGGCATTCATGTTCGGGAACTGGACACGAAGTGTTCAGCTTTCTAATATGTTTTTAAACTGCAAGGCTGTGTTTAATTGCGAAACACAAATTTTGGAGTAAACTGTGAGTTGAAGCACAGTCCCGTAGCAGAAGTTGGTATTCATTAATATAAAACAATATTGTATCTGACTGTTTCTCATAAGTACCGAGAGAACCTCAACAATAATCTTCCAAAGAATTATGTTTCTTAAAACTTAGACGCGTGAGTGACAAACACGAAGCAGGGTCTTTCATCCGATGGTTCTCATTTGAAACTGCAAACTCTAACATTGTGTGTTGTGCCGTGTGATTCTATCCGTTTGCACTGCAGGTTCTGTCCCAGTGTGATGGTGTATCTCGTGTCTACCGTGCCTGCCATCTGGATCCTTGAGCTGCAGCTTATGGAGGAGCGCATCGAGCAGTCGCGGGCAGCTGGCCAAGACATCTGTCTGGAGTCCGAGTCCATCTACGTCAACGGAACCCCTCTGACTGGCTTACCCGGAGTGAGTAAATCAACTGCACTTATAACGTTAAGGGTGGAGCCAGCCCACAACCGGCAGGTTTACTTATATCCACCTATATAACGCGACCTGGAGCTTGCAAAGGTTTACAAGAGGTTTGTTTATACTCTCGGCCCGCTGATTAATTGGGCAACTTCATGTCAACAAAATGGGGTCATGGTCAGTGCCAAACCAATACACTGTAAACATTAGTAATTACCGTAAATTAAAATTCTGGACCACAGGTTAGTCATAATTATTATCCATTATTTTAGCTTATGGTTTGATAAGGTCGGGAGCTCTTGGTTAAACTTTGGGGTCATAAGCAGTGGATCGCACAGACTCAACTCAGATACCGTCACCCAGTTACCGGCTACGCGAATATCGCACGTTTGACTATATTGCATCCTAATTAAAACTAACATACACGAGAAAAAACAAACTTGCTTCTGACACGATGCCCTGCACGTTAATTTAACATTTCATATCAAAGCAGTGCTCAGACATTTAGAACAGGAAGCCCCTTGTCCTCCCAGTCGGATTTTTTCCGAAGGCCCCTTACACCAGCTAGCACACCGATTCCTCACTCTGAGGACCATGTAATTACCGTGCCCAAACTTCCAGCCGAAGTTTTTGGTCGTTGCTTGGACGGCACCTGGCACAGACGCGTGGATCGTGGGCGTGGGGCCGCACTTCGACATTTTACTGAGGAAAGAATTAGACTCGCCAGCCAGGCTTTTACACTGATAGCCCAATTCATCACAAAGAGTCAAATTTAAGGTTGCACATCCTAACTGCAAAATCGACTGGACAAGAGAAAAGGGGAATGTACAGACTCACGAAATGTCGGTGGGCACATACAGAAACTCTGCCAAGCAAACTGTCAGCCCCAAGTTGAAGTGCACTCTCGACGGCAAAGAAGGAAGGGCTTATTTAGTGGGACGTTTTTCCGGTTCACACTCAAAGACTGGATATTGATTCAGAAATTGGTTGCGTGTGTGCTCAGAGTATCCCGCAAAAAGGTTCGAGAAACTTTGCATACATGAGGTGTGTTCCAAACGATCATCTTAGCTAATGTAGGAACAAAAAGTTCTCTCTCTGTTTCTACCCCGACCGCATACCGTTCTGGACTTAATATGCAACGGTATTGTCTTTATGTTCCATCTTCAGGTCGAGATTCCACTGTTCTTACCATCACACATGTGGTCCCTAGCCCTCCAGCAGACTCTCCTGTTCGTTCTTATTGTAGGCAGATGGCTTTTACCCAAAGGCTCCCTGACCCGGGACCAGCTCTCCCAACTTCTGCTGGTCTACATCGGCATTGCCGCAGACATCCTGGAGTTCTCCACTGAGGGCCTGAAGATGGAGGAGGTCCGCTGTGACTACGAGATGGTGTTCTGGATCCTGGCCATCTGGACCTGGAGCCTGCTGCAGTTCACCCTTGGGCTGACGGCCACCAAAGCCCGAAAGCCCCGCATGGCTGGCATCGACGACGACAAGCCCAAGGTGACCCTGATGTGTTGCGAGACCGAGGTCTGGGGCCTGATGACCACCATCATCATGCAGGATGGGCCCTTCCTGGCCATGCGGCTCTACATCCTGATCAAGCTCAACGCTATCAATCAGATGATGATCTTCTTCACCTGCAAGAACATGCTTGTCATGCTGCTGCAGGTCTACCGCCTCTTCGTCATTTACATTGAAAAGCCGGGGTACCATCCCCAGGTGTTGGTACAGACCATCGTTCGGTACACCTCTCGGAGAGACCGGGGGAGCATATCTCCCGTGCACCGCCAGCGGAAGCCTCGATCGCGGCACCTTGAGGTGCCAGACATCCACGAGTCACATGCAGGGCAAAGCCTACCACTGCTTCCAACCATCTCCGAAAAGACGCCAGCCTCACCACCATTGGATGTTGACGCAGGTTTTCAATCCTTTGATGTTCCCCAGTTACCACAAGTAACCAGCAAGAACAACGGAAGGTCCAGACCTGAGGAGTCCCGCGGCGTGCCTCGCCTCAATGACAAACCGACGAATCGCCTCTACGACCCAGCTGCCGACAGCAGCAGCACGGAACCACTTGTTCAGAAGTACCCACCGTCGCCCGCTCGAATAGTGACTTTTGACGACATGTGATGACACTGCAGGGTATAACACGTTGTCAAAAGAACATTATATTTCACGACTACAAAGTGCATTGTCCTTGTACAGTCTTCAGAGAAGCAGGTCAAGTGTGTGTGTTTATTTCTACAGTGATTATTCACTTCTCAGTGGTTATGGAGACTTTATAACTAGGTATTCGTGGAGTAAAATAGTCTATTAATTAATGCTTGTGTAAACTACCACTCATTCCAGACTTCACACACGGAAATGAATACTGCTGACAATAACCTTTTTAATTAATAATGTTACCTGCGTGATAGAATATTGTGAAAAAGTTTTTGCTCGTAGCCTGATTGCTTTCTTTGGGTGTCTCTGTTATTGTTTTCTTTGACTGTACTGCATCTGCTGTTTTCAAGGAAATAAATTGTAGAGAGAGCAAGTAGATTTCGATGTGATAATAAAAAACCGACCTTTTGAGGACACGTAATACCGATTTTCAGTGGATGTGAAAATCGTTTTTTTTATATGTTCAGTTTAATGAAGTGAGGAGAATTTACAGTTTCTTAGATCTTTGTACAAAAAAATCAAGAAATATTGCATTGGAAATTGTTGATCGTAATTTCAGATTTCAAAACCCGTTCCAGTGAAATCCACATTTTGTAAGAACGTGTGACCTGAGTTCAAGGCTAGATCAAATGTTCTTTACAGGTCCGTAACTTTTCGTGGGAGGTGTGAATCCTCAATAAACGGACCGAGCGTAAATCTTTTGCTTTTTTATTTTGAAACACGACGGATACATGAGGTCGCACCATGTCTTGGGGGTGCAAGTGAACTCCCAAAGAGGGATTGACCTTGTGATGTTCTACTATAGCTCAACATCTTTTCTTGCCTCAAGAGCAGACCTTTCAGTAGCGTGGAGAGGGGTGAGGACGCACTTCCTGCACCCCCCCCCCGTTATGTCCCTGCTCTAGGTTGAAGGGTTGATCAGGAGCAAATCTTTAGGGGGAGGGTTTGAGAATTTCCTTATTTAACTTTGTATTGCCTTCCCGAAGGCTATAAGGGTATATTTGGGGTTTTATACAAGCTTTGGGAAGGAAAGGGAGTGAAACATTTTTTTCTGGAATCGCCTACTAATATTTTTTAGAAACGAAAAACTGCCCCCTAGATGGGCCACTTAGACCCGCCTACGTGTAACCTCGTGTGCTTGTAACGCGTTCATATAGTGTAAAAGACAACTAATTCGAGATTCGTAATATGGATGAGCACAGTGATGCGAAACGGAAGGTTGACCATGACTTCATCAAAAACGCATACTTTGTGTATCAGTCCCACAAGCGCATTTTTGGTTGGCAATAGAAAGACAAAACTTGAAATGAAACGCTATGACGTGCACATTATTAATATCCATTGTGGTCCACTTGGAGCGGAATATGTAATCTCTTATTAAACCACGTGAGCGGTGGGCCCCAAATACAGTAAACGAGCCCAAGTTTGATTTAGTGCACATTCCTCATTTTGATACATTTCAAAGGTACCGAATCTACTTTGGGCTGAATTCTTGCTAAAGATAACAACGAGCACACGTTCCATAATTTCTGTTTTAATGTTCTGCAAAATGTAATTATTCATGTATGTGATCAACAGTATTGCTATACGGTAAATATCCACTAAACCTATGCATTGCCAGGATTTCGTGTCACCATTTAGTTTTATTTATCAGTTGATACTGGGACTTTGCAACAATTTGATTTTGTACATACACCAGGAGAGGTTGGAGGCTATTCCTAATAATTTTATAACCATTCCAATCACCCAAGTACAATAACGCTTGAACAGGAAATTGTAGCTGCGCAAGGCGTGCCGGTAATACATCAGAATGGACACCTGGATTACGTATTACAGCTTCAGAAGCATTACTTATGGTCTTTTATTAGTACAAAGGATAAGGAAAGGAGAGATCGGTTGAAATAAATTGCGTGGAGTATTGGGTTAGGGGAACAAATGAATGTACCTTAGAGTTTTAGATAGAGTTTTGAAAAATTATATCAAATTTTGACCGAATTTGCAGCTTGAAATGTGTTTCATTTGAGGGAATGAAGTGCACTTGAACGCATCACCGATGTTGAACCTAACTAATTAGCATGGCATATATAACACATATGATTTATAACTTCGATGTTTCGAATGTAAGAAATCATGCCAATGTGGGCAGTCGCATCGGGTGCTCCCAAGTCCAGTTGTCTTTCTTACACGGAATAATACAGAATGGGAGCCACGTGTTCGACCAGGCAGTTGTTTTTCACAGTCAAAATGATACTTGAGATCTCGTTGGTTTATGAGTAAATTATTTATAAGTAATAATAAATATTTGTGATGTACAATAAATTAGAAGTATGTGTATTTTTGTGAAATAGCTTGCCACTGAAATAGGTTCAGGAGATGAAAATTCTGTGGCATAATATGAAAGAGCTTAGTGGAACGTATGCAATATTTTGTGCTGTACATAACCACTCTATAAATATACTGCTCGGGCACTGAGCCATTTAATCACCCCCACCCTTTTTGTGGTGAAAAGGAAAACAACAGAAAGGCTAGGGCATGGGTCATATGTACGCTCAAGGTGACCCATCAATGTCTTGTGTACTCAGGCGACTGTTTTCTCACTAAGATATTTGTCCATTTTTTTCCTTTTGTAAAAGAATCCTCAACTCTCCCTGAAAGGTTATAGTACTGTTTCTTAAGTGTGCTACTTTCAATTCCTTACAAAAGAAATTAAAAACAAAAGTAAAACAACAAAAGAGTCGAAAGGGGCAACTTTCTTCCCCGTACCATCCGATGTGAAGCTCAGAAATATACGCAGAGTCCTTATGCCTCATGAACAGCGCACTCTATAGTGTAATGTGGTACCATAACGCTTTTCAACTTTGGACGGCAGGGCATTTTAGGACCATCCCAACCTTCCCTCTGCACGGGTTTCAAGTCACAACACTGCATACGTGGAAGTGTTGTTATGCTATTACATTTAAATGATTGTTATATTATGACATTTAAATGGATGTACTGATTGTGTTCATCACGGAATGAACTTTATTGAAGATGTCAGTTTTAATTGATGACATTCTTTAAAGTAAAGATATGACAAATTTCCTAGCTTGAAATTAAACTTCATAAGTCACTCAAGGTTCACCAGGGAAAAGGCAAAACCGCAGGCTCAAGATTTGGTATCTGTTCTATCTGGGCATTCATTTCAAAGCCAACTAAGGCATTATGAGTTAAGTCTACTTCATTTTTGGCAATGCTAAAAAAGTGGAGAAATAAGAGAATTCGAATCTAAAGGAAAGGAGCGGCAGATGGTCTGAAGGTAATGAAAGCGAGAAATGCAATAAATGCAAAATTCACATTTATGCATTCAAGCAGACCCATTTGATACATGCATGCAAGATTGGAAGTCGAGTGGTAGAGGATTCAAAAATGAAAGTCAGATATGAATTAATTGTATGTATCAATTTTGTAATTCGGGCTGGGGATTGTTCTTTAACAGGAGTTTATTACTGTCACGCTTTGATGACTTCATTTGACTTCTTTCAAACTTTAGTGAAAAACGTGTTCTTTGTTCTAATAAATTGATTTAGAGGATAAAATACAAATTCACCATTAGAAGTTATTTGTTCTTGTCTTCAGTCTCATTTACCAACGACGTCCGTCCATGTACTACACACGAACAAAATGCCAACTGTTTACCCCCTACCCCCCCCCCGTTATGTTTGCATGCCGAAGTCTGGTTCAACACGCCGCGCGTCGTACGTAAATGCGCACAAAACGAAGTTAATTGAGCACGGACAAATAGCAACAACGCTGCTCCACCCTAATAGAGCCAGGCTTTATCGGACCCTCTAACACCTGCAAAGGCCAGTTTACGCCCCCAAAGAACTTGGTCGTCCCACATGAGTACGTCTGTGAAGTTTCAGTTTAACCGTGCATTGATTTTTGTTGTTACGGTCATTTGAAGTTGGCTTTGTACACTTGTCGGTCCGCGTGCGTTTAGCACGTCAATGGGAACAGTACTGTAAATGTTTTGACTGACCTGTCTCGGAAAACTCGGGAGTCATGTTGGCCTAGTCCTCATGCACCTTCCACCTCTGCGGTCCGAATTCAATTCCCGGCTTGGTCCACATGTGGATTACGTTTTCAGTCCCTACCCGATTCCGTGTCCTTTACCCAGAATATTCCTCTTGGGTTTTCCTCCCAACCCTAAAACTGTAAATGCTTCTCACTGTCTCCTCTCCTCAGGTTTCTTCGGGTTTGCGAGCTACAGCGCCTAGGGCGCTTTTAAGGAATCCTTGTTGTCAGAATTACGTAAATGACATTAATAATAAACTTGGTGTCAGAAGGGATTACGAGCTCCTGAAGGCTAGGTACTTTAAACATCTGTTGGCACAATAACAGAGAAATGTTGCAGGCAGTCAACCTGGCTTTTTCGTGGGGGATGTAAATACTTTATTCTGTCTACAAACATAGAAGCATCTGAAATGTTGTCAATGTACATCTGTCTGGGGTGTGTGCCATTCTGTTACCTTTTGGGTCGTGCATTTGATTTTAATTAAATCATGCGAGTCTTGATGTCCAGGGCGGAACGAAAGCCAGAGTGAAGTTGATTCCATCCAAGAAGCTCATTCCCTTGGACATATTTATAATTCAATTTTTGGTAAAGACATCTGCGTCCCAAAACAGTACACAGGGCACCGTTGAGAGAAGGCCTGAAGAAACATTAAGAAAATTTTAGTTTTGTAAGGACAAAAACCGCGGACCGGATGTTCTAAGGAGGCCCACTCACGTGGAGATAGAAAACTCAGTCCACGTGTCGGCCTGGGGGTGTGATTCGAACCCGTCACTTCACCGAGGTGGAAGACATCGAGGAAGCTACCGCTGCATTGAACTAACTTGAGAGATGAACACATTGTGGGCAAGCCAAATATGAAAAAAGCCTTCTATCAAAAGTTTAATGGCATCATAGGCCCCTGCGCAAGATTTTATTTTCCTGAGCCGTCACACTCAAATATTCCTGAAGTCAGTCAACCTTACCAGAATGATGGGCTGAGTGCCAGTTGAGTTGTTATTGGTAGATGTAGCCACTTATGCATTAATTTGAAAAATGAATATTTATGAAGGGTAGCACACAAAATATTCTGAGTTCTTTGGAATAAGGCATGGCAGTGCACTTTTTCCATCGGGTTTAAAAAGAAAAGATAGGGGTTGGTGTGATCGGTTCATTGCTGGATTCCGAAGAGAGGGCAGCGGCCAGCCTCGATGACTTGTAGTCGTGAGTCGAGTTAGTCTTGAGATGAGTGACTTCTAATTGTGGAAGTAGAATAAACTACATGTACTCTTCTTAGAAACGGAAAGCCAGGAAACGCCCAGTGCCTGTAAGTTAGTTATGTATAAATATGATATACTGGATATTTATTTTATACATTTAGGCCTATTCCTTGCAAAACCAGATATTGAGCCAGTGAAAATGAGATTTACCGAGATATTTCATACAATCCAAATTGACCTAAGTAATTTGAGTTGAGGTTGTTGCAGCACTGAAACAATTATCTTGGGAGTTGACACACTTCATAACACTTCAAGTTTATTAATGAACATTTTGCGTTGAATGTAACTTGGCCAAAAAAAAAACAGAAACATGGGAATATGGTGGTAATTTTCAGGGTTTTACGTTAAGAAGAAGAGGGAGTCGGTTGACCGGTGGTGACAGAAGGGTTGGACCATGGCGGCGGGACGCAGAAACTTGCCGAGTCAGCCACAGGCCACAGAAGCCGACTACAACGCAAGAAACAGAAGCAACATGGCGGCGGGACATTGACGCGCTCATCACCTCATTTATATTGTAATCAAAAAATGTTAATGTAAGAGATTAGCCTTATTTTGTGTTCTTTCATAAATGAATGTAAATATTGTACAGGCAAAACAAATTTCCAGCAACAGGTGTGTATATATTCGTGTCTAAGCTACCAAAGGTCTGTCCCTAAGGGTAGGACAACTCTAGGGGTGTGACACTACCCTAGTTACCAGTCTAAGTCAAAGAGAAATACCCCTTCGTCGGGCGCACAGAGGAAGGTTGACCGTTGTAGGGAAGGGACCCATGCTCCAATCCTAAGGCCTGCCATCTGATTTCTGTGCATTTCTGGAACTTCTGGGCAGCACTGGAAACCCTATTATCATGTTTTGTTGACCACGATAAGGGTTTTGGAATGAATAGACCCACATGCAAAATTTATTTACGAACAATATTTACAATACCTACTTACCGGAGCACTTGAAGAACCTCACCAACAAGTAGGCTTACGTCGGACTTCGACATAAACCATAACTTTAAGGTAGTTTTGCATGTCAAATTGAAAGCTTTGCATGCGTGTATGCGAGTAGCTTTTAGGGTCAACCCTGACCTTACTGGCTATAGGCGCTATATCTAACAGGCAAAAGTGTGGGACGAGCCTAAGTTGAACCTTAGTCAACTCGAGGAAGCTTCCCTGATTCACCGGTTCAGTGCAAAAGTCAGGAGCAGTTCAAATGAATGCTGAATTATCACCAGGACGAGATTTTTCCCAGGTCATTTGTATACACATTTGGAGCAATTTGGAGATGATTTATTTATAATTATAAGATATTAATATCACCCAGCTCGCTTGTCTTGTCTTGTGATAAACCTCTCCAATATTTGAAATGTATCGGGGGATTGGAGGACATGCAACAATGCCTTTCATACACAACCCCCAAGGAACAAGTATACCAGCAAAACATTTCACTGTTTCCACTTTGTTAATATACTTGAAATCATGCCGTCTGCAGTATGGGATGGAAGATTTGTAAGTTTTTCAAAAATTAAATATTACACTTAAAGAGCTAGAAACGACATGCTAGAATCAGCATTTGAAGCTCATTCATCTCACACTGACGAATCTCATTAATTTTGCCAGTACTGACTGGTGCCTCTTTAAAAAAAAAACGCCGAAGGGAAACCCTCGTTTGATAAGAATTTATTTTATATAATCACCTCAAAACCAATGCATACCTTTAGGTGACTGCAACATTTTAAAAATGCACCCAAAAGAATTACTGATGTCAAACAATTCTGAAAAAAATAATCTTTCTGTCAATTTTATGTCGCTCCACAGACAGTTGTAAATGTATCATAAATTATAATCTCTAGCCACATCTTTCCTTTATATTTTCTTTCTTATTTGCTCTGTCCTTGATCGTTTTTCCTTTTGCTTTTCTTTTCTTTCTTAATGAGTAGTTTACTTCATCCCTTGTTGTTATTTATTGTAATTATTTATTCAATGAATACGAAATGGTTATTGAAGTACGAAGTATAGGCTGAACTCACGAATAATCATGATGCAATAAAGGACTTGGCCACTTCTGGGAAAGCAGGCAACACTAATCCTACTCCTTAGTCATAAACTAAAGTTGCTCCAACCATGTGTTAAGGCATAGGAAGGGTGAACAAAAACTCTCTCGTCCAAGATACATGTTCAACCACATGGCAATAAAAATATACAAAAGTTTATGCCAAAAATCATGACTAAAATACACAGGAATAACATGGAAAAGCTCACTCTATTCTTATATCTTTGAAAGAAAGATTTTCCAGCTCCTAAATTCCTTCCACTTTCAGCACCTCAAAACCTCACTATAAATTTACAAAAACCCATGTTCTCCAAAGTGTGCACCTTCTGCTGTTTTTACCTGACCATGTTATTTGTAGAGATAGTCTTATCTGCAGCACGTTTGTGAGTGCAAGGTTGTTTTTGACTAGGGATAATGTACATTGACATACAAAGATTATTTCACGTGGACTCCGTAAAAGTAGCATGTAGCAAATATTGATCCAAGCCATTATCGTTTACTTCAGTTTCACAAGGGCACTCTACTAGCCTAAATTTCTTTTGAGGGGCTGAACATTTTCCCGACTTGAAAATTAATTCTATGTTGGCTTTTTCTTGTTTGGGTTATTTTTTTCTTTTAATTTGCTTACACTGTAAAAACAAGTGTTAATGTTTTGAATCCTTTTAAATGCCTTCCTGGTAACACTTTATGAACGTGTTGTCGTGTTAATAGTCCAAAGCAAAACACACTGTGGTGTTTATCGTGTAAACAAATATGTGATGATGTGTTGATAAATATAGACACAATGACACCTTTGGGTGTTAATAACAAGACACAAAAACACGTTTTTCGGGTGGTAACGCTTTAACTTTCTGAACACTAAAATGCGTTTATTTCCAAAAAAGGTGTTTAATTTTACGCGGATACATGTTTACAATTAACGCAAGACGCGGAATGGATGTTGGTTTTTACAGTGTAATTAGAATACCCCATTCACGAAGACCTATTTCAAAAACCCCGAGATGCTATTGGGGGTTTTACTCTGTCAGTAGTGTGAACTGGATTTCTCGTGCAAAATTAGCGAATTCGAGGGAGGGATTAGGGCTGTGTCCGTCTTTGGTCTCCCATCCCCACTGTTCAGATCCAAAGAGAGAAGGCAATTTTGGCAGTTTCTATTCTCTTTCTTCCCACCTCTAAGAAAAGACAACAAAGGGTTACCAAAAGAAAGCCAAAGAGGACCATGCCCCAAGGGAGCCAAAACATTTTTTTCAGGGGGGGGGATGGACAGGCTGTTTCTTTGTTTATTTCATTTTCCTCTCTCCCCAAAGTGTGCGGAATTACCACAATGTAGCGTCACCCCACTGAAAATCCATAATGTGTTTTGGCTCCGAAAAAGAAGCTCCCCCAGAAAATTTGGTTCTTAACTTGCCCTTGGTAAGCACAAGGTCGACTAGTCTCGTTCTCCCGCGATTAAACTTGCTTGTATGCTACGGGGTTTATGAGTTATAATGAGAGCGGGAGCCTTGTTTTACAGGCGTTTTTAGGTCAACAGCAATCACCGAGATTTACTTTTAACAGGGGTGGATAAATTGTGTCCGGTTCACTACTGTATTCCTAATTTTGAATAATGTAGACAGGAACTAGACAGCTGGCCCTGCCTCTTCGTGAATAACTTGTGTTTGGGGCATTTATACACATACTGCATCTTTTTTTTTCAGATGCATCATGAAATTGAAAAGACATTTTTAAATAGACGAGTTTTTCACCAGGCTTGATCAGTAAAAAACCATAAACTTAGGAAGAGCAACTGAATCGTTCCTACACACGTGTGCCTGCACCATGGCAGAAGCATGTGATTAACCGATTCATTGTATTTGAGCAGTGTAGAAAAACATTTCAAATGCCTTTCCGCTCGGTATATCAGGATCTTCTTTTTTTTCGTTAGAAGAATTTGATATTTGTTTTGATAACATTCTAAACTTTGAACCATATTTCTGGTCGCTTATCTAGGAATCAACATGTTTCGCAAGTTGGCATGAACTTTAATTAGGGTTTAGAACATTCATCCTTTACCTTTGTACAGTGTGTTACTACGGAGCTCCAGAAGTGTCATCTGACTTGTGTAGATACTCATTTTATCTAAGGATGAAGACATAGTACAGAAGAGATAACCACATCCTCAGATGCTTATTAACACGAGCGTAAATCTCATGGGTGGGGTATATAACCCCCACACACACACTTTTTTGAGGTGGGGGAATGGGCTGTCGAATCCTCCTACCCTAATTTTTGTGGTGAGCAAAAATTTAAAGTTGGTCGTGAAGATTTTTTCATATTTTGCAACAACTAAAATGCATTCAATATCACTCACAAAAGGAAAAACAATTTTAAAAAGTCATCAGTGTGCCGTTTTGAATACATATTACCTATGTACACATGAACATCGACCTCTATAGAGTCATATTGTGTCAACGTCCCCCCCCCCTTTCAAATTTTCATGTCATCCCCCACCTTTCCCCATCCCATATCCCCCAATTTCCAACACAAATTTACCCACTGCTTACCAAGGGATGACGATATTTGCTAGGTAGGAGGATAACATCCTGATAATTTATTACGCCATGACGACATCATAAGAGTGGGGTTAAGGCATCTTGAGACCGCATCTCAGAATGATGACATTTTCAAAGTACGGTCAGACATAAAAAAGAAACTTACCAAAAAAACTGGCTATGTGGCCCTTACTCAGGCAAATTACTGTTGTGTATGGCTACAGAAGGAGGATTGTTTTTAAATCCGCACGTCCAGCCAATTGTGTTTTCAAGATGGCTTCACAGCACGCATTGATAACTTATTTCAAGATGCCATTATCCTACTTTTAGGATTCAGCAGTATATTAAACAAGACTGTCCTCATCGCGTTAAAAGTCTAGATTTCAACAACTCAGATGACACTTCCAGAACTCTGTAGTTACCTTTCCAAAACGGCTCCATGCACACCATTTTCATTGTTAGCATTATAAAGCTGATTCGCTTGATATCGCATCCTCACAGATATATCACGCAGTATCCACAACAGCTAGGTACTTAGTTTTGATCGGAGTATCATTTAGTTGACGGCGAGATGACTCCACCGTTATCCCGTTTACTGGTGATTGCTGCCGTTTTGACGGCTCTTATGTCTACTTCCGGAGTTTTTCCATCTGATCATCAATGGACCAAGATTCTCACGCTGCCTGTCCTTGCGAAATTTGGCCTACTGTCCGGTTTGATGTACCTGGCGGGTGTGGTCCACAGTGCCATTTTCGGCCAATTCTGTTTCTATGGAAATGAAGGGCGAGATTCGTACCTCATCCGGAAGGCGCCCGGTGGTATGACGAGGGAAACCGCCATAACGGAGCTGAAACGATCACGGAAGATAGGTGACATTCCGCCCGTCTACCCAAATGGCTGGTTTGCTGTACTGAGGTCTGATGAAGTCAAGAAAATGGAAACGAAATACGTGCATGCACTAGGTGATTCACTTTTTTTGCAAATTATTCAGCGATAAAGTTGATAAAGTTGATGATAAAGTATTGTTTTGCCCGTGTGTCTGTAAAGACAAGAATTCACTTGTCAAAGAGACACATTTTTAGCGATTTCAAAGGGCTTGTAAAAGCGCGCACACCCCGATAGGTATATATTCTAACCAATAACATTCAGCTTAGCAGCACAAACGTCTTACCACTCGACCACCGAGCTAGTGGAGGTCGAATTGTTGATTCGAATCGATATGTCTGCAGTGAACAGCTCAACTACACTCACTGATTATTTTTTTCAAAAATAGTATTTACATCATACCAAATATGCAATATGAGTGTCATCTTATTTGCTTATGTTCAGGCAGAAACAAGAAGTACTTTGATTCCTGTCCTAAGCACACTTACACTACAGAGTACTGAAGTTCCATGAAACCGAAAGGACACTTTGGTTAGCACGTTGCACAGATCTCCTCTGGTACTGGCCAGCCTTTCTGTACCATTATGCACCCTAACAAATGACACTCTGAGACACCTTCTGTTATTGCATCCTATATCATTTGAAAAGCTTTGGCAACTTCAACATCAGTCAACTGTCTTCGAACAGCACTACAAATTATTTCCACCAGAATTAACGTGCGAAGAGATTGATATAAGAAGGTCATTTTGAAATTGTGCAGTACCTGAGCAATATACTCACCAAATGCTTTTGACCCCTCCAGTCAATAGTACTCGGAAACACATGACAGATTATCTTTCATTCCATGCTGCATGAACGCTTCAGCGTACAGCATACAAAAACTAAATTCAGTGAGGTACACACCTGAACTTTTCAAAGACAAATGTCTGATCGTCCAATTTTTTTTTTTAGTTGTGTATTCATTTTCATTTTTGTTAGTATGAACAGTTAAGGGCTCGTATTTATCGTCTTGACCAGGACCCAAAACATCGACTGTTTTCAATGTGATAAGATTGTCTTCTGGCAGTATGTGTCAAAAAATAAGCAACTATACTTTTGTACATTTACCGGCAGGCTTACATCTCGCTGTGTTTCGAGGGGAGAGTGGTCGGGTATACGTGGTAGATGCATACTGCCCACACCTTGGCGCCAACCTAGCAGTTGGCGGGAAGGTGGCGGGAGAGTGTATCGAGTGTCCTTTCCATGGTTGGACCTACCGGGGGGATGACGGCAAATGCGTCAAGATTGCCTACGCAGATAAAGGTAGGGCGTTTTCAATGGCATTATCCGGGAAGAAATGACACGCATCCTTAAGTTTCCCACATTTTAGTTGCATGCGGATGCTGACTGCTGTCCTACATTTAATCACTGAACTATTCATTCTTTTTCCAGCATCGATGTGTATGAGTACATACCAAAAAGGAATTAAACGTGTTCGACTGTCTATTGGTACCAAGTCCAGCACCAACGATGCTCAGATGCAACCATGCCAATTATATCTGTTTGCCCTTATAAGGCTAACGTGGTGCCGACAAGTGGAGCCCACAATGCCGAATAGACTTCAGCATGGACACTTGCTATGCAGTTACGCGTATGTGATATATAAGCATGTTCGGCAACCACGGATACATGCGAACCTCCTCTTTTCCCCCAAACTTTGACAAATCAGCAGCCACATGTAGAGGGTTTGTATGCCATTACTTTTGTTACACAGGGTAATGTACAAAGAAGGCTTTACTGTAGAACAAAAGAACTGCCCTGTAACATGGCCACCACGCAAATCGTCTGTTAACCACTTTTGTTGGGAAAACGTGATGGCGTAGAAGGAAAACACAACGCAAGCGTCGTTGTGTGGCCCGTACCAACTCATGACGGACGTCATTATATAAAATCTGCCGAAATTGGAAGAGCCACTCTTTAATATTTTGGAAGAAATATGGGGCAGAGTTAAGTTCAATTTTCATTTTTCATGATCAAATTTTGTAGGCCCTATGGGTGCATTCCACCAAATCGTTGGATTCTTAGTCGAGAGCTCATTAATATTTTACGATCCCACGGGGCTTTTACAATAAGACATGCCATAATCAGGAGGGATCATAGAAACATTTCTATAAATCCCAAATTTGGAACTGATCGTTTCCACTTCGGGGTGTTTCTTTCACAAAAAAGCCCCAAATTGCGGACCTATTTTGGATAGAGGCAGGAGTGCTTAGTTTTACTACTCTTTGGGGGGGGGGTATCTTCGGGGAAAGGTGAATAAAAAAACTCACATGGCTAAGCCCCATAAAATTGAAACGATCTTTTGGCCATAGTCTTGAATTTCCAGTGAAAAAAACGCGGCGCTATTTCGGTCTGATTTTGCACTGGTTTCTATGTGCGCGTCTTTGGTGTAGCGCAACCATTGATCTCCATTATAAAGACTGAATAGATCATCGCCCATTGTGCGTGTACAAAATGTACGGCCGTACAATGGTGGCGCGCTGCGTTTCAGGAGGTTATTAATGTGGTGCTGTATAGTGCGTGTTTAGTCAAAATTGATTATGGAGAAAATGTTTCTAATGTAAGAATATCATTTCTCGAGTTAACAGACCATTTTCTCATTAAGTAACGCACTCGAAACTTATAATAACTAACCCGTTTTTTTTCTTTTTGTTGTGTTTGTTTTGTTTTGTTTTGTTTTTTCTTCATTTTTCACACCTCTTGTCTACGGTCTTGTTTGAGCCATTTTGTCACTTTGGGTCCGTTCAATCGTGATTTGTTGAGTGTGTAAACATTAAAGTTCCTCTAAGACCCACAATAGGTTTTACATTATTATATCCAAACTGCCCAAGTGTTTTTCCGTCTGGTGTCAACGAGTCCACACTGAAAAACTTCTTCAAGTAAATGAAAAAATCGATAATTTTAATTTTAAAGAATCACGGGAAGCACTGTACTGAAATTCATTCATACACTGAATACATTTATTGAAAACCTGATAAGTGTGAGAATCTTTTCTAAGAGCCCAAAATGAGCAGAGCTTTGACTGCGAGCCAAACTAATTGTTTGTGCCACTTTCAGCACAGCAGTTATAAATCAAATAAAAAAATTGAGTTCCAAACTAAAGATTTACATTTAACAACAACTTTCTGAAAAGAAAAGAGTCAGTGTTAACCGAGAACGAATCATTTTATAATTCAGACAAAGTTTCTTTCATTGCGTTGATTTAATTTCCTTGTTTATTACTCTACTCGACGAAAACGTCAGCTCTCTGTCTCTCGCTCTAATTTCATCTCTGCCCTGAAGATGAATTCCGTCACATCGTATGTCACACGATTTGGGTTCAATGCATCTGCAGATCTCACATACACAAATCATGGCTTTCTTCGGGATTTTTCCAGAGACATCTAGGGAAAATAAACGACAGATTAATCATTCAGTTTTTAAAACCACTTTTACCGATAAATAATATTTCAGACGGTCCTAAGCATTATAGCACAAGGCGTGCAGAAAGCTTCTGAATGTGCAACTCACATATCAAAAGCTGCTCCTTCTTCCAAAAATTGATTATACCAACAATCTCTGGCAATTCTCTGCTGCGTACACCTCAACCATTACTCTTTCCAAATTTATCCATTCCGGCGGCAGAATTCCATTATTTTTCTTCGTAATCTAACAATTGAAGTACAATAACCTCAACCAGCAGTTTTGACATCTCCGTGTGAAAGTGCACGCCACAAAATTCGCAACGCTCGTTATTTACCCTCCTGAAAATATGCTCACGCTGGACGCGTTTTGGACGCGATATCCTATCCAGTCTTAATAAAGGAGATCAATGAGCGTAACCCCATGCACGCACATTATTTTTTCCATGACTTGTGACATACGCCCTCTATTGGCCTTAGTAATCACCAGCCGTTTTTAGAAACAGTCAGGCAAGACGGCACGATACGGCGGACGACAACACGACGCGACAGCACGACACGACGGTGCGACGACATGACGCGACGGAAGACATCAGGACGTGGCCTAGCCCACACGGCATAAAAACCATACAATGACAGGCGACGCGACGCTACGACGGTACGACGCGTCATCACGACGGCAAGACGGGACGGTACGACGCGACATCATCAAGAAAAAGCACCGCGCGACAGCACGACGCGACGCCACGACGGCACCACACAATGTATTAAACACAGCAAAAAAGTAATGAGAAAAGATGCGACGGGACGATGCCACGGAGCTGCCGTAGCGTCGCGTCGTGGTGTTGGGGCGACGGAACGACGCGACGCAATTTTGGCGGCTATAGAACACTATACTTACCACAGAGTCGATACTCTGATCCCTGAAGAGAATGGGCTCCTTTCCCAGCTAAATTCGCTGGAAACCGGGCTATTTTTAGTTCAGCATGCAAATTTGTTGCCATCCTGAAATCCAGCTGTTGTTGGTTTCATTTCATTAGTGCCTGACTTTGTGAACGTGGACACGTACCAGTCGATGGAGATAGTGGGCTTGATTTGTGTATGGTACCACGCCGAGAATGAAGAGCCTTCGTGGTATCCGCCCATGGATATGCAACTTCAGGCCAGCGGCCTGGGCAAAGTGGGATTCTTCGAAGCTTACGTCGAATGCCATGTCGAGGTAAACAGCCGATTGTAACCAGGGCGCGCAGTTCGCTTAGACCATAAGCAGACTGACGAGCTGCTTGCCAACATCTGATGTAAATATTATAACACAGTGTAAAAGCAGATCCGGCACACAATGCCATGTGCCCGCCTTTGCATATAATGCCTTCGGTTCGCCGGTAAACATACGGCTGGCCGTGAGTTCAAAAGTAGAAAATGTGTTATTCACAAAATGATAGAAGAACCCCATGCTGGGCAGCTGTCAAAGCACCAAAGAATACAAATAGATATCATTGCCCCATTTACCGGCAGTGGCGTATAACTAGGACTAAATGTCCAGGGGGCACCTGGGGATGCGGACATTTTTTAAGGGGGCACCACAACAAAATAAGCTGCAACTGCATAGCTGAATGGAGAGTATTCACATATATTCAAGGGGGGAGGGGCGTGCCCCCACCCGTATTTACACCACTACGTAAAGAGGCAAGTGTAGATTTTATGTCAAAACTTGCCACCAACATAGAATGAAATTTCTAACTGTAGCCGCTTTTTTTTTTTTGGTAAACGTGTAAGAGAGGTCTATGATGAGTAGCACGTGTGCGATGTTTATCTACACAATGTTTTGGCTGTTGTCTCAGTTTATCGATACAGTTTATCGGTTGTGTTACATATGCCAAAGGAAATACGCGGAGAAACTTTAGATAAGATCAGGAAAAAGATGTTTTATAAATGTACATGTATTCAATTTTTGTGTCATAAAAACGCTGAAGATGCCAATGAATGTCAGTAATAGGTGAAGTGTCGACATTTCTGAACAATTACTTACTTACTTTTTGTGTGTTTTGGGCTTTTTTGTTTTATTTCAATTACTCCAGCAAAGCTATCCCCAGATAATTGCAAAAAATGGGAAATCAAGAGGGGGGTCTGTTTTACTTTCACTTTTAAACTTCAGCAATTATCCCTGTACAGCACAACCCTCTTTTAATGTTTGATTCGAGGAAATGTCAGAATGCGACATAATAGTTGTGACCATTTGACACTGACCACTTTTCCCATGCCTTGCACTTGTCTCGTATGCAAATCTGCTGTAACTGCCCACTCCTTCCTCCATTTTAGAACTGCATGAAGACATGGTTTGCCTGTGCCATTTTTTTTTCACAGGATGTGAGTGAGAATGCTGGAGACATCCCACACTTGAATGTCGTCCATGGCCCGTCAGTTTACTAAAGTATCCTTTCCGTAGAAGTAGAAATTTATTTTGTCACTTGGGCATTGCTCAACAATTTTTCATATCTGTAATGTAGATTTAGATAAATATTCGGCTCCTCCTTGTAGTTTATGGTTTAAGGGTCCCAACAATGTAATTTGGTTAACTACAACCCTTGAAAATACCTCTTTAACCTTATTTTCATTTTTGTGCTATTTCAAAAGAAATTTTTGATACCCTTTTTGTTTTTATGCAATTTTTATATTCATAAACAAAACTGTTACGTCATTCCAAGGTAGACACTTTTTTCATTTTTTCTTGTTTTGTCTTTTCCCACGTACCTTTTATTTTTCTAGTAATTTTATTTCAGCTGCATACAGTTTCGAGAAACTCATCTCTCCTCCCTCTCATTCCATAGTCCCTGCATCATGCTTTGCCCTTCTTTCCTCTCATGTGTGTCCCACGACCGGATTATCCAAGACAAGGGACTAAAAAATATGAAGGGGGCTGCTAAAAATTTGTGGAGCCACGAAGATTTCAAAAAGTACTTTTCTATTCGAATCAACTTCCGACTAGCGTAAACATGTGCAGCTTAACATCAATGTGAAATGCAAATGCATGATACTTACAGATATTTCAAAACGGGTTTTGCTCCTACACAACGTATATTATATAACCCTGTTGTTTACTCAGTGTTCAATTGCTCAAGAGAGCTTGCAAAAACTTCAAAAGCTTAGTCGGGTGGAGCTTGAACCCACAACCTTCTGTTTTCCGAGCTTGCCGGGGTCGGTTGACCCGTCCGTGTCAGATGTAGCAGCGGGAACTGCACCCTATTACGGGATGTACTATGCGTCTGGGATGTTGATTTTTCATAACAGGTTTTGCTCTTACACCGATGTATATTTATAACACTGTATACTCAGAGTTCAAAGAACATCTTATAATGCTGATCTATGGACTATTTGCTTGTGATAATACGCAGCACTACCCGGGGAACACTGATGCCGTTGGCCAACCGAACAGTTAATCTGGCCCAGGAGTGACGAAAGGCCACTTACAACCAACACACACTGCCTTCAGGGACAATATTTTTTTCAAAATACATGTATTACAAAATAATGACAAATTGCAACAACTGATATTCATGTTATCGCCATAAGTGAGAAATGGCTGGATTCGTCTTTCCCTGATGGCGTCATTAGCGACAAACACACCATATTTCGAAGGGATCGCAATTCTAGAGGTGGTAGGGTCCTTTTGGGCATTTCACCGGATGTTCAACCTAGTCCTATTAACCACCCTAGTGTGGACATGTTGGAATGTGTCTTTGCGACTTGCGTCATCAAAGGCGAGCGATGGTTGTGTGGCTCATATTATCGGCCGCCAAATGATGCAGCATCATTGGATAGTCTCGAGAATGCCTTGTTTGCCATGGATGTAAGCCAGAATGCTAATTTTGCCATCATGGGAGAATTTAATGTGAACTGAATGGAAGCTCGCACATTTTTGTCCCAGCTGCAAAGTTTACCTTGGCCCATGTCCTGCATCAGCTCATTACTGATCCTACACACAATACGCCCAGTAATCGGGTCTTGTTATAGGATTTAGTTTTTACGACACATCCTCAAAAATGAACAAACATTTCTGTCCATGATGACTTTTCCCCATCCGATAATTCCATGATAAGTTTCTGTATACGTGGAACACCGAGTGTCACGTCTAGAATAACGAATCGTCACTATCTTTATTCCAAGTGTGACACTGGTTATCTACGTGAGCTTGTGAGACGTTCCCCATGGGACACAGTTTACAGTGTTGATGACACTTGGGATTGTCTCCTGGACCTCTTCTCTGCCTGTATTCATGAGAGCATACCCTGCAGAAATCAGCGTAAACGACGGAAACATTGGATGATGAACGACATTTTAACGCTTAAACGGAAGCGTTATCACCGAGCCAGAACATGTACGAATGATCTACTTTGTGACGGCTTGTTGGAAAAATATCGTCTTATCCGGAACAATCTGAAAAAATAAGATCAAGTCAGCCAAAGCTAAGCATATCAACCATTCGCCGAATCTTAACAACGGAAAACGTTTTTGGCAATTATCCCCCAATTACCCTTACTTCGGTGTTTTCGATATTGATTGAAAGTATTGTATCTGACAGTATTCGTTCTCAATTAGAGGTGAATGGATTAATATATGAGCTCCACCATGCTTTTAGGCCAGGCCCTTTTTGTGCAACACTTCTTACTGACACAATAACGGAGTGGTCTAACATACTGGATCAAGCCAAATCCTGTGTGCATGTTATATCTCTGGATGATAGCAAAGCTTTTGACTGTAACAAACTCAAGAATACGTACGGGATTTGTGATCCCTTACTCAGTTGGATTAATTCTTTCCTTGTTGGGAGGAAGCAGAGTTGTTTTCCATGGTGCTGAATCTGCCTGGTCTAATGTTACATCTGGAGTTCCACGGGGTCCGTCTTAGGGCCTCTACTTTTCAACATTTATATAAATGACTTACATTTACATCAGTCTGTGAAATCCCCCTAGGCACTATGCAGATGACACTTTTTTTACACAGGCAGATTCAAGGGGAAAACGATTTGATGTCTCTCCAGACAGATCTTGATGAAATAAGTTCCTGGTCAAACAGAAATTTACTCTCATTGAATCCTGTTAAGTTTAAGTTTTTATCTCTTACTAGAATGCGTCGTCGCCCATATCAGCCTACATACCTTTTTATAGCACTCAGATTCTTGAAGTTACCGAGCGTAAACTACTTGGTGTTTACATGCAGAATAAATTGTCTTGGGACACACATGTTAATTTGGTGACAGCTAAAGCATATAAAACATTGGGTTTTATTCGTTGTGGGTGATTGAAGTTCAAATACGCTGCTTACATTGTATATATCTATTGTGCTACCCACTCTAGATTACTGTCCTCGTATTGGGCATGTTTACCGTGTTAAACACGAAACACAACTGGAAAAGGTTCATTCTTCACTAGATGAGGAAAGAACAACCTTTAAGTAATAGACTTGCTAGGACAGGAATTACTTATTTCTGGCATTTGTATGCAAGGAGCTGCTTTCTACTAATCGTGTTGGCATGTCCTTTTTAAATTTGTTACTTGTTAATATTAGACACGTGGCTACTAAGCTTGTCTTTTATCATTTGCCTGCCCACACTGACGTAAATCCTACACCCCTTGCCATTTCGCACGTATTTGGAGCACCTTGCCTAGTGACTTGGCTAATAATCGGATATGCGCCCCTCTCCGTACGTTTTTGAGTGAGCTGAAGGACCACTTTGCTGGCTAGGCTCTTTTTTAACCCATTGTCATATTTTTATCTTAATAATGATTATTTTTTTGTTACGCTCTTTCTTGCCTGACCTTTCTATTTTGGTCTTGGGAGACATCCTACGCCTTTTAGCTACAGTTTATTTTTAAGCTTTTATGTTCTCCTGGGCGGCCCGCTTGTTGCATGTTCAATGCCCCCAAATAAATATTATTATTATTATTTCAGACAAATATACGACAAGCACTACGAGGGCACGTTTTACGTGCACTCAACGAAGAAACACGTCGGCTGCAATAGGGTCGCCTTCACCGACACGCGAACCAAGCGTGCTTTCTGGAGGTATATCAGTCCCTGCAAGGCAGTAAAAAGGGAGAGCTACCAGGAACAGGTAAGGTCAAGTACAGTCGGCGTTGTTACAGCGAATACCGTGTGTAATCAGTGATCACTTGTCTCTTTGTTATTTGGTTTATTTAGGCGGTTAGCGGGAAAAGTGGGTCAAGATGCCGGGCCTCCTCATTTTTTCCCTGATTTTACACGATAATGATGACGGGGACTAATGCATTCCCCTATAACCCCAAAGCTTGTTAAGGCCATCTCATTTAGCTTCATATTTGAGAAAAGCGGGGCAAAAGCTTCACCTCCCAGGGTATGCATATATGAGGGACAGCACTGGATCTGCCTAATACCCCCATCATATTCTGCGACGACGTTGTAGAATGTTATTAAAACGTGGCCAAGACTAGACAAATAGATCTACAACATAATGACGTAATGCAGTGTTTACAACGGTGCATTGTGGGTGAAAGGTGGGGATGTTGCAGGAGTGCGTCGACGTGACACGTTATGTGTAACGTATACTATATGGCGTGTGTATCGACCTGACACGAAAAAAAAAGAAAAAATAAAAAAATTCCCGATTACCGTCCGAAATGGTCAATGTGAACTGCTGTGTTCCATTGTCTTTATCAAGCACTCAACGAACGCCAGAGCTGCGTTTTTTTTAACTTCCAAGGGACTGCAAAAGGAGACAGATTTCCGTGAGAAATAAGGTCATTTATTTATTTTCATATAGACTATTTTTATTTTTTTATTTTCTTCGTGACAGGTCTATACACACGCCATATAGTATAAGTTACACATAACGTGTCACGTCGACGCGTTCCTGCAACATCCCCACCTCTCGCCCACAATGCACCGCGGTAAACATTGCATTACGTCATTATGTTGTAGGTCTATTGTTGTTTCAAGATTGCACACAGTGGTTCCCGCGTTGCCCGCACGTGTAGGAAGCTAGCTTTACGTTCTCGGCACAGTTAAACTGAGCGTGAGTCCCGACTCTGCTAAGCCTTGCAATCGGATCATTCCACGATGTTAAAGACTTCCATACAACAGTGCTACGACCAGAACGATCACGGTGCGATGGTAATACGTTGTATAACTTGTGTGGTGCTTTTGTGGCTCGCAGCCGTTTCCGAGAATTTCCTATACATATTGGCTGAAACAGTGCTCCGATGGTAGCGACATAAAAATTCTTCCCAATCGAGCTGCGAATGTACCACGTCTATAAAGATCCAACTACGATGCTGGCACTCCAAAACTGCCTGTATTCCGCTTCGTAAATTTTTAGCGTGCTCAAAATTTTGGCACGACCTGCCCGTCTATTAAGACCCTACCAAGTTGCTATCAGTTCACACAATGTACAAAATCTAAGCACGATTGGCCACGATCTACCTATTCTCAAGTTGACAACGTGTTTAAGTGTGGGGGGGGTTAGTCTTTGTCTGCATTATTCGAGAAATGGGCGATAAGTGCATTATGTGGAGTGTCTACATCTTAAGTACATTTTTTCTTTATTTAGCACGGGCCAGGGTTGACGTTCGTCAATTTCGCCAAGGAAATCTTAGTTATTGCCGTCACACCTGTTGGGCCAATGAGGCAGAAAATGTCATACACGCTATACAGCCCATATACCAGCGGAATAAAAAATGCACTCGTGAACAAGTTGCGATTGTATTTTAATTTTCTTGTGGTAAGTACGTCGTGTAGCCTGTAATCACTATTAAGGTTCCCTTTATGATTATATATTTCTCATTTTTTGGCTTTGGAGGGTCGATCATTAAAAATCTTGAGTTAAAAGTTGCTTGGTGATGAACACACAAAAACTCAATATATAAGAAAAAGTGTTTTTCTTATTCAGAATGAACTTTGACGGATGAGTTTTAAGTAACCAAAATGCGTAAATTCATATCTCACAACGATTTATAAAAGTTACACGAAATGAACAAAACTGTATGTATAGCCATCACTTAGCCTAACGGTAACGTTTTCAGTTCAAAGGTGCAACAAGTATAGTTTGGTGATTAAGCCCTCCATCGTCGGTTGTTCTGTCAACAAATTTTTTGTATAATTTTTTACCCCCATCGCATACTGGATAGGCGCATAAAATGTTTCTTTTGAAGCATCTTTGATCCACTTAAGAAGCAAGATCTTTTCAACTACATACATACAGCATTTAACTTTGCGCACTAAATGTGATGAGTGTGCAAAAAATTCAGCGATGTGTGTGAGTTTGAGATTGGGAACTTCTGATTTTTCTACTTAAAATACAAAGTCCGTTATTACTTTAATGACTTTACGTCAAATACTGTCTCCGAAAAACAGATCGTCGTAAGGACTTGCAAAAATTGTAATTAACCTGCCACGTATTTTGTTCTCTGGTAGCTACAAGCTGACTTCGTCATCTGGGCCAATAAGAGATACCAAGCCAGGCCGGTGTTCATTAAGGAGGACAGCCCTATCGCAGCACATCGCAAATGGTTCTCTCAATTCTACACAGAGCACAGTCCAAGATTCAATCCTCCTAATCCACTGCAGTGGTAAACATCTCAGAAAGTTTAATTCTCATCTCAGAAAGTTTAATTTAGAGAGATTGGCTATTCAAGACACTGTCTAAGACAGCTACAAGTTTAAAAGATTTCCCCATCGTTTACTTTCGACAAATTTGACTTATTTGATTGGCGTGCCTCACCAGCAAATCTCACTGGGACGGATGGAGGTGCCTGGTAGCCATTACAGTGGAAATCAACCGAACCCTCTATCCCTGCGTCCTTTCATAAATGTCCCAATTCAGTTCTTCTTGCATGAGTCATTCATTAGAAACAAACATTTTGAACGGCTTCATAGTAAATGAATGTAGCTCTTTGACGTGCAAGAAGCTCCATTTTGTCTTCTGACTCACAATCACTGGTAACTCCCGGGCTTAATCGGTGCAGTACTACAAATAAAATATCACCTCCAAATAAGGCCTTGATTAAATATTCATTGGAATATTAATTTGTAAAACTACTTGATCCGAAAGGGAAATGTTATGCCAAAAAAATGACTTCTCATTTCTGAAAAATCTAAAATATATAATAACCTAGAAAATTTGGTGTTAAAGTTCGCAGGTAAAATGTTACGAAATTATATTCTAAAGTGTCTAATTGTATTAGCTGAAATATAGCCTGAATAAAATATGTTTAGCAATTTTTTTTAAGGAATAAGATGCTTTTGAAAGATTCTAAAGTCTATTCTAACCTTTGCTGGCAAGAACTGCGTCATGCCAGCTCGACTGAATCAGAGGTAGTATAGTAAGTTAAATTTTGCAAGTCCAAGTCAAATCTAAAGTCATTTTTTGCAAGTCTAAGCTCAGTCACAAGTCATTTAGTTCAGTTACAAGTCAGGTCACAAGTCATTTGATCACAGGTCAATTCAAGTCACAAGTCAATTTGATTAGCCTAATTTCAAACTTTAATGGGTTCTATGAAGTAGTTGTCTGACTTGCGTTGGTAACGAGTCATAATGTGTAAGTCGAAGTCAAATCATACGTCATTTTTTGCAAGTGTAAGTCAAGTCATAAGTCCAAAACTGCTAGTTACAAGTCAAGTCCCAAGTCACAAAAGTGGCGACTCGAGTTCGACTCGAGTCCAAGTCAAGTGAATCGAATCTACAACTCTGGACGGAAACCATGGTAGGCATATCTTCGTAACGTTGTTAATTCTCGTTCACACATGTGCACGTGAAGTCAGAGAAAACGTGCATGAACAAGATAAACATGAACAAGAACGATAAAGTTTTTACCCATCTGCAGGTGACTTGTCCAGAATGTTAAGTGTAGAATACACAGTTAAAAGCAACAAAACGACTATGCATCATTAAGACCCTGAATTGCAAACTGTTTTGAGCTCGTACAGACTGAAAAGGAGCCCTGCACTCCGGACGAACGCACGTTTTAAAGCACTCAGAAACCAGCGCTAGACGATTTTAAAGGGGTTTTCTGAAGAGAAAGGTGAAAACATTCCTCACTACAAGATGACATTGAAGTTTGAAGGCCAGTAGGTTACAAGGGCTGCTCACGCTTTTTTGAAGCCATGGCAATTTATGTGAATGAGTGCATAATTACAGAAGGTGTGTACGAGACTGTTCTTATCAGCAAAGGTGGGCCTCACAGGACCACGAATTCTCTCTCCCTGAAGTATCGATTTCTACCACCAGGGAAGAGGCTACATGGCAAAGTATGGACATTTGAAAATCGCTTGGAAAGAGTGATGGTGGAAATGAAGGGTTTTCATTTCTGATACCAGGAATAAATTGACAAGGAAGCCGAGCTAACTTTGAAAAGCAATGGACAGGGAGGGACAAAGATGAGAATTTCAAAAGAGTCCATGCGTTACGCAGGGTTGCGTGAGCGTGAATCCCGGGGGATAGAGGATATGTATCCCCACTTTTGGACCGAGGGGTGGCTATACCAAAAAAAAAAAACAGGTTCAAGTGGATTGCGAATAATTTTTCAAACTTCCCAACAAGTAACATGTATTCGACAGCACTCAAAAGGCGAACAATTTTTATAAGTCATAAACATACCGTTGTGACGAAGGATTTTGCATGAATGTAATACATATTACAGATATGCATCTGTATCATAGCCCCTATGTAGTGACACATGGTGTCACCCCCACCCCCACCCGCACTTTTCATATTTCTATGGCCGGGAAGTCTTCCCCTACAATGCCACCCCCCTTTCCGGCACAAATTTGCGCCACTGAGAGGTATCGGTAAGGGGGTTACACGCAATTTTCTCATTGAAATTTGGAAACAGCCAAGTTACCTGTTGCTGTATTATACAGCTGTACATGTAGATCAACAGTAATTTTGCTTTGTAAAACTGTGAAGCACCCAACCGATGGGCAGAAAAAGGTACAGAAAAATTCTTTTCGCTATGCTTTTGTAGAGTCATAAAACCGCATTTTTGAGATGCATACAATGTATTATACTACTGTCAGGAAAGTGTAATTTTTCGATGTCTTCACGGTGAGTGAACTCGTTTACCGACATATGAAAGCTTTATGTTAATACTTTTAAGTTTAGATCCTGTATAATCCATAACCACTGTAGAATGTAGAAATGTAAACTACGAATCACTGAGGCAGTTTTAGTTAACAAAATTGTGGGCTCCTTGAAAGGAGCTGTAATGGTTTATTATTAATGATGTTTTGTCCAGGGAGATTCACCATTTTTTGTTTTTAAATGGCGTTACAGCCTTAGCTGTATAAGGAATTTTATCTCCCAAATTATGGTCAACTATTAGTAACACATATTTCTGCCTCTCTCTATTAACCTTTTACAGGGTGAGGCAACTACACGACGCGACGGCACAACGGCTCCTTTGCGTCGTACCGTCGCGTCGCACCGTCGCCTTCTTGCCATTTTGTTAGTACACAACGTCGTGCGTCGCGTCGTGCTGTCTTAGGTCCTTTCCTTGTTGCATTTTTTTCTGCTTAAACGTCGCTATTTACGACAAACATTGCTCTCTCTCTCACTCTCTCTCTCACTCTCTCTCTCTCTCTCTCTCTCTCTCTCTCTCTCTC
>NW_019091499.1:198085-241975 GCF_001949145.1 Acanthaster planci
CTCTCCCGCGCTCTCTCTCTCTCTCTCTCTCTCTCTCTCTCTCTCTCTCTCTCTCTCTCTCTCCCTCTTTAGCCTCCATCCAGGCGACGCTACTACACGACGCGACGGCACGACGCAAGGGAGCCGTGTACCAAAGTTAGAAAGAATACACGAGAAAGAACATCAGAATCATGGCCTGGTACCTATTGCCATGGCTATGGCCGGGGGGAGGAAATGAAAGAAAACAGTAAAGGCGCCCTCTATAAACACCATGAAGCAAAGGGCAACAGCAGACGACGCGTCGCATCGTGCGTCGTGTCGTGCTTTAGGCGACGCGATGCACGACAGCACGACGCGACGGGCGACGGAAGGGGCGACATACGACGCGACGCGTCGTGTGTGTACAAACGAAATGGCAAGAAGGCGACGGTGCGACCCGACGGCACGACACAAGGGAGCTGTCATGCTGTCGCGTCGTGTAGTTGCGTCGCCTACGAAGAGGCTAGAGAGAGGCAGAAATGTGTGTCGTAAATAGTACAGTATTCCAAAAGAGCTTTAAGATGTTTGTTCAAGCCGAGCCTTCGGGGGTTCTTTCAGTAACTCTTTGCGGTCATTCTGACACACTTTTTGTGAAAATCGAACTTCTGGGACCATTTTTCCGAAATACGCCAGCCAAAAGTATACTTTCCACTACTGTGTTCATTCATGCGGGCTGCCTGCGTGTGGCCTTAAACTTCAACCATTAACAACAAAACTGTAAGTTAGCTTGAGTTTAAAATTTACATGTCTATTGATATGGAGTGTAATTACATGCATGCTAGGTTTAAAAAAAAATGCTGAACAGTCCTTGAGATGGCGTTACATGATCCAAAATAACGCGGCTCTTTTAGGGTTAACTAATCAGTGCCAGCTTAATAAATTTTAAAAGTGGAAGAAAGAGGGGACACGTATGTTCATGTCCCTCAATTAGTTGCTGCGCATGCGTACTGAATCCCACTACGGCCAGAAGCCAGTAAAATCATGGCTCTTGACTCAGGCAGGTGGACCCCAAAAGTAATCGATCAAGACCAGATACAGCTTTTTGCCCCTAATTTCCTATACCGATTAAATCTAAACACTTAAAGTCCCTTTTGCTAACTTGCACACTACAAAAATCCATTTTCTGCAACTTTTTGCACGTAATTGTCACGTACCTCCAAAGTAACAGAGTCAGAAGTTGGAAGTCAAGCCAACATTTTAGAGGGGATTTTTTAGTTTTGCTGGATTTTCCCTGACATTTCTCAATTTGTGAATGATGAGGAATATCATGATCACTCTAATGAGAAAGTATCATACAAGAAGTAAACCGTGTGAATGAGAACAGAAAGTTCTATTTTTTTGGGGGGGTGCTGTTTAGTAGGGCATTTGACGTCATTGTATGTATTAGAGAAATGCAGTAAAAGTCAACTTGTATCCGTGTGTTTTTGCGTGTACGCCATGCCCAAAATCTGGACATCTCATTTTTGGCCGCATGAAAAACGAACCGCAATTCAGACAAATGGCTCTTTGTCTCGAAGAAATGAACTGATGGACACAAATGATTCATTAGTATTCCAGACAGTTTCACCGATGATCTGAGGGAAATTTGATAAAAGTGTGAACATTGGGCACTAAGTAAGGTGAAAAACACAAAAATAGGTCCCAATGAAAAACGAAGTGATTTCAAATAAGCTTTTCTACCACGAAGTAATAAACTTTGTTCATAACAGTTACTAGTATTCCATGTGCCATCAAAGTTATTTGAAGGTAAATCCGGCGAAATTGTGAAAATTAGACATAAGGTTAGGTTTAAATGAAAAAACCCAAAATTTTCCATAATTATCCTTTGTGGTAAAATTGACATTTTCCACTTCTTTGACTATTTTCCAGAGATCTTTCATACCAGAAGCTATAAAAAAAATCACCATTTGATGGATTCTTGAAAATTTATTCACACATGAGGTCTTTACGGAAAAAGGCAGTACAAATCCTTCATATGGGTCACCACCGATATGTAGCGTCTGCTAGAATAATTTCTTAGGTCGACGACCATGTGTCACTATTGCGCATGCGCGAATACAAAACTATTATGCACGCACAGTCTACGGGGACCGAACATACGTGGGGATATAGGAAATACATTAGACATAGGTCTATATTAAAGACCAAATTATCAAGCGGGGTATTTCTTTTAAAAAGGAGGCAAAATCATGCACCGTGTGGGGAAACAGCAAAACCAGCATCAAAACGAAAATAATAGTTAACTATTTCAGTTATGAAAAAGTGTCTACATAGCATTTGTATATATTTAGGTACATGTAATTTCTTATTACTACATTAATGCCGTTCGTAACTGCGGATTCTTAATGGTAGATTTAAAATGAATATCATACTTCAACACTGTTTCTCATTTAGGATTTTTTTTGTGTGTGGAATTAGAAGCTAGCAAAATAAAAAAGAACATAGCACTATAACAACAATCAATCACGTGATTATAATAACCCAAAAAGTATTTATTAGATTAATTTTAGTTTTTGGCATGTGGCCTTCAATGTCGTATCGTAACAACAAATCCGTACCACATTGAGCTGAAACTTCAAATTTGTACAGATGTGTGTATCTATATGCGTGCAAAGGTTGTCAAAATGAGGCCCGACTGCAGGCAGCGTGTTGTTGATTGTACAGCTGTCTGGGGACTCCCATGTACTTTCTTATGGGAAAATGGTTCTTGATGAGAGACTAGTTTTCATGCCTTGTGAAATCTTCCCCGTTGAAATGTTGGACTTTAGTTCCTTTGAAGAATCATCCAGAGCCACGGGGCTGGAATTCTTCAACTGTGCGTTAATTCCCTATACCCAGGGGTGAATTTGCCTATACTTTTGATATTAGTCGGGCGCCGCGCAGACAACGGAATACTTCCACTGATCTCTATACACTGGATAGCTAGACAGCTCTGCTCTACGAATTGAAGCGACTGCGCGGCCATCTTAGGCTATTCAATACAATGGCATTTTCCAAGTCACCGGCTGTAGCGCTGTGCATGAATGCATCGTGTACGCAACGCACCCAAAAAAACGTATGCGGCAGGATAAAGACCACCTTAAAACCAGCACGACGTGACTAGGACGGAACTGTCATTACTGAAATGTGTGCTCTTCTGAATCAAATGGCAATCGACTTTGCAACTAGAATTAGGACAGAGTTGACCTCTTATAATCTTACTCGGTAGGCCCAACATGACCTCGGACAGATAACATTTAACCACAAAGTTAGCATGGGCGTTTCCATGGTTTGTCACAACATACATATACCAGTCAGATTCAGAACACAATGACCAAAGTGACAAAGTGAGGCGTTAGGGTTTCACTGCTTCAAATCGGACGTTTATAATGTACTTCACAAAGACCTAATTTATGACCTGGCAAATGCGCTAACGCAAAACATGCCAGTGCTTGCGTGCAGAGAAGGACTTTGTTTAGCCGATTTTAATATGGATATTCTTTCCCCCATTCGTGTATTCTGTGCACAATTTTCTTTAAAAAGATGAACAAATAAGTCTGATTTGAAGCCTTGCGTGATGGAAGTTACGTGAGCTTTAGGTTTGCGGGAACATCATGGAAACTATTTCTTCAGAACAGTGTGGTTCTGAGAAGAACCGGTGAGTATTAATTCGACGTTTCGGTCAGGATGCTTTGGCCGTCCTCGGAATAGTGTCAGGAGGGTGGCCAGGGCATCCTATCGAGTTAATACTCATTGATTTTTTTCAGAGCCATACCTCTTCTGAAGAGATAGTTTCCATGGTGTACCTGCAAACCTGCAGCTCAAGATGAACAAACTCTGCACCCCCTTTTTCACAAAACATATAGAGGTTGTAAATTACCTCTACGTGACCCTCGACGAAGCTTTCGAAAAATACAACTTTCCCCATATTTCTAATTTTTTCTTTCATGTCCTCTGGTGGATACCACGAAGGTACCAGACGAAGATCAAGCCGATAATTTCCACCAATCGGTGCATGTCAACCTTGACGGAATCTGGCACTTAGAAATACAATCAATTCCCTTAGGTTAATTTTAGCCTATGATACCCAATCAGAAGAACTACCGAGGATGGTTTAGTTGCATAGTTGCGTTCGTCGTTGTAGTGGGTGTGCTGACGGGTGTGTTTTGCTCTCAATGGCTTCGGTTTGGTTATTCTCACGACGATAAGTTCATGAGATATTAACTCAACCGCGGATAATTACATTAATACCTCCATGATGTCGATTCGTTTGGCCAGATAAAAGAGTTTCTCTTTTGTACAAAACTAGTCGTGGAAGGTAATGTGCTTAATGGCCTTTCCCTTAAGGAATGTCATGTTACTGGGGAGAAAGGGAAACACAGTGGCTTGTTTTCTTAGATGCTGTATAAATTAGCCATGTGTCAAATTTAACAATTTAGTACAGGTTTTATTCTCGTGGTATCCTTGTGTTGGCATGAGATTAACACTTTTAATAGCCATGCGCGCCAAGGCATTCCAAGTCGCGTTTGCCACAGGAGGACCTGCTTGGAGCATCAGCATGCATCTGAAACACTAACGATTTGAACTAAGCATCTTACCTTTATCTGGGTGGGCAATCTTGACACATTTGTCGTCATCCCCCCGGTAGGACCAACCATGAAAAGGACACTCGATACACTCTCCCGCCACCGTTTTCCCGTCAACCGCTATTTGGCTCCGGGGTGTGAGCAATATGCGTCTACCGCGTACACACGACCACTCTCCCCTCGAAACCCAGCTAGGTTCAATTCTGCAAAAAAGTAAAAAATATTTCTCTCTAAGCTAGGTCCCAAGTCTTCAAGTCACTACTGTACGTCAGATCATTAGCCAGTATTCAGACCTCGAGCAAACAACATAGGTTCAAAGTAGTCAAAATAAATCTTATTCGAAGTTCTCATATTAGCTCATAATTATATCGATACTTTCTGCTTGAGTGCACATCCTGCAGTGCGCAAAATGCACTTAACGCAATGTCATGAAGCTCTCTTCCGAAAATAAAACCGAACCACTTCAGCAAATTTAGCATTTTGATTAGATGAAACTATTCTTCATACTGCCAATTCGCAAAGGTTGAAAACATCTTTACTCAAGCTAATTCCGCTACAAATGTTTCGCGGCGCCAATATGCTTCGCTTTCGCGTTTTGGTTGTATGGACCAGCTTAAATATTAGCCTGCATAGGATTGTTGTGCAACAGAAGTTACATCATGTAACGATATAAGAGAAAAGTAATTCACCGAGACCATGTATGTATTTTTATCTCCATTTTCTTGATTTCCTCGGACCTCAGAACAGCAAACCAGCCGTTGGGGTAGACAGGCGGAATGTCACATATCTTCCGTGAACGTTTCCGTAATGGCGGCTTCCCCCATCATACCAACGGGCGTCTTCCGGATGAGGTACGAATCTCGCCCTTCGTTTCCATAGAAATAGAACTGGCTGAAAATGGCACTTTGAACCAAACCCGCCAGGTACATCAAACCGGTCAGGAGGCCAACTGCCGCAAGGACAGGTAGCGTAAGAATCTTGGTCCCTTGAGAACCAGATGAAAAAACGCCGGAAGCAGAAATAAGGGCCGTCAAAATGGCAGAAATCACCAGTACATGGGATAACGGCGGAGCCATCTCACAGCCAACTAAAAAACACTTTGTGTTCAGTACAGATTTCAAGGTGGCTACATGCACCACTTGACCTTCAGATCGGAACTGATTTTCTGTTGCAAACTGCACCTGATTTTAACCGAAAGAAATGTTTTGAAGTAATGTTTGTTTGAGACGTAAGATAAATCTTCATAACTATAACAACAAATGGTATTTTTGTTAACCAGCCTCGATAATATCTGACAAATCAGTGCTCTGAAATATGTGATTGCCAAGCTTTCGGTAACTGAGTTCATTCCCTGGATGCAGAGTTCCAAGAAGGTACTCAGTTACCGAAAGCTCGGCAATCGCATATTTCAGAGCACTGATTTGATATTATATTCTTGTCGACATTCTGATCACGGTGCTACGCAGCCATTCAATATTTCTTCGATAATACCCGGTAGCCTGACCTGTCTTTTCGATATCATATGGAAAAATGAAAGTTAAGTAAATATGATAAAATCTTGATAAAGAGTCTCACCATCTCTTAGCTATATAAATGGTAAGTTAAACTGAACTTTGGCCCCGACACGAGCAGAAAATGTAACTACAAAACAGTAACATTCTATACTAGAGAAGTAGAAGGGCAGAGGTGTATCCACTTCTCCTTGTCAGCGTTCATGTATTTACATGTATTGAGGAAAGCATGCGTCGACCACTCTACAATTTCTGTCGACTGGGCTACTTACTGATGGGCTACTAACTTTGGAGCAAAGTGCCCATTTCCATAAACTCACAGATGAGGAGCAAAAAGCATACATTTAAATTGTTACGTTCACGTGAACTTAAAGAACTCAGTGTACCAGATTTTATTCATATTTAACTCGCGAATGGCTTATTGGAATTGGGTCATATGCACAGCAAGCACAGTTCTATTACGAATAGGTTTTTTTGTTAACGATTAGTATATTTCACTCTGAAAAGTAGAAATTTGGAGATGTCTATACACTGTAAACGTGAGCTAATATAGTCATTTGGGTGCGAAACTAGTCAAATACACTCAGTACTTTAGTTGAGTAAGCATTTTTAACTATTTGGGTCCCGGACTAACACTGCAGGCTGATATTTATGTGTATTAGTCAAAATTCGCCAGGGCTGCATTGATTAGGCATGATTAAGTCCTATTTTCAAAAAGTGGTATATATGACTATTTCTGGCATGTTCTGCAGCTTGTTTTGGTAGATATAAAGCATCTGCAATATCAGAACATGTACATATTCAACCACTGGAAACTGACGTGTGCGCCTTAGTACTGATTGAAAGATTTTTATCGATCTTGGACGACTAATTAGTCTAGTCTCTATTACTAGCCACTAAGGAACTTTACCGCATCGTATACATATCACGAGTCTGGGGAGCTATGTTGATGGATCGCCAGCACATTGCTTTGGAAGTTGGATGTAAGTTCAAATCTTCTTAATTCCGTTCTTAGTCAATCCTTTCGTGTATTTATAATTAATGAGCGACAACGGTCGCTCTCGAACTTCCCAAAGCTCTGGAACGCGCTCGACATTGTTTACCACAACCTTTTTGACAACAGTAGTTACAGTTTTGCCTTTGAGGAAGATTCTGCTAGGATCGAAACGTCAGGCCCTTTTTTTGCAAGAGATCTATCCACATGGTGTTACCGCTAGCCCTCTCTTCAGTCTATCTCCACCATGCAAATCTTCAAGTCTTATCTATCTCTTTTTTTCATAAAACCTGACTATTCATTTTCCTCAGTCTTTATGGACCTAATAATTATACCCTCAAAAACAAATTCTTGGTTGTGGTAGTGATGGTGGAAGTGTTGTTACTTGTCAGTTTGGTGCTTTTCAAATACTCCACTGTAGCGCCTCTTGTACATTTGCTTGAAGTGGAAAGCAGCGATCCTTGCTGAATCGTTATGGACTTCAAGAACGGATTTGACTTGGTGCCCCACGGACGTCCTTTGAGGAAGCTTCATAATATCGGCATCGGGAATAATACTAAATAATACAATAATAATAGTGGATTAACTGCTGCTTTCAACACTTTCACGGTTATTTCTGGGGTTCCCCAGGGAAAGTGCCTGGCCAACTTCTATTTTTCAAAGATATATTAATGATATACCAAAAAAACATGCCTTGCAAGTAAGACTCATGCCGATGATTTCATTAAGAACAAAAACTTCATCAGACTCTGGTAACTTAGCGGGACATCAACATACTTTAATTAACAGTGAGTGAAGTCATGTCAAATATCAATGTTTCCAAATGTGACGGACCGACTTGAATCAAGTCTAATCTTGGAATATGTTATGAGTTTGGTAACCATCCGAATAGTCATAATAGTTCCCACCCCGTCATGCTTGTAACCAGTATTTAAAGAGCTCGATGGGATATGAAATGGTCAGTTGTTTTTAACTAGTCATATTGCTTGATTTATACATGTATGCCTATGAGGCTGGATTAGCTCAATGGTTATATTTCTACAAAACTTTGACGCATTATTCTTGCGCAACGTACTTTGCCGTGGCGTACGTGCGATTCTCCCTCTCTCTGATCGAGTTGTGTTGGCACATAGGCTAACGTGAGTTGTCGTTCTTCATCAAGCTTTCAAATTTTGTTCACTTTAATTTTGCGTTTGGGTCGTGTTGACATTGCAGCCTTCTTTCATCAACCTTGTGACTACGCTAGCTTTTTGTCGTTGGTTGATGAGATCCAAAATAGGACATTTGGCTTCCTTTCAGTTCCGCATATTGTAGAGAAAGTTTTGCGCATGTGTCGTGTGACCGACGACTGTTGCACGTCAGCGACCTGACGACTGTTGTGTGTATTTTGTGCAATAGATTTACTCAGAGGAGAGAGGCTGGTCCGCACAATGCCCCTGGGAATTTATTAAAAGTTAACGTATAACGCCCTTGGGCATTTATTAAAAGTTAACGTATAATGCCCTTGGAAATTTAGTAAATTTTAATTTACAATCACCTAGAAACCTAACTTTATATTCTCAACTCTTGAGGAGTCTCATCTTCATAAACAAATACACTTCTGGTTATTGTCATACTTTAGGTCTTCCTCCGTGTTTATATTATAGTGTAGCCTATGCTGTCTCATAATTGTTGGATTGAATAATTAAATCTAATCTGAAATGCAATCACGGAACATCATGTTGTACTGAATACATATATTATTCTTTCATTAATCTGTGATCACTAAGCAGTTTCCTGTCCTCAATTAAAAAGTTGAGTGGACCCACTACGTCAAAGTGGCAACACCCCCACGTAACCGTGACACAAATATTACTACTTGAAGGTTACCGAAAGAACGCAATCCACTTCAGTTATTATATGGACGACAGGAGTTGTGATTTGAAGTCATAATGACATTTTGTACTTTACCATGCAGTTATTTTGTAAAGGCGTCTTTCCAATACGGGCGATTCATAACAGTGCGCCTCCAAGAGTTTGCAACCCGTTCACCAATCACAAGGCGCGAAATCTGTCGACCCTTTCCAAACACGCATTGGGTCGACAGATTTCGCAAAAAAGATTGGTCAACACGCTACAAACTCTTGGAGGTGCACTATTGTGAAACGCCCGTATTGTGCGTCAACGCTTCAGCCAAGCGTTGCGTATCTGTCAAAATCGCTCCTCAGTGGGGCGATTTTGACTGCCGAACACAGCGCGCACGTGTGTTATGTTAATGGTGACAATTTTTGTGTCCAGGAAAGTTAAACACGTGACTGCATCGTGTACGTAAGCACCCAAAAAGGTACATTATATTAAGGCGCCTTAACACAGGTGGACGCTGCTGTAAGCACTGATTGAAAAATAGCGTGGTAATGCGGCAAGCTGTAACGTGTACGTGCATGTCTGAGGCAAAAATAGGATATACGTATACAGAAGTATAAATAAAACAATCGAGGGGCAAATTACATAAATACGGCACACTATCTTATGCTGTCTTAGCACGTGTAGTATGGTACAGCCTGTATACACATGATGAGGAAAAGTGAAAGGGTCGTATACAGGTATTACGTGATATAGACTTAGGCCTCTACCCACTCTTACCGCCCTAATTGAAACTAAAAGGATTTGTCACTGTTAAATCTTGTTACATACGTGACATAACCATTCTAGGTGATGTAATGAATTTTTCTTTAGGTTCACGTTGTCATATGTGGAACGACTGACACACGTAAAAACCTGGCTGCTTTAAATTAAACATGCGCTTCGTGTGACTGATTAACCTGTTGGGAAAGCACTGCATCCGACCAAACACTAAAATACTGGCGTGCTGGGAATTCATTAGATGCAAAGTGTTTACTGTGGCCCGCATGCTTTATGGTGACGTTGTGTTACCGGGTTACTGGCTTTCAGAAAATCTGGGCTACAGCGCCCTCCACTAATGTTCGGTGAATGTAGCACAACTTTATAAAGTGCATGGCATCCAAAGTGTCAATAAATGTGACCAAAGATCGTGTTACACGGTAAATGCTGCGGGTTCGTTTCTCCAGGGAAAGTGAAATGGCAACCACTGTATTTTATGAGCACCCAGAATTAGTGAAGTCAAAACTGCTGGGAGATAGAGGTGTGGACTGTTGTCGTTTAGTCTTCAATTATAAGGTGTACAAAGTTCAAGCACAGAGTGGATAAACAACCCGTCTTTGCCTCTGCTCGTCCGCGTCATTAGATTATGGGTGCTCTCCCAGCGTTGGCCTGTATACAGTGTGAGCATAAAACTGGAGGCATCAAACTTGATGCGCCAGCACGGAACGTGACCGGGTGGAGCTGAAGTCTTGATGTGCTCTCATTGACAAATCACCTGTAGGACTACGAATAAGTGAATATGACTCCTACGATCTGACAGCAGCTTGCTTGTTTTGTGTGAAGATCAAACAGGCAAAGTGCCGGGTGTGTTGCTTCGCGACTGCATTAATTAACAGGACGTTTGTTCTAATAGTCCATTGAGATTCATTCTTATGGTTTGTGCGTTACACGCACGACGCTCTGGAAGATTTACTAGGACAAAATAATCGGTCTGAAAAAGTAATCATATCATCACATTGGGCTATAAGTTTTGTTGTTATGTTTTTGGTACAAATCGTCGTGTGAGATAAAGATTTATGGGATGCGTGAAAGGGGTTTTTGTGGACCATGATTTTTCAAAAATACCAGATAAATCAACACGTGTGGATCAATGTAAAAATTCTAACTTAGCACCCGGAGATTAGGGATTGTGATTCAACCCAGCTTAAATCTGACCGGCTGGAAACAAACGGCCAGATTTGGACCAGTGGAACGTTGAAGACAGCATCAGACTCAAAATGGATGTAACCAGATCTATCCCAAACGGCACAATGCAATGGGATGAAAACCTGGATACCAATGACAGAGCTAGTGCGACCTTTTTGGTGATGTACAACGTGCTCATCATCCTGATAGGTGTGCCAGGCAACAGTCTCATACTTACGGTGTACTGGGGAAAATCCCACAAGTGTAGCACCCACATCTTGATCATGGCACTTGCCGTGGCTGACCTCATCATCTGCTTGCTCCGAATCTGGGACGTCACGTGGAACTGTTCCGTTTTGGCGGGGGCCGACATCCCCGACCTCAGGCTCCGCTTCAACTGTTTCGACTTCACGATGGTCGGCACCTCGATCTGGGTGACCGCTGTGATTGCCTTGGATCGCTACGACTGCGTGTGCCGACCCAGCCGGCGCCGCATGAGTGACGTCCGTGCAAAGAAAGCCGTGGTGGTAGGCTTCGCCATTTCAACGATAGTGAACACACCGCTCTACATAAAAGTAGCTTTGGAGGACGAAGGCTCAGTTGCTCTTGATATGGTCATGTATGTTTTACAAATCACTTCCTTCATCCTTCCAATTTTAATAATGTCTGTTTGTTACACTTTGGTATTTCTTACGATAAGGAAACACGTCAAAGGTAGAGTGGTACACCCCAGTGACGACGAGGTAATAAATGTCCACGAAAACTGTTCAACCAGATCGCAGAAGTCCTTGTGCGTGTCTGGACAAGTACGTGTCTCCATTCGACCATCTCCGGGTCCCTTCCCTGAACTGTTCCAACAGCCAAGATCTCCATTCAGCCATGTCCCTAAAGAGACAACGTCAGATAAAACGAGACGCAGAGAAAATCTACGGCAGAAGATTGGGCACAAGCAGTTCGTAGCCAGCTTGTATCCTGAAGGTGGGGCGACCAGTTCGGCGACATTACCTCGAAGACTCGGCTGCCGGCGCAGCCAGTCCCCATCACCAGCTCTGCAGCGTCGGACAACCCTGATGCTCTTCATCACTAGTGTCGTATTTGTGTTGTGCTGGATGCCGTTCTGGATCAAGGTCCTCTATGAGATCTTTGGAAATGCTTCGGTCTTTCTGAACACCTTCATGGAAACTCTGTACCTGAACAATGTCATTAATCCCTTCATTTATGGACTAGCTAATAGACGATTTCGGAAAGACTGTAAAGATGTGTTCCGAAGGATGCGAAAATGTTAAAGATCATTCATTGTGGCAGCAAAAAGTCCATTTTTTTCCTGATCCGTACTGTAAAAACACTCAATGGCAAATGTGAGTACTGTGCTGCGTACCTGTGAATTTTATCGTTACAATTTATTAGCTCGTACTCCACAACCAGAAAACATGGGAACGGCGAAAATCATCAAGTCTTTAAACTGCCGCGACTGATTAGTGATACGAATAGCCCATAGAAACATGGAAGGGCTGTGTAGTACCGTGATCAGAATATCGACGAGAGTATAATATCAAATCAGTGCTCTGAAATATGTGGTTGCCGAGCTTTTGGTAACTGAGTACCTTCTATAGGGCAAGCAGATTCAGTTCTGAATGAACGCGGAAAAATCCACGTTCCAAGTTCGAAAATTACGCGCTGCTCCAATTCCCTACGTTGTACATCAGATGACGCTTTCCGCAGGATGCAGACGCTTACGTCACCGAGGGTATGTGGCGGCGCGCCAAAGTGCTGCGCAACAGTGAGACCAGGTGTTTGTTGGCGCACACTGCGCAAGTGTTCCGCGAAGCAGTCACCAAGGCGACGCTTGGTCTCTCCGATGTATAGTTTACCACAGCGGCGACATGTAATGCAATAAACCACATTACTCGTATGTAGGGGAATGTAATGTATGTGGGTTTCAGAGCCGTTTCGAGCGGGATTGAAGATACGGTGTTGAAGGCAGCGTCTGTGATAACCTGAGGGTAACCGCGCTGATGAAAGAAACCCAGCATTTCCTTTCCACGTTCTCTACGCATAACACCTGCCCTACATAGTTGACAGCCCGTCGGTCGTCGGCCCCCGCGGTAGCTACAGAATACGCGGGGATCATACATGCATGACTAGTAACGTGGTTTGTTGTACATTGTTTAAAGTACATTGGGCACTGTAGCTCGAACGCCTGAAGAAACCTGTAGAGAGGAGACAATGAGAAGTTGCAGTTTTAGTGGTGGGAAGAAAACACCAGAAAAATATTTTGGGTAAAACTCACGAAATCAGGTAGGGACTGAAAACCCAATCCACATGTGGACCACGGAGGTGGAAGGCGTGGAAAGAACCGCTTCGCCAACCCGACCCCCAACACACCATGGCCTAAAGGAATGACAATACAGTTAGAATGATATATAATATTCGATATTCACCTTTGTACAGCAAATGTATAGGATGTATAGTTTGATGTTTGATATTCTACATTCACGACGTCCAAAGTGTTTAACAGCTACGAGCTTCAGCACGCGCGTTACAGGATCTAGATGTAGCCTATCAGATGTAGCCAATTAAGGGCTAACATAGCCGGCGTGCCGTTGCTTACCACAGCATGACTTTCCGAAGGAGTCGTATTTGGAAGTTTCTTAATAGATGGGCCAGTACTCTAAATAATAATCCATAGAATTATTGAAAAAAATAGAAAAATAGGAAAACATTCTTCATAATAATCGTAGAAACTTGATGCTGCTGGAGTTATGATTCCCTATGTATAGCTTTGAATAGAATTGAGGTTCCACCATCCATTTCTTGCTTTTATGGCATTCCTCAGGATTACACCTTCGCTGGGCTTTAAGAGTGGGTCTGGTATGGAATAAACCTTTTTATTAGGTCTTTGGAGCACCAACATTTGTCATCTTAATCATCCCCTTCTTTGGTGATAGCTGTTTCATTTCATGAAGGCAGCAAATAAAAAAAGCTTGATGTATATGTCTGCATAACCTAGGGTGTATGAAAAATCTTATTGAAATCGGAGGTTTTGGGCTGTTTGGGTTAACTCCTTAGTACTCAATATCGGTGGTTTTTGCTAATTATGGATTGATTTGCACCTAAAAAGAGGGCTTGTAATCGTTAATATAAAACGCACCTTTTCGCTTTGTTTGTAATTTTAATTTCATTTTCATTATCTTGTCAGTGTCAGTGAAAGCGGAGTATATCGGCAATAATGCCTTTGGGGGAATTCAGTGAGAGATTTCATTTAATAATTTACGACTAGATTGTGATGGTTCCATTAAATACTGGGTTATATCATGACTACCCTATCACTTGTCAGACTTGAAGTCAATATCATTGCTCGTGCAATCAAAGGCAAGTGATCTTCCCGGGAAATTCTAAAAGCATAGGCCCTACACGGAAGGAAGTGGGAGCAATAAATTTTATGTGGCGTTAAAGAACTAAATAATCAAAACAAGGCTCGACAAAGGACAATACAGCGTTTCCTGTTCCCCACTCCATTTTCTTGAGTGCACGGTTTCGTGTCGTTGCTTTCTTGGACATCATTAATTCTTTGGCACAAAAACATTTTAATGCCACTCTATCATTTCCTTCACGGCGATGTGATGTTTAGTTCTAGATGGGGGTAAATGTTTTACAAAATCATCAATGATTTCATGGAGTTGAAGGGAAGGCTGTCTCGGTCATTATTGGTCATCTATAGAGAACACGCTCCCTTAGAAGTTGGCCAATACCCCATTTGGGCTCCAAATTTCATAATTAACAAGAATTGGATCCATGAGTTGTGTTAGTGTTGTTCGTTATTCCTCATCCTGGTTATTTTGTCTCATGTACATTTTTCCTAAAGTGAAAGTTTGCAGGCTTATTTTTTATAGTTTATGAATCCGTGACACCATTGCCAAAGTTGGTAAATATATAGTTGACATTCAGAGTTTGTATCTTTACAGTACTGCGTCCTAAACTGTGCAGTCCCATTAAATCGCCCTCATATTTTTGCGTTTACTAATTACTCTACATGCTCACTTCCAGTGTTTGGCTCTAATTGCATTCACACATATTTGTGTCTGAAAAAGTTTCTTATCAGAGTTTGTTTCTTTGTTGGTCTCACGAAGGCCGGTGTAACGGTCTCATTTTCCGGCGTGCTCGGATTTCCGGGTAGTAAGCAAACAGTGCGACCCAAACGTTGAGGTTCACTTCATATTATTGGTGTGCTGAGTTCCTACATCAAATGATAGGAAGGAAGGTAGGAGTTCGTGCACCTCCGTTGAAGTGATTTTCGCGGACATTTCGTTACAGTCATGGCGTTTATACAGTGCCAGGTTTGAAAGATACATGTACAAGCACAATATCACAAAACAAACGGTATCTGCGCAGTGGGTCGTGTACTTCTGCGATAACGGAATCGGCGAGGGGAGCATTAGGTCCCAGGCAGGGACCTAGGAAAGGTTAAGGGTAACTATAATAAAATGGGCGTATCTTAACCGTTGCGCATGCCTTTTTCGTCTAGGAAGTTTTGGGGCAATTATACACAAACTTTGAAGTATAAGACAACAAAAATTGCTTTTCTGGTCGACTTGCATAGTAGCTCTGTTAGAGGAGCGTTATACTTAAAACCAACAAGCTTAGTTAGTTCGTGGGAGGATGTTTTTTATAATAGAAAAGTAAAGCCAGAAGTCCAGACATTTACCTTAGCACTTCTAAGGATCTGAAAAGCGTGAGGGACTAGATGCCCTAGAAAAGAATCTCCGTTGAAATTTGGTGCCACTCAACAGGAGCAGACGGCCAAATATACGCCCAAGCCTTGATGTTTTCGAGGGCTCTGCTCTATCTTGTGCAGTCGCATTAAATTTGTGCCGGAAAGTAAGGGGCAATGGGGGAGGAAGAAAGATGGGGGGTGACATGAAAATTTGAAAAGCGGGAGAAGGTAACACAATATGACTGTATATAGAGGTCGATGATTATATTAATGTATATCTGTAATATGTATTCAAAATGACATATTTATGGCTTTTTAAAATTGTTTTTCCTTTTTTGAGTGATACTGAATGCATTTTAGTCGTGGGAAGTCCGAAAAACTCTTCGCAATCCACTTTAATTTTTTGTTTACCACAAAAAGTGGGACGGGGGATGATTCAATAGGTCACCCCACCCCCCCTTCACCCAAAAAAAGATGGAAGGGGATATTTACCCCCATCTCCCGGAATTTATGCCTATGATGCTCTTGTGCGTCTTGGCCCTGTAGAGGCAAGTAGGATGACCCTGTGGTCGAGTACCCTGACGAGAAATGATATTCGGGATTTTTGACGCATCGCAGCTACGAACATATTCCTTTTTTCTCCGGACAGATGTGTTTCTGCATGACTGTTGAGTTCGATACTGAAGTGCTCTTCAATAGGCTTAGAGCTGGACCAAGAGAGGGCGCGATTTTCTCAGCAACGGGGCCTAGGGCTCCTTTGGTTGGAACTGAACTGTTCGGTGGTTGACGAACGATAAGGAATGCATGGGTATACGGTGGGGAAAAAATGAACGCTCCCGACCAACGCGGCTCTTTTCAACCGATGAGGGTACGTGCTTCTGCACGCTCGAGGTGGTGCGTCACCAGGTTTTTTTTGGGGGGGGGGACCATTTTGAGGTTTGCCAAGCAAATTGGTGATTTTATCTACGTTTAACCTTGTTTTCGAATTCCTTTCGCGTTTCCTCACTTCTCCCCCGGTTTTATTTTTTAGGCCTGACTTCAGTGTGATTGGGTAACAACCTAGCCCTTGCATCAAGCTTCATTTGAGAATTTGAAGGCTAATATTGTCCAGTTTCGTGAAATGGTACTATAGCTCGGCAGTCACAGACAAACTCTGGCGTGGCCGATGGCAAGGTTATGGGTTCTTCAAGCTATCTCTGTCAAAGTCATGTATCTGGCAGCCCTGTCAAGAAGATGTTGTGCAGTCAAGATGATGCTAGAGCTATCAGACTCCTTCAGATTGCGCATGCAATCCTCACATATACAGAGCGATGCCCGTCTGCCATAGTCTTAGTTGCCCCTGATCACATTCGTGCAGGCCACCAACCATCCGGTTTAAAAACTGCAATCTCTAATTAATATCTTGAATTCCCGGTTTTGTTTTATGGGCTATCCACTTTTGCTTACCATGTACCACGAGAACGCTTTGGTTTAATAGGTGACTAAACAACACTGCAAGGGAGTGAGTTTCCTGCTTTTAGGCACTAGGTCAACATCTGCGTCCACGCTATATGTCTGTGAATGAAATTTAACTTTGTAATGTTTCCTGTGGAGATGACTGTTGATGGCAATATAACTTTTCGTAAAAGATCGGACTAAAATCTTTCATGTTTAACACAATCGGTGATAAAGCTGAAACGTTAAACAAATTTGACCATCAATGTTTTAACCAGTTTTTGAGGCATTACAATAGCAGCAACGTATCGCTGTTTCTTCTTTTATAGGGTCCGTGACATTTTAACGAGCAGTATTTAATAGAAACTAGAGCACAGGAGAGAGCTGCGTAAACACATCAAACAAGTTGACGTCTGACATTCGTTTCGATAGTCCGAGTTCAAATGCTCATCAAGATACTTCATTAAATGAACCTTCGAAGAACAGAACGAATTTAACACACTGCAACACTCTTTTTGTTGTGTTTGTTTTGAAGTATAGTATAGGTTAATTAATAATTAGCGTTATTAATATATACGTTGTGTTAGAAAATGTAAGCATATGGTGCAAGTAGGGGTCAACTCGTGAGAATAGACGTTTAAATGACGAATTTTAAAGGAAGAAATCGAAATGCCATGCTAAAAAAGAAGTTCATTAATACCAAAAGGTTGGCAACAACTTGAGGATTAGTAGATGTCGAGTGCCTTACGACCAGTGCTACAGAAAGGATTTACTTAATGGATATACGGCACTTGCATTTGGACAATAACAACGTCAAAAATGGAGATATGTGATGAGCTATTCTCCACTGGCTAATGATGTGTTACCTACGTATGTGCGCATACATGTACAATGCATCAATACTCCCCCATTAACTTCTTCGTATTATGACAGTAAATGGTTATTCGATATTCACATAATGTTTGTAAGGTGGTTTTGTGAAGCTGAAGTTTGACGTGCCAAGTTCGACATTGGTGTAAGTTTCATCAGCAAATGTGTGGGTCCAGATGGAAGTTCGATAATTACATTCACGTTGGTTTGTTCGGCAAGTGTGTGAGTGCAGTTGCATTTTTAATATGCCCGATTCATATGTTTAGGTTGAGTGCTTGATATTGAAAGTTTGTGGAGAAAATATATAAGATTGGAAAGCTTTATAGTTCAGATTAATTTAATATGAGTGTTGGTTTTTATTCCCTATGATTCTTCACTTAGCAGTAAAGTAAGTCGACGTTTCACATACGGGTGACTCCTTCCACAATTAAGACGCAAAACGAAAAAAATTAAATTAAGTTTGAAACTGCTTACGCTTTGAATTTGCCCATAATAGTCTTCTACTGGAAACTGTGTGATTTTGACTTCATACGAAAGGTTACTTTTAAATGGTAGTACCAGATGTACATTTGCATCTTTTAATGTTACATGGAAGTAATTTTGTCATTTCGTCGAAACGTAAATCAGGGGGACTACTGTGACGGATTCAGCGCTCTGTAAAATGCACGGCATTTCACAAATAAGTTTGTATAGCGAATAATGTGGATCCATTTGGATATCCGACATTGGCATAAACTTTAATCGCATTTGATATTGGTTCATGCATTTGGATGATGCTAGTCGTACTTGCCTGCCGTTTGTGCAGGAAATGCACAAACGTAAGAGATTAACAAATTGAAAAATATCGTGTCATCAAATTGGAAATCGAGAACGCCTGAGTATCCCGTGCTTTTATAACTTCGAAGTTCGAAATAAGTGATCGGGCTCATGATCTGTATCACCTGTGGGTTTTGTATGAGTTCTTTCTTGATCGTCATCATCGTCACGTGACACCTGGTTAACGGTGCAAACTCAAGAGACTGTTATTCTGTTATTTACATAACTACTCATCCGATAAAGGTGCACTCTTGACAGGTAATTTTGACAGAACCTCATATCTAATATGATTGAAAGTATTGTTCCCATAAGCAGGGGTGTGTGCTGCAGATAACAGGCATATATCTACAGAGTCTCACCAAAGGTAAGTTAAATGCGATTCACGTTGCAGGTTCTCTCTACAAAAAATAGAGTCTCAAATAGTAGCTGAGGTTCGTTTTACATTTTTTTGTGTTTTTTTGCATCAAAGCAATTTTGACATCAGCGAATTGATATTGCCAGCCCATCATCTTGTACAAGTAAATGTGATTCGACACCAACTTATCATAAGTCCTCGACTAAGTTCTTAACATTAAGTCTCTGTGACTTTTCTACAAGGCAGTGCAATATATCATCCTGAATAGTTCCATGAATATCGACTGATCCCAAATTACGAACAAATTAAAATCCATTTAGTTGTGAAAATGGTGACGTTCCAAATTGTATTAGAAACTGGGTAAAAGATATTAACTGATCCTTTGTTGTTTTTCCGCGGTAAGATAGTAATTGGCATTGGGACTATGCCGTCAAAGTACTTCGGCCAGTCTATTAAATAGGCACTTTTTTCAAAAAACGAAGATACAGTCATTATACCCCTTAATCTTAAAACTAGGCTTTTATGGCTCTACATCCTAGTCCCGTGTGGGGCAACGGGGGAGGGGCAGAATATCATTAGTTATTTGGGGGTTAATTCCTGTCCGATCGAGTCCCCTGCCCCCCTCTAAAAATATTCTGGGTGCGTTCATGCCATTTATGATGCTGTAATTATGGATTCTACACAAGGATACTGGGGAAAATAACATTAACCTTGTAGGGTAGTCATTTGCATGCCGCATGTTAATGGACGGTGCATCATTTCCACGGTGTAAATAATTAATTGCCGATCTGAAATGACTGAAGGTCCCAATTTATTTTCCCCGAGAGTGACGGTAAATTTACAAATAATGGAGTAATTTTGCAAAGAAATCTACTCATTGTTCACGATCTGTTGCAAGGACTCTATTTCAAAGGGTCTATGCAGTTTAGTTTGTGTGCGCTAACCGTGCATACCTACATGTATATACAGTGCTGACTTGTGATCAAAAGAAGTGCACACGATGCAGGAAGGGATAACGTTGTGTGGACTTAGCCACGGTCCACAGGACGTTTCCCCTTCTCTGAAAAAGAAGTTTAGAGGCATTTCGGGGTACAGTTATCAGTCGTGAAAGGAAGAGGAACAGTCAAAGAAACATTTTACAAATATCGAGCTGAAAATCTTGTTCCTAGTTTTTTAATTTTACGAAAATAAAGGAATGTCCATATTAGGTATGTAACTTGGGGGGTGTTTACACACAAAGGTTTGCGCACGTGGGGGTTAGTGGCTGTGGGCTTTTCGTTTTGTTTCAAGTTGTTTTGTTTTTAGTTTGCTGTTTAACCTTTGAAAATTTACCTTTCGCAGTGCATATTTCTAGAGTCATGAATAAAACTGTACTTTCATTCCGGGAGAAAACATCACTTTTGCACAGATTTGCTGGAATTAGGTGTCTTGCTGTATTAAATTTCCTTCCTTCACTGAATTATTGTTTGAGTTTTTGAATTAGCAAAAGAACAATCCTTTCTCAGAAACGTTTTCCATTAGCAGATTTTGGGTTCACAGTTTGACAGAAGTGGACGGAAAGTGTTCAATATGCGGCGAATAAAACTGGAGTGACCAGTCGAATACACCTAAGTGGGTGGCTGTAAACCTTCCAGATAAGTTCAATAATGGAATTTAAAAGTTGGGAATGTCATCATTGCACGTCATGATGTTGGGATCAACGACATAAAGAAAACAAAACGTACAAATTTATTCTTTTGGAACGTACCTCGGTGTTCTGTCACGCAGGCGCAGAATACAGTAAATTGATTTAGAAAACAAAGGACATGATAGAATTTAAAAACAATATAGATGAAAAGTTCAGTTCTTACCGAACAAGTGCATTTATCTTAAACTTTGCCTTTATGCACGTGTAAAATGAATTGGCCTAAAAAACCCATGTATTTTTGATGACCATCTCTCCATTGTTAAATAACGGCTCTCTGAGGTTAAATAACATTTGAGCATCAAATTAGCGATAATAAAGTGCTCGTACTGATTCTTTAAGAAATAATGCAGTTTAAAAGCGTGAGTTACAACTTGCGACGAGTGCGGAGATATTTCGAAATCCATACTTACAAGCTTGAAATGCATTTGATATAACAGAAGTATTTACAGTGTTCCGGAAATTTATTTTTCAACCCCTTAAAATACGCTTTTTAAGATTGGTTTGAAGCTATTAAAATAGAATAGGATGCCAGTTGCAACACGCAGAGTTTCCCCTCATCTAACAAATACTTGAATTTTCTGTATTATAAGAGCGATTTTAAAGTGTGATGAGCAAAATTGGAATAGTACTCAGGATTAGGTTGGTAACAAATTACAACAGTCTGATCTTCTGAAGAACCTCTCGGCAGTCTTTCCGGAATCGTCTGTTTGCAAGTCCATAGATCAGCGGGTTTACAGCATTGTTAATGTACAGAGTGATCGTCGATTTATACAGTAAGCTCATAAAAGTCGAGCTGATCGGCATTCCTTCGTACAATAGTGCCATGAAAGTCCAGAAGGGTAGCCAGGTCAGCAGGAACACCACGCTAGTGATTAAGAGCATCTTCGTGGTCTTACGTTGTAGACTTGCCGCTTTAACCTTTCTTGGATGCTCTCCGCGTTGGGGTTGTTGGCGGGAATGATTTCTTTTTTCGCCGTCTAAGGACGGGCAATGGATTTCCCGGTGGGACGACCAGACACCCATCGCTTCTTCTTTTGAACCTCGTTTCTGTGCTGCATCACTGAGGTTTGCAGTGACAGAAAACACCGTCACTGAACGATCTACAGCTGACTCACCACCACAGAGCCTTCTACCACGCTCAGGACGGTCCCCGTCGCCCGGCCCACCGGTGGACAAAACTCCGACTTTGCCTTGCTTGCGGATGGCTAAGTAAACTTTTACATAGCAAACAGCGATCATTGCCAACGCGGTCGCGAAGATGACAACTCGAAATGCCAGTACAATCAATTCCACGACCGCGTTGGAAAGATCAGTAAACATCGCTATACACGATGGGACAGTGATGATGAACGACAAGAAGAATGCAAAGATGACTGCAAGTTTGGCCCGTTTCTTGGTGAACACTCTGCTGTGCGGTCGGCACACACAATCGTAGCGATCCACTGCAATTAAACTTGTTATCAGAACAGAGGTAGCGACATTAATGGTTGAGAATTCATTGATGATGTTTAGCACATCTGGAATCTGGTCTCTTGCGATCAGAAGAGCTTCCATTGAAATTTCGGTCCACCTCATCGAGCAAACGGCCAGGTCGGCCCAGGCTAAGGCCATGATGAGGACGTGGGTGCTGGTCTTGACGGTCTTGACCCAGTAGACACGCAGGATGAGGCAGTTACCGGGCACGCCGAGCAAAAACACTATTAAATTGGCAGTGAGGCGGAATACGTCCCCACTGGAGCCCACGGGTTCTTCAGTCAGTGGTGGGTCTTGATGCGGCACGGTGGAATTCGCTACGGACAGATCGCCCATGATTAAATTCAACTCCACTTGCGTCAGCGATATGTAGAATGCAGCTATCGGTGATTTGACAGCGATATCTGAGAACGCATACGGGCTCGAAAACACTATCAAACCTCACTTCTATGCCTGCAGCTGGCAAACCAGTTAAGCTATAGTATGTCTCAGGCACGTACAACGTTCGTGCGAATAGCACACTGACTTAATTGTACTTCTTAGCTTAAAATACGTGGTATCTGGTACAGCATTGACTAACGCATGAAAAATTTACCAGTGGAACAACTCATGTCTTAAGAATAATTGCATGAGACCGAACGCAATTCTCCTGTATTAGTTCCATGGCAAAATACCATTCCCGTATCTGTTGCTATGGCAACATACTTAAATCCTCTCGTGCATACGGTTGGCTTGATTAATCGACGGCCTTCTTTTAATTTTTCAGTGGCAGTAATATACACTATGTAGTATAACGCAGTAGAGCAGAAAATAAAATACTGTTAAAGTTAGAAAAAAGTTGAGGGTTCCACCCCTCGTTCCCTTCTCTCTCTGTCTCATGTTTTTTTCCCCGTGCATTCCGTTCAAAACAAGATTCTGGTTTTAACAAGGTGAAGACTGTGTACTTGTATATCGACGACGATTCCGTTGTACATTAAGCTGCAATGCGTGATTTGTACAGCTATTGCGAAACAATGCCGTGGCCGGAAAGTGTAGACAGGCAAAATTCGTCATTCGTCAAATGCAAGTTCAAAATCGGGCCAATGATTATAACATCGGAGCTGCAAATGGATAATAAAATTAATGCAAAATCGGAACAGTGCAAAATATATCATCAAGGCAAACCATGGGGGAGAATTCTTTTACGTGTGGGAAAAACGAACTGGGCAATCAAATTTCAGAAAATCCTCCTTGACTACCCCCGCCCTTCTCAAAACCCGAGATACGCCACCGGGGCCTCATGATGTGCAGCGCTGTCTTAATATGGTCGCCATCAAGTCACGGCTAGTCCATTGCACATGACGCGCAGCCAAGCTGAAGCCCGATAGGATGCTGCGAACATTGCCGAAGAACATTCAAACGAAGCTGTACCGTTTTGACGAAAAGGATTCACGGACTTCAAGTGTAAGCATCGAAAGTTTATTCCGTTTTTTAATTTATTCAGCTTCGAAAGATTGTGTTTCCAATGTAGATATCCGTTAATCAATTAATTTACATGTATCTGTGTACCAAGATTTCTACTCGTTATTCTCATCAAAATAATGTCTGACAAGAAGACTATCTTATGAAGTACGAATGAAGTACACTCACTCAATACAACTGCAGTTGCAATGTGATCGTCTGAAATGTTCCGTTTGTTTTTGTTTTCTTTTTCGTCGTCACATGTATGTATCGGTGGGTTGATACGTGTGCGTTTCATGAAAGCTTTCGCGCTCGCCCTTCCACCACAACTGCCGGATTTTATGTTTGCAAGGCTGGAAGCCTATCGAGGGATCTTAGTCTCAGTATTTGCCTGTCAAACATCACATGTACACAACCTAGCCGCTCCCAACATGCTCCCGCTCGACGAGACGCTTCATCACAGGGCCGGGTTTTGGCCACGCCGTCATCATTACGATCCCACTGTAAATATTTGAGGCCGTTAATTAGATGCAAGATAACGGAATTGTGTTGAGCTCCCGTCCTATATAGCCCTAGTCACTGCTCGTTAAGTTCAGCAGTTCTTTTTAAAATTATGTTCTAGGCCCAAGTGATGGCGTGACAGTTGTTTCCGTCAGCTGTCAGTCGTCATACAGGGTCACAGAGGGTGGTGCTGTGTCGAAAATTGCGGCACAGGTAACGCTGTCCGATCCCACTAGTTTAACTCATCAGTGGCAGTCGCGTAATCAAGCCAGAAGTAATTCCGCATGGCAGATGACCTTTCGACTGAAGCCACCACTGAAGGGGGATATCCTTGAAACTCGTGCTTTGGGTTGTGATTGTTTCACAGGCAGAAACTGACGCTTTTCTTTGAAGGTAGTTGATGGGGGCATACTGCCAGGCTCTGGTAGTACTGCTGTACACGATACACCGATGCTGGAGTTTTCCTTCACTTTTTGCTGATATTTTTTTGAGTGAACATTTAAGAGTAAAATGCATTTTATCCTTGTTAATGACGTGTCATTTCAACTGGTCCTCATGGCCGGCTTGGTGGCAGGTTGCATGAATCCACCAGACTGGCAGGCTCAGGATTTTCAGACACGATCGCAGGAAGCGGATTTCATCATTTTGGGACGGGTAGTAGGGTTGACCCCGATGCCGGAGGAGGGGGACCCGCCGATGTCCCTGGGCTTCACAGCAGCAATTGATGTCCAGTGTGTGTACAAAACCCCAACAAACGACGCAGGCATTGCGAGCTCCATCACCGTTACTCCGGTCAACTTTACCATGAGCTGCGCCAAGACAGTGCTGTCTGAGGAAAGGGTGTATTTAGTGTTCCTGAGAAAGAGTGCTGGGAGTGGTGATTTCATGCCGGATGAAGTCAACCGGGAGGAGGCGCAGTTTTCTCCCGATGCGGCAAAACTTGAATACCTGGTAGCGACATATGGGGCCGGCAAGGACTCCAGAAGTCCGGGCTGTCCCAAAACTGATGCAACCGGGGACGGGAACTCAGACGGCCCTGTTGGAGGGAGAAATGACAGCCATATACTTAGAGGTGATGGCGGCGTCACTCAGGCACCGACGAATCAACACAGCCCAATCAAGACCGATGTGACTGATCCCAGAAATGGTTCAGATAAATCCATGGTTATGTCCATACATGTTTTGGTAGGAATCGCAGTCTTGGTTTCTCTCAGTAGTAACATCTAAAAGCATCCAACAACAGTAAGCCCATACTCTATAAGACGTCAAGCAAACCACTAGCACAAGTCCTTAGCACGCTGGTTTATTCAAAGTGTACCCTTGGCTTTCTATAGAATGCACACAAACCTCTGTTCAAACATCTGCTATGCAAAATAATAACTAAGTTTGTCAAAAATCCACAGACAGGAGTACCTTTCTGAACGAGAAACGAAGAGAACGTTTCTCCAACCCGGAAATGCGTATACCAGATTAGTTTCTAATATGTAACCTTTTAAATGATATATCCAACGTCCGCTCAAATACAAGACAACACTTTTTAATTAGTTTTTACTGGTTCAAACGATTAATGAAAACTGTGTATATAGGCCTACACCATGTTAATAATCGAGACTTATATGCAGGTTTGCATTTAGTGTATAGATTCACTTGATTTGAAAGGTTTTTAATTACAAAATAACGGCCAACACCTATAATACAAGCAGAGTATGCCTACATGTTACAATGATGGTGCGCGGTACATTTAGTTTTCAAAAGGGAGCTGTGTACCTCTCCGAGATAGATGTGTATAAGGGAAAATATTAACTTTGGTGCAGATTGTAAGCTGCTTAGTAAACACAAATGGATATAAAATGCATTTTTGAATTTTCATATTCTCGATATAAGCCCCAACACAAAAACTTGATCCAATGCAACTGATGTTAGCTACTTTGTCACACTTTTTTCATATACCTTGGCTCTACATGAGTCGGATTGAAATTCTGTATTACTACGGTCATTATGCATGTGCATACGTGAAACAGTTTCTCGTCGTGCAAGACAAGCTTTATGCCATCTTGCGACTTTATTAGATTAGGTCACATAGAAATATATGTATGTTGTAAGTCTACATAAACATAATTATACAGAAAACTCTTTAAGACGTTTTCATTACGTAACGAACTTAGAAAAGTATTTAAAGTCCAGGTAAATACGAATACCAATAAAGCTATACCATGCATTTTTACCAAAGAAATAATTCACTGTCAGGTTTCCGGAAAAAAAAAACATCAGTTTCCTAACCTTTAACGGCGACATTGGGCCAACTGCAGGGGGCATGGTCATCGAGGCTGCTTTTTGCACGTATTTTTGAGGCAAAACACGGGTGGTGGGGAATGTTAACCTTGCAAGGCAACTGTGGTGATCGATAAAGGGCCTTGGATTCAATCTGTTTGGGCAACCAGTTCAGGGAGGCGGCTGCTGCTCATTCTTTGCAGCTGAATTTTCAAGGGGCATCAAGACCCATTATTGTGGCTGGCTCCAAGCGCTGATGGTCCAGATTCATAGGGGTGGGGTTGTTTTGTTGGTAGGGTGCTAAAATTCGGAAGGGGTGAGACTAAATCTGGGAACTTTTTACAAGGTTTGGGAATGAATTAAGGAATGTGAAATTGTCCTTCCGATGGCTTTTTTAACCACATGGCACCGGATGACAAGTAAGCACACACACAATTTCCTTATTTGTTCCATATACTCGTTTAAAAATTATTTTTTCATTTCCAAGGTTGACGTATTAACGTTAAAGCGTCATGCTTGGTTGGGTCAGAGTGCGGGAGACGATCCTACACGTGGACACTGCTGGTAGGTAGACCCCCCCCGACTGTGTAACAACTACACATTTTCCTGATTTTTTTACGATACAACATTAAAACGTGACAAAAACAGTGTCTTACATGTCCAAGCATGTTTCTGGCTTTAGCTACATGTACATATAAGTACACGTACCCTACTCAAATTGAAGGCTTTCAACCTTTAAAATGTGTTGATGAACAACATATGGGAACCTGCTTCCCCATCCAGCAGGACCATGAAAGCCCGTGAGCCTTTCAAGGCACTAGGTACTGTACTTCTTATGCCCTTCTATAATAACCACTGAATGTTTTGCTTTGAGAGAAATATTCATCTGGTATATATTCCTACAGCCATTTGTTTTTTATCCAGACCCACTCTGTCTCATTTCCTTCCCAATGCCACTTTCACTGAAAAGTGTTCACTTTTCTGTTTTACCACACATTTGCATACCGTTTGCATATTGTTATTAGCTGATCTAGTTGAACCCTTTCTGATTGGACTAACACTCTGTAAGGTTTAATACATGTGCTAAATCTGTCCTATGGGTGCATAGGTAAGATCTTGGGTGGACAGGCGGAATCCTCTTGTTGTGACGCCAACACTGCCCCCTTCTTAGATTTTACAGTTCATGAATGATAACCGCTGAAAAAGAGAACCTTTAACAATCTAATGACTGCTGGGAGAAGAGTGCACTGTCGCATGCGCACGCTTTAAATGTACCAAAAATGGAACCAGCACTGAGCAGCAACTTGTGTGACTGCGACAGCAACAGCAGAGCATGTTCAGGGGTATGTGTGACTGAGAAAGTTGGCCCATGTGAGCCACGCAGGCATTCATCATTGAATAATTAGAGAAAATTGATGGGGATAGAACCAACACTGCAATGAGGCCAAAGGCAGGGATGCTACACATTCTGACATTTTTGTCCGAAGTTTCACTGAGGCACATGAGAAATGTTTAAACAATCAAGCATACACATACATGCACACAGAGCCAATAATGTGCATTTTGTACAGCGGTTCAAAAATTTAAAATTTTGCCTGAAATCTGGCTGTTGCACAATTATGAATTCATTTCCATCTTCTTAATTTATGATTGAAAACATATTTTTTCCACTCGTTTGCCTATGGCTGCACTTTTTATTCCTCATGTTTCTCCCATTGACACAACAATTGTTTCTGCTGACTGTGATTATTGCTGTCATGGTGGCACTAAGGGAAATAATTTACTGTTTACAGTATCACTAGACTGTCAGAAAAGCAGTACTTTTTCATAAGGTTCACCCAGCCTGTAACCATGCTTTCTTTCTTTGCCAACTCGCTGAGAAAGAACAAAGACTGACCAGGAAAGGAATTGAATTTTAGCCTATACATACTAAAAATGCCCCTTTTCGAAAAGAAATTTGATAAGAAGTGCTGCCCCTACATAAAAAGCAAAACACTTTTTGTTTTGCTCCTTGGTAAACTGCTTTACCAGCTGATGTACAGTAGATAGATGGCTTGATAGCTGTGTGCACTCAATGATTAACTGAACCACAGTTACAGTAGATCGATCAGATTCTCCTTGTACAAACGAGAGCCTTCACGACTGACAGCATCCTTTGAAAGCTGGAAAATGTCAAAAGGAAAAACAAAAGAAAACAAAACAAATTTAAATAAGCAGGGCAGCAAGAGAATCAACCGAGTTGCTGTGCTGTACTTTAAAACACCATTATGTACAGTTTACACATTGCCGAAGTGCATCCAGGAAGTGGGTCACCGGGGCAGGGACGCTGGCACTGTACTAAGAGGCATTTTTTTTGTTTCAAAAAAGACTGTCCGAATTCATCCATAACAGAAGCTTCCAATCTTCTCAACAATGGTTCTTTCAATTCCTTAAAAAAAAAGATTACCGTAACAAAAACTGGAAAGTACTACGTACATGTATGTGCGGTAGACGTACTACATGTACATGTACAAGTATTATAAGCTAAATCACATGTACATGTATTATAAGCTAAATCACATGAACATGTACATGTATTATAAGCTAAATCACATGAACATGTACATGTATTATAAGCTAAATCACATGTACATATATTATAAGCTAAATCACATGTACATGTATTATCAGCTAAATCACATGTACATGTATTATAAGCTAAATCACATGTACATGTACATGTATAAGGGTATACGGTACATGTACTCGATCTTCTACTTCCACGGTGCTCTGCATTATCTACCTGTCTACTGGGTGTATATTTTTATACACGTGTACACTGCACAATATACATGAACAAGACAACTCCCCCAAATTAAAATTCATGTAATACTAGAGTTGGCAAGGTCTTCTGCCATTGTCATTTGATCTGCTTTGATCAATTCAAGTGGAAAGGCAATGTCCCAGTGCTTGTCTGCTTTCATTAAATTGATGGATAACCTGGTTAAGCCAACCTTGTTGGCTCCTCAAGTCTTTTCAGACTGATTACTTATTTCATCAAGTTGTCTGGATGGTACTGCATTCTGAGTTCACTCCTTCTGTTTATCACACTTTCATCAACTTGCCCTGATAAATTACTTTTTCAAGTAACTCTCAAGAAAGACATGTTGCTTGAGAAAATAAATCTCTACAGTATGTAGTATTAAGTGAAGTTGTCATTGAGATAAGACTAATTCTGCATGTACATCTACAGTATCTAAATTATGATTTGGCTGAAAAACACAGATAATCAAGTGTAATGACATGAAATAGGCCACTTACAATATTACATGTAACTTTGAATTACTGATAGTTTCTGATTTCAAAAATGACATCACTCAAAAGCATATGGATGTGAATTTCCATACAGCTGTATGGGATATTGGTTTGGTTTTCTCCTCAGAAAGTTTGTACAATAACTATGACCATAATTTAAGGTTGAGGGTTTGAATTTGTCAAAGCTTATTCGTCCCATCCAAGTGGGCACACAACATCATTTTAATGAGGAAAACGGGTCGCAAGACTTTGTTTTGAAATTGATCCAACATTGTAATCATGAAATGGTGTCAGACAACATTGCTTTAATGTTTAAACATTGAAACAATGTGGTGCATGGACCAGGATTCCTGTAACAAGTGGTTTTTACCTTTGCTAAATACCACAAGTTTCGTTTAAAAAACCAGCACTCAAAAAAGTATCCCAAAATCAGACTTTGGCATAATAAATAAGCCCTTTACTCATCAAGTACCAAGCTTAAAGCAGGACACAGTAAGTGGTGAGCTTGACACCAAAAAAAAATTATTGTTTCCCATTTTACTGCAAATAATTAGAGTGCACAGGTAGGTAAAATTTGGAGGGAGACATTTCTTCGAGGGGAGGGGGTGCTTTGAATTTTTTAGACAAAAATATTAGCCTGGAATGATGGTCAGTTAGGGCCGGCGACCATTTAGACCCAGTTTGAAAAGGGCCCCCCTCCATAGCCCACCCTGTATAATGCCTGCCCGGTATTCAGGCTACTCCAGGCCGGTATCAGGCCTGTCTGCACATGGGCATTTCAAAGTCCCTGATGAAAGGCTTCCCCCCCCCATGCTTCCACAGATGAATAGGGGTCTAAGCAGATTAGTGTAAACATTGTATAGAGCTGAAGGATTAAAAACCACAAGCAGCTTCCTTCTGGGGTAGATTACATGTACCAGTACTTGCAAACAATAGACCCCAGGATGGAGACATTCCAGATCTACAACCAGTCCACTCTCCCAGGCCGGTAGCCAGGCCGGTAGCCAGGCCGGTAGCCAGGCCGGTAGCCAGGCCGGTAGCCAGGCCGGTAGCCAGGCCGGTAGCCAGGCCGGTAGCCAGGCCGGTAGCCAGGCCGGTAGCCAGGCCGGTAGCCAGGCCGGTAGCCAGGCCGGTAGCCAGGCCGGTAGCCAGGCCGGTATGAAAGGGGTTTTTGCAACAGGGCGAGCTTACGGGGGGGGGTCCTTTTCAAACCGGGTCTAAATGGTCGCTGGCCCTAACTGACGATCATTCCAGGCTAATATTTTTGTCAAAAAAATTCAGAGCTTTTTGTGTTTTCACTTATTGGCGACCATTTACAAATGATGACATACATGTAGGATTGAATACATGTACATAATATATAATACTAATGTACCATACTGTACGTGTACGTGCACTACTTGTACATGTACGTGTATTATTGGCACTGTGTACATGTAGTCACTGGACATGCTGGATAAGTGATGGCAGATACATGTACCATAGAATGCCTAAAATTAGAAAGGGGACAGTTGTCACTGTGGGTACAAATACACAATAACAAGCTGACCAAAGCAAATAACAAAAATACAGAGCAATGTGCACAAACATACATGTAGGCTCTAAACTTTTTTCAATCAATTTTTCAAACAAATGGCAGTGGTTGTGACTGATGTTCTTGTATCTATTAATCAGAAACACAACAATTTCTTGTTTGGTTTTTATCTAGGGACAATCATGACAATAGGAAAAGTTGACTTACATGTACCTTTTCTTCTGGATCTGGAATGATATCAACGAGCTGAAGGGAAAAAAATCAAAATAACACAGTTGAAGTACAATGTGTAAAGCTTAAAAGCTCTTCCCATGGCAAGAAACCCATGCCCCTGGGACTCATTTGGCACAGTATGGACATGTGTAAGAACTCAGCTGTAATGGCATGGTATAAAATAACTCAATGATGTAACCGCTTGTCACAACTCCTGTATTGCTGCATTTGATGTTTGAAAAAAATGGAGTTAAGTAACAATGGTATTAAGGGTCCTCCTTTCTGAAGGGGTCCTGCGTGAAGTACAGTAGAAACAATGATTCACATTGAAGGAGTTGTGTAGCAGAATGCAAGGAAGCAAAGTTCCGTTTTTCATTATGAGTTGATAAGACAAGGCTACTGCTTTTAGAAAAAAGCTACATGTACATGAATGTGCATGTGCACGTATATACACGTGTACTTTTTTTTTCCACTAGATTTTCGTTTGAGAGAAAAATCTTGTGGTCATAAACTCGTCACTTTGAGAAAAAGAGTGGAACAAATGTACCGGAACATAGATTTTAATTTTGCTGGGTTCTGAAAGAACTGGGGTTTTTAAATGGACTTACATGTAGCATTAATTCTCTCATTTCACAAATGTGTTAGAGCAAGTTCTGTAATAACTCTTTCCTGTCAAGCCACCGGCAATGTTTAGTGTCACACTGTTACCATGGTAACTGTGTCCCAATTACACGTACATGTCAAACCACAATATACATATACATGTATCGGTATATTTCTGCCATTTTCAATTAGCCAAAATATCTCACACATGTAGTGAATAGCCACATTCCTTAAATCTGAAGACCTCATCATACTTTGCAAAATCAGCAGAACAGGTAGAATCGACCAGGAATTATTTGGCTAGTTTTGCTACTTCATTCAAGTTGAGCATTACACACGCCATTTGTGTCCCTTGTTAGAGAGTGAACACAGAAGCCCTGGTTAGAATCTGCGCCTCACGTTTCACCTCTGCTTAATGTAAAACTAAAGCAGTGACCAACACTACCATACTGTATTATGGAGCAGAAATAAAATTACTTGACACGCTAGAGGGCAGAAAATATATTTATTAATTTATTTGGCTTTGCTAACACTACATGTATTTAGCAGCTCAATAGTTGAACTGTAGTAATTTATAATGAAACAGTAAATTAAACAATTACAATAGATACAATTCAACAGATACAAATCTACAGTCTACAGGTACAAACCATTATTTTGAAAAAAAAAACAAAAACAAAAAAGCCAGACTAGATGATAGAAATTCAAAAACAATTTCCAGTGTAAACAACGAGGCAAGAACCACTTCCCCAACCTGACTCTCCCATTTAAGAAATGACTTATACCTGTAATGGATAAATAAAAAACTCACCAGGCCAACAACTGGGGAGTTTGTCTTTCCTTCCTGCAGGTTAGTCTTGGTCTCCAGTGGGGCCCTACCATCACATAGAGTGACCTCTTTGGTGCAGGCTGGAGACGAGTCCAAGTCCAGCTTGATAATGGCCTCTTTGGCTGTGGGTGGAGCTGGCTTTGGAGGGGGCGGAGAGCCGGAGGGACTGGAGGTGGTGGTGGATGTCCTGAGCGCACGGAACTGTACAGGACTGAGGATAGGTCAGACAGAATCAAGATCAACGGTGTTGCTTTTGTTCATGAATGCACAGTAGATATGGTAACTTTACACTGATGTAAAGTTTCACGCCATCACACATGCTTTGAGTACATGCCAATATGAAAAACTCCTGAAGGTTTGGCATGATAAAAACAATGCACTGCGGTGACCTCAGAGAAAATGTACAATAGGAAGGGGGGGAGGAAGCTGAATTCAGCAACGCCCATCCAGCCCTCTTGGAAGAAAACGGAGCCTGAAAGTTGACCCCTGATGGCATGCTTCTGGAACCCTTGGATAGGAAAAATAATGTGCAAAAACATTAGAATTTACAACATTTTTTCGTTCAGTTACTTCTTAAAAAATCCCAACTCGGAAGGGCTTTGGAAAATATTTGCTAGTGCGTGTACATGTATATCAATTTATAGAAACAGAACAATACCCGACGTAAAAAAGAAAAATCCTGCCAAAAATTGCGCATCACTTCCAGAAATCTAAAATACACGAAGAACAGTGCAATGCGGCAGTCTCGTACTCAGATGAACAATTACAGTTGGAAATTTTATGGTAGTCTGTAGGTACATGTAGAAGCCAAAACAAAAACAGATCAAAATATTTTACAAACTTTTTTAATTTATGCAGCAATAAACTTAAAGCAGTAATCTACTTTTATGAAAGATTCTAATATTTTATCTTGGCTTTGCTGACAAGAACATGTCATGTCAACTCAACAGAATCTGGAACCCATTGATTGCAAGTGGGTAAACCTTTGCAACGTTTTACAATCTCGTTTTCTTGTAAGCACAGGGAGTGAAAACAAACGTGCATGAACAAGGAGACCTAGGTACAATACCGCCGGAAGTGAAAGGTCATTAATGAAATTCGTTATTTACCCATCTCAAGATGACTTTTCCTAAATATTACTTGAGAATACAGGTGAAATTCCAACATGAGTGTTTTATGGGGGGGTTTCAGTTTGGAATCACTCTTCCAAAATTATCGAACGTGATACATGTAGGAAGGCCCAATGTAAAATCCCCATAGGCGGACCACGTGAGGGTTCCGGAAGCTCGCTGTGTGACCTTTTACTTTCTCAGCATGGGACAAGTTCGAGGGATGAAGTTGTCAACAACTGGTTGATTCTAATCGGTACCCAGGATATATTCTATGCAGAGGTTACAATCAAGTAAAATCGGTGAGTGGTTAGCAAATGATTGTCACTTGGACTTGTTACGGTCTTAAAACTGTTAATCTTTGGCTTGGGTAAACTGATAAATCTGAATTTTTTATAGTCTGACCAAACAACCTGACACATGCTCAGCCTACAGTTTCACCTGTATGGTGTGGACATGTACCTGGGGTTGGATATGGTGCTGCTGGTGGAGCTTAGTCTCGAGGAAGACGCAATGGAACGCCTGGAGGGTGTCGGGATGCCAGACCGGCGCCACATTGAGCTAGCACTTGCTGGCACCACCTTGGAGTCAGAGCGGGACGGGGTTGAAGGGGGCATCAACTTGGACTGTGGGGTGGGCATGGTGGAAGTGCTCAGTGATCTGAGGAAAGAAACAAATGACAGGAAAGCACAGTGAACAACTGTCAGAGCTGTATATCGAGTTGCAACATGCTATGTGTATGATATGGTGTAAGATGCAGTGCTGTTGATGGACTGCAGTTGAGTGTACATGTAGCACTGCACTCATGCATTGAAAAGTGGCAGCTACCGTACCTGTATAGTACGCTGCTTCATGTTGAGATAACAAAGTATCATATTTAAATGCATGCAAAATTTGGAGCCAAACGGCTTCCAATCTGAAGTTGTTGCAACTCTATCTAAACTCAGCTTTCACAACTGCTGGTGTATTTCAAATAAGACTGTAGAATCAAGTACCAATTTTAGCGTGCAACAGCATGAGTGGAAAACAGTTGGTGATGATAAAACAAAAGAAAGCCTTTGAACATGAATACACACAGGTGCAATGTTGCACAAATGTACACGTACAAGTGCTACTCTGACGTCTCTACATGTACATGTACAAGCTGCCACGGTAGGGATCATTCTATTGATCCAGCGGTCTTTCTTTATACCTACACGCAGGCTTCATTATGTATGTTGTAACACCTTTAAAAACGGTTCTGCTACAGTATGTGGCATCACAAATGGTTCCAGATGGGGAAAATCCCTGCTGAAGGAACACAAGCCCTGCACTTGGACTTTGGGGGGAAAAAGAGGAAATTCTAATCTTTACAAGACTTTGTACAGTGCTTTTCAATTTTCAATGGCATGAGTGTGAAAAATCAGCTGATCTGAGGAAAAGTTGCATGCCTGCATATTCCACGTATGTTTCATCATTCATCATAGTCACTAGGTACAGTGTAAGAGAGTGAATGCATGAGACGGACAAAGAGAGAGTACAGGACCCACTACCTTGCTGCAGGCTTGCTGGCAGACTGCTCGTTGGTCAAGAGTCGCTTAGGGACAACCTTCTTGTCTTGATGTACAGGAGTGCTCACTGTTGGAGTACAGAGCTTACGACTTGGTGTCTGCCTAAGGTTTCCTGCAAGCAACAGTGAGAGATCAAGTTACAAGGGGATAAATTCTGGATCGTACTTGTACATGTACATGTATTTAAAATACCTGTCCAGATCACTGTACAGGGTCTGCTCTAAGCAGTCACTATTTTGTTACCTCTTTATTATTTATTCTTCCCCACCTACATGTACATGTACATAGGGATTTACATGCAAGTTCATGTGTACATGTACGTGTACATGTATGTATTGCCACTTGTGAAAGATAATTTCCTGAATATTTGGCTAAAATAATACTAAGAGTACTGAACAGAAGCAACTATCTCCTCTGAAATAAAAGGAGTTTACTGTCTACAAATAAAAATTAATTTTGCTGGTGTATGATGCAGCTTGTATTGCTCCATCGCTGGGTCAGAAACAAGCTAATAAGTGTGACAATGCCATACAATACATCAAAAGATCTCATTGTAATTTTGATAAAACATTGTACTTGTTCTTGTACAAAACACAGTGCGTTTGATAAAAATCTCTAAATGTCAGAAAAATATGAAACACAGGCTGACATTAACCACTTTCTGCCGGGGACTCCGGAATCGGAGACGTATGGTTTATATAGGTGGCCGGGGTCTCCGAACTCGGACAAAGGAAACAGGGCCCTGTAACAAAAGACCGTACTCCGAACAAAAGATCAGGCTGCTGGGCATTACCGACACTTTTCACTCTCAAAAGCCTTCTTTTGAAACCGTATACCAGGGTTTGGGGCATTGAGAGCCACCGGGGACAAAAGCGCTCCACCACCACAGCGATGAGCCACACAGCACCACTGCACGCTAATCTGGCCCCTATTGAAAAGAGGTCAGCAGTGCACTAAGCCAGGTTCGAAAACAAAAGACAGTTATACAAGACTGCACAATCTGGGCTCTGTTTACAAGGCTGCTCACCTGGCCGAAATACTCGGGCGTCAATGAAGGTCACCATTAAACTTAGAGTTGTGCCTAAAGATTACTTGGTGCGGCTATAAACGACCGTTAAATGAAATGAATTTTTGAAGGATTTTGAAAACTGAAAAAATGATAGGCATGCTTGCCCAGCATCATCAACATTGAAAAATACCTCGGCATGAAGTGGTTAACATCCTTGAGTACCACAAACATGTACCTGCTTTCTTTGGTGTGGCTTCTGAAGCATCTTTGTTGGCACTTGGAACTTTAACCAACCCAACCACTGCTTTGACAGGCTGCGGCCTGTTGGCTGACTGCAAGAACCCACGCTGACCGGGCTTGACCGGTTTAAGCTGGCGGCTGGCCTGCACTACTCGGCGCTGCAGTGGGCCCTGCTGCAGCAGCCTGGGCTTGGCTGCTGGGGCTTTGACACTGTTCACTGCTGCAGCTTCAGGGGAATTTATTCCAGAAGAAATTACTGTTATGCTTGTTATTAAAAGAAAGCAAAATTAAATACACATGCAATTTAGTGTTGACACCCAGCTAATACAGTATATTTAATACTGTACCGGTACATGTTCTCACTATTTCTCACAAATGCTTACTGTATACCGTGTAATGCAAGATCTCTTTTCACACAATTGGGTTAAGTATGTGACTTGCAAAACACACATTTTGCATGACTAAAATAATTTTAGGAGGAATATATGTAAGTTTCCCAGTTTAAAGAATTAGAATTATTTACACACTGTATGTACACATGAGCGCACGGTGATCAAGTACACCAAACTGAATAATAACGGGAAAAAAACACTTTTGGATTTGCATCACTTTAGTAAATTCACAGTTGCGCAAGTGGCCAGGCACCATGAAAATATGTTACATGAAGTTTGATAACAGATTTTTACAAAGAATATACATGTAGATTTGTACCACTGCTTTAAAATTAATGAAGATCATGAATGAATTCTGTACAGCGTGCAAAAAATGCATTGATCAGGAAATACATGTACGACTCAAAAGCATGCGCCTGTCACTCAGCAGGGTAAGGCAATGAAGAAATAAGACCCTTCTCAGCAATCTTTATTACCTTTATCTGTTGATTTATGCTGGGAGGACGCAACAGTGGATGAGGAGGTTGCAGCTTTGGTTGGTGGATGGGGCCCAGTGGTTCCCTGCAAATTTAGTAAACAAAGCATTTGTTATGATGGCCAACACTCAAGTTTAATAATTTCTTTTGAAAAGGACCCTTTGCTTTTTGAGAAACAATGCACATGCACATGAATTTTGGGGACATACATGTACACTCGATATTTTACCTATTTTGTGGGGACCACAAACGTTGTGGGGATTCACAAGTGTCCCCACAACTCGGTTCAAATTTCCCTAACAAAAACAACTTGTCCCCTGAATGCAGTGAACGCCTACCTGTACATACATACATGTACAGTACCTGTGTGTATAGCAATTGCTCCCAGAATTTTTGACGATAGAAGGTGTTTCCTTCAGTTCTTTGCCCCCCCCAGCATGTCAATTTCAACAGAAAAAAGCACAGAAGTCTGTGGAGAGTCCTGATTGTTTCAAAGGTACTAGTGTTACCTGTACATGAACTGTGCCATACTGTAAGTGAACACGGTGTATATATTCAAACACTACTTACATCTACATGTATGTGTACATCAGTTGTTCGCCTGACCAACATGAGGCTGAGGTTTTTCTCAATCACATCATTGGTCTACTAAGGGCACCACACCTTAAAAGCGACTACATGTACGGTACATGTACACCCATTGTAGTGTAGTCGAACCTTGGTAATACGAGATTCTGCTTATAACAAGGACATTTTTAGGTCCCAATCCTTTGTTTTACATTGTTTTTATTCCTGTTAACCACTTCCTGCCGAGGACTCCGGAATCAGAGACATATGGTTTATATGCGTGGTCGGGGTCTCTGAACTTGGACAAAGGAAACAGGGCCCTGTAACAAAAGACCGTACTCCGAACAAAAGACCAGGCTGCTGGGCATTACCGACATTTTTCACTCTCAAAAGTGGTGATAATCCAGCCTTCTTTTGAAACCGTATACCAGGGTTTGGGGCATTGAGAGCGAGCGGATTACCACCGGGGACAAAAGTGCTCCACCATCGCAGCGATGAGCCACACGGCACCGCTGCACGCTAATCTGGCCCCTATTGAAAAGAGGTCAGCAGTGCAATGAGCCAGGTTCAAGAACAAAAGACAGTTATACAACACCGCACAATCTGGGCTCTGTTTACAAGGCTGCAGGCCTGGCTGAAATACTCGGGAGTCAACGAAGGTCACCTGTCAACTTAGAGTAGTGCCTAAAGATTACTTCATGCGGCTATAAATGACCGTTAAATGAAATGATGAATTTTTGAAGGATTTTGAAAACGGAAAAAACGATAGTCATGCCAGCCCAGCATCATCAACATTGAAAAATGCCCAGGCATGAAGTGGTTAATACAAGGTTCCTGTTATGACAAGGTAATTTGCCAAGTCCTAAAGACATCTTATAAATGAGGTTCAACTGTATGTCACTTCTTACCCACCTTTGTGTGAAAGCTCCCAGGTTGAGGACGCTTCCCCTTCGGTTGCCCCAGGGACAGGCTTGGAGTGTCTGAGGTCTCCGAGGCCAAGCTGCTGCTGGCTTCCGAGATCAGGTCCTCGGACTCGCAGCTGTTGAGCCGCTTGCGCTTGGGGGGACTGCTCAGCTTTTTCCGCAGGAGTTTGTCGGTGCTCGTACCACTTGACGGCTACAAATGTGTGTATGCATACAAACAAAATACAGGATGAATTCCTGTTGCTTAGGCCGACTGTCAAGTGCTGCGCTGCTAAAAAAAGTAATGATCATTTTCTTGCACAGGTACATGTACGTACGACAAAATAATACATTTTCAGATGAAAATGACAGAAATCCGTGAAACATTAATACAGACCTTGACAAGCAAAACCTGAAGAAATTACAAGTACATGTACATAACGGTACTCATGCAAGCTTCAAATTGCAGCTATGGAGACAGTAATGAACATGCGCACATGTACATGTTACGTGTACTGGCACGTACATGTACCATGACCGTGCCACTGCACGGGGCTTGGTCTTTGTTTCAATGGAAATATTCCCACAGAGAAAGTGCAGATGACTGAAGTTTTCATAAAAAGGACCTTTCTTTCAAGAAAGTACTGCCATGCCATACATGCATATAGAGCCATGTACAGTAGCTGTGCTAAAGACTATTTATTGGTCCATGTACCTGTACATGTACCAGTAATTAACAATGTTCAGGCATGTACCATGTTAACATGCATTTATATGTACTTGACACATGCTGATTTGCTTGTTTTCTTACATTAGGAGGTGGTACCAGCTTCTTCAGTCCACCCTTCAATGGTAGTTTGGATCTCTGTGTTCCTTTCACGGGCAACTTGGACTTTGGTGCCTTAAGCGACAGTTGTTTATTACTCTGTGCAGCAGTGAAAGTCAAAGTCTGGGGCTTGTCCCTGGCCAGTTTGGACACGCAATCATCAGCCGACGGCAAATGTGGGGGTGGGGGTGTATTTGCTGGGCTGACCGATATTGTGTAGGTCCCACGGCGCGGGCTGCGCATGTCCTTACGAACCAGCCTCTTGAAGTTCCTGACATCGGTCTTGCCGGGCAGGTTGGCAACGGCAACCCTCTCTATATGGCAATCTGACACCTCAGTGGAGGGTTTTGCACCAGTGGACTGTTCTGATTGCTTTTGGCTGTCGGCAACTACACCCCCAACCGTGGATTCTTCCGTTTTCTTTGAAAAGTCATCGACTGCCCCTGTTTCTTTGCCTGTGCATCCCTGGTCGTCAGATCCTTGCGACGCGTCCCTTTTCTTCTCCTTTGTCAGCTCCATGGCCACCTTGTTGGCCTCCAGGAAGAGTTCCAGGTACTGCTCAACATTGAGAGGGCTCATTGGCTTGCACTCATTGGGCGACTGGCTGTGGAGTTGAGTCTTCTTGGCAATGCAGGCTTCAGTGAAACCAACTGGGCCAAAGAACACCTCATCTTCATCGTCCACTTCAACCTTTTCACTAGTAAAAAGAGAGAGTCAAACATCACTGCTACATGTACAAACAGTGATTAATTAGGTTGGTGACAAGAATATAATATAAAATCAGTGCTCTGGAATATGTGATTGCCGAGCTTTCGGTAACTGTGTACATGTACCTTCTTCACGCCAAGCAGATTCAGTTCTGAATAAACGCAGAAACCTCCACGTTCATTCCCCCTGGATGCAGCATTCCAAGTTTGAAAATGACGCGCTGCTCTAGTTCTTTAGGCTGTACATCGGATGTCGCTTTCCGCAGGATGCAGATGCTTCAGTCACTGAAAGTATGTGGCAGCGCGCAAAAGTGCTGCGCAACAGTGAGACCAGGTGTTTGTTGGCGCACACTGCGCAAGTGTTCCGCGAAGCGGTCACCAAGGCAATGTTTGGTCTCTCCATTGTACAGTTTACCACAGCGACGACATGTAAATTGCAATAAACCACATTACTTGTAATGCATGTATGATCCCCAAGTATTCTGTAGCTAATGTGGGGGCCGACGACTGACGGGCTGTTAACTATGATGGGGCAGGTGTTACATCAGGGGCGCCGACAAGGGGAATGGCTGCCTGCTTTTGACGGCGGGACGGAATCCAACCGGGAACATAAAACCATGTTTCTGACAGAACGATCACGCCTAAATGTGCCAATTGGGGGTTTGGTGAAAAATCGAAGCTGTGGCCACATTATTTCCGTGTGTACGAAAATGTTTGAGAAGAACATTACATACCGAGATATTTCGAGGGTGGTACATGTATGTGAGTATGAGGGGGACGAGATCATGTTACTTGGCCCCGGTGGGTTTCAGAGCTGTTTCGCACTGGATTGAAGATGCAGCATTGAAGAAAGCGTCTGTGATAGCCAGACGGTAACTGCGCTGATAAAAGAAACCTAGCATTTCCTTCCCAAGCGCAGAGAACTCCACATCTACTACAAATCCTATGCAGTCTAAGAAACTGAGAGTTCTTGCACTTGAAGGGGTGAGACGATTGGTACTGCAGGTACATGTACAGTGTAGCTGTGGGAATCTGTGGGTCTGTAATGCACGGTTGTGCCAAGTTTCCGCGCACAGATCTGGATGCGCAAGTTGAGGAAGGTAACAGAGTGTTGCAACACATCAGATGTGTAGCACAGTGTTGGGTGAAAAGCATCCGCAAATGCTAAGAAATTCTCAACGTCATCACACGTACCGGTGATAGCACCAACAATATAATCGATGTATCGCCGGTACATTAACGGCTGCACGCCCTGATACTGAGTCAGCATCTGTTCATCGTTGTGGCCAACAAACAGACAGGCATAACTTGGTCCCATCCACGCGCCCATAGCCACACCACTGATCTGAATGTAGTGCTCACTGTTGAATGCAAAGTTGTTCAACGTGAGCACCAATTCAGCCAGATGGAGCAGAGTGGTGGGAGGATCCTGAGTCTGGCGGAGATCTACATGTAGGTAGTGTTTGAGCGCAGCCAAACCACCCACGTGGGGAATGGATGTGGAGAGCGATTTCACATCCATGGTGAAAAGAAAGTTGGATGAACCTGGGAACTCAAATTCGTCGAACAGATGCAGAGCGTGATTAGTATTCTTGACATACATGTACATGTAGCTGGGGAACGTTTTGACAATGGGTGTTAGACTGGTGTCAAGGAAGTTGGATACCAATTCAGTGGGGCAACTACAAGCAGACACAATGGGGCGGCCTGGATTTCCGAATTTGTAAATTTTGGGTAGCAAGTAGAAGACTGCCATGCGTGAGTTGGGAATGACCAGTTTGGTTGCGTTAGGGGGAGGTCACCAGAGTCAATGAAACCTTGGACAGAGCTAGCAACAATGTCTTAATGCGGTCAACCTTAGCGTAGACTGCTGTGCGCGGGTCAGCCCCCGCGTTAGCTACAGAATACGCGGGGATCATACACGTACATGAATTACAAGTAATGTGGTTTATTGCATTACATGTCGTCGCTGTGGTAAACTGCACATCGGAGAGACCAAGCGTCGCCTTTGTGATTGCTTCGTGGAACATTTGCGCAGTGTGTGCCAACAAACACCTGGTCTCACAGTTGCGCGGCACATTTTTTGTGCGCCGCCACATACCCTCGGTGACGTAAACATCTGCCTCCTGCAGAAAGCATGATCCGACATACAGCGTTAGGACCTAGAGCAGCGCATCATTTTCGAACTTGGAACTCTGCATCCACGAAGAATGAACATGGATTTTTCTGCGTTCATGCAGAACTGAATCTGCTTGCCCTGAAGAAGGTACACAGTTACCGAAAGCTCGGCAATCAAATATTCCAGAGCACTGATTTTATATTATATTCTTGTCACTATTCTGATCACGGTGCTACGCAGCCCTTCTATATGTATTGATTAGGCTGCCTTTATTCCGCCAAACTGTACGGTACTTAGTGGTACACGTACATGTAGGCTACTGCCAAGAAAGCTGCAAAACCGGGTTCCCAGAAATTACGTTTAAAGTTAATAAATTTTTCAAATTCAGGTTTTGCATATCTTTCTCAATTCTCATCAAACATTGAAAATTGTTATCTATAGCAATGGCCCATTTTGCTAATCATGTGGAGGGCATTGTATAATGTCAGAAGACCTAAAAAGCTGAAATTGCCTAAAATCACAATTTTGGGCAGACTTGTCAACTTGTCAAACCAACATGACCAATGGCGTCACAAAGTAAACAAAGCATACAGGTACATGTACAAGTAAAAACATCAATTAAAGTATTTAAAAATGAGGCCTGGGCTGTGCATTGCACTTTAGGGGCACGTGGCCTGGTGGTTGCAAAAACAAAGAAAAACCCCAAAACAAATAAATTATAGAACTAGTCGCAAGAATTCAGGAAAATGATTCCCACTGGCATGTCTTTCAAAATGAAATAAAACACACAAAATTTGGGTACACACATATAATGTACATGTATCCATGTCCAAGTAAGTGATTTCAGAACGTGCATCATTCTTACCTCTCCACTGGAGACACTGGCAGGTCAAAATCAAACTTTTCTCTATCGATCAGATGTTCATCTTCAAGGAAATACATGTATGTAAAACAAAAAAAAGGGACAGGATAAATCTGTTGTGTAGCTTTTTAATAGACAGTTTACAGTATTATTGGTACATGTACTGTACATACATGTATGTGGCAAAGAGTACACGTGGTAAAGAGTACACATGTGGTAAAGA
>NW_019091499.1:242155-262874 GCF_001949145.1 Acanthaster planci
ATGCACATGTGGTAAAGAGTGCACATGTTCATGTATGGACCCTAACAGACAATCAATACATGTTAACACTGAATAAAATTATTCTTTTCATTTCATGAAATGAAATCTTTTGTATCAATTTATACAATGGCTGAATGAATCCCCTGTGTGATCAAGTCACCATTGAAATTGCAGCACAAAGTACTCAGTTTTTCAACTTACATGTACATGTACCAGTAGGAACCTTTAAGGGAAACAATGAGATGTCCACACAAGTTACATGTACATGTATGTGTGCAAATGTACTTCAGGTACTGGCTTGGGTGCTGAGGCTGTTATTGCATGGAAGAGGCAATTGCTTTTGTTAGCGAAGTAAAAATTGAGTTGTGGAAACAAAATCTCTCCTCATGACGAATGTGTTTCAATGACTATTGTTCAACATGTGTAACATATGGTCATGTTCATGAACATCCCACAACTACACATAATGATACCAGTTTACATGTATAAATGTACATGTGTTTGGTTTCCTACCTGCTAAATATGTCCATGGTGTGGATCCATTACTATTCTGTGTGTCCTGACTACACCTCTCTGTCATTATCTCTGTGGTGTGCAGATGATCCTCACCACTTGACTGCATGTCCCCTGAATTAGTGACAGGTGAACTAGCTGAGTTCTCAATGGCTACTCCGAGGCCTCTTCAGCGGTTTGTGTATTGCTACCATTGTCCTTTGCTTGTACTGCAGCATTAAATGGAGACCCTAGATCTAGCAAAATGCCAACCTCGGGCTCTACAGATGAAAAAAGAAAATGAAGTCTCATTTTTCAAAACATACCATTTAGGGGGATTCTACTGCAAAGAACTTTTCATACACATGCTGTCTGCATTCCTCTTCTTTGAAAACTTTTGAAGTCCATCCAGATGGGTTAAATGTATTGAAAAGTGTTTTGCTCTTGAATACATGTACATGTATACCATTCCTAAAACATGCAGAAAGGTAAAATTGGGAAATTATACATGGTTTTAAAACTGATACATACATATACATGTAATGTAATGTACAGTGTACATGTAGGTGTATTTTTAATGATATGAAAAACTGCACATGTAATCTACATGTACAAGTACCAGTCCATGTATCTACCTTTTCCCAAGCAATATCCGCAAAACCGAAAACCCAAAGGACCCACTACACATACATGTACATGTAACTTCTGCCAAAATTGTTTTTGTGTAAATAAAAAGTCTACATGTACCAGGGTATGTACAGTATAGTTCTGTTTACTTACCATGACAACTGTTTCTACCTGATGGGGACTCCATGCTGAAGTGGTGTTAAATATGATCTAAATAAGAATACATGTAGGAAAAATTGAGATTACTGAAATTACATGTACATTCTATCTCCAGTCAGTCTGACCAGTACTGCTCTCAGTACATCAAAATGTACACAGGGCTGTCACAAATATCCTATTATTCAATCGATTATCAAATATTTGAATACTATTTTCTGAATTTGAATATTCGAATGCAAAATTGATAAAAGGAAAGGAAGAATTTTCTTGTTTTAAATGGGAAAATATTTCACAATGGAGGCTTGCTTCAAGCAGATTGATATGAAAAGTAACAGAATGATACATCCTACGATTCAAACTGTAAATTTTTTCATTAAAAAGTGTATAAAGAATTGAAACTTTCGACAAGGCAAGAAGTATTGTTCTTCTCTTCAATCTTGCTTAGTCAGACTGGAGATCTGTAGTCCTACATACATGTACATGTACATGTTATAGAGATTTATGATAATTTACAATTGAGTGCATTATTGCAACTGATTTTGTAAATGGTTTGTCGCTGTGACCAAATATCCGGATATTCAATCGAATTGTCAAATATGTGTATTCAAATAGTGAATTCTTCGAACTGACTCAGCTCTAATCTACATGTACACATGTACACGAACGCATACATGTACATGTATGTACATGTACATGTGTACGGTACACGTACATGTGCTTGTTATAGTGTAACAGCATCACAGTCACAGTCCACTATCCACTGCCAAATAACTTTTAAAAGGTACTGTACATGTACATGTAGTTGATACTTACATGTAACAATGGACCGGTCTAATGTTAGGTGCATGTACATGTACATACATGTAATACATGTACATGTACAGTACATAAATGCAAATATGCTGTACATTACAATGTAATGCGTTTGCTGTTATGACAAATCAACTGAAAATGATTGCGAAGGCTTTGAAATGAATGATGGCCATGGCAGAGAGTGCCATTGTTACGCCCCAACTATAGCATCAGTCCCAACTACCGGGTACATGTGTAGTTGGTCCCGCCCCAACTAGAGTGTTACATTTGGGCTGGCCCAACTACAGCAGAGAGGTCCTGTGTGCATGATGTACCAAAGTCATATTGTTTATAAATGTCATGTCATCGGTCATAGGGCTAGATGAACAGATGAAGTGCTACATTTTAGATGAACTGTGTCAAGTGTGAGGCACATTGACTTGGATAATCAAGACAATTCCCACATTGGTCAACAATAGTTGGGCCAGCCCAACTGCAGCACTACAGTTGGGACTGTTCCAACTATAGTTGGGACTTATGCTGTACATGTACATGTAGTTGGGGCATAATACTATCATTGCCCTGGGTACAGGTCGACTTGTACTTGTGCCAACTCGTAAACCAATCAACTCGTACATGTACAACAACCAATGTATGTACGTTGACCAACTCGTGCGCTGATCAACTCGTGCACTACAACGTGACGCACTGTTGGTTTTAGTTGAACTCTGGAGTAGAAATACTGGAAAACTAAAAATTAAAAAACTAAATGATCCATTTCCAAAGAATAGCATCAAGATTTAACATTGAAATTTAGTCAAGACAAGAGATGTAAATTGCATAGTCAACGGAGGTTATTCAGACTTCACGTGTATGGGGGCACAGGTGTCTGTTGGAGGAGAACGTGCCCCCTGTGCTCCCCCCCCCAGCTAGTTACATGTATGTACGCCACTGAGGACTGAAGGCAACGTCATCACAATAGCACTCATGCTCAAACGTTTCGTGCTAATCAGGCAAATGGTACAATTTGGAGTACGGCATTGGCATATTAGTTGGCACACATACAAGTTGACCACCAGGACAAGTATTTATTGCCCTCCTTACATGCCTAACTGGCATGACTGACTGAAGTACGCGAATTTACATGTATGTTGGCCTACCATGGGAAGATGTGTAACATGCATGACGGTTTAGTACATGTACATGTGTATTTCGAGAACTCTGAGTCACTAACTCTGTGATACTCCGTAGAGCAACTGTTAGTGAGTTAGAGTTCTCAAAGTAACGGTATATTTGCCACATCCTTAATTTTAAGTCTGATTAGTTTCACAGTTGGCCTACTGCCGTACCGGTAAGAGGCGAAATGTTAAACAAAAACCATCACACACGTCACACTGTCACTGTGTACAAGCCCCACAAAAAGTGCCCTCTTGGTGTTGGACGTCAACAACCCCGACAGTTCTGAGAGTAGTCCACACTTAAACTACATGTACATTATTAGGCTACATACATGTAGATGTAGCAGTATGGCCCCATCGCTCAGCCAACCATGCCATTGCCAACATGCACAGGGATACCGGTACATGTAAGCCTTGTCGCCGCCCCTTCTTCCTTCCCACAATGCCTTTCTACTATTGTGCAGTATTAGCGATAAGGCTTACATGTAAATGACAAATGCATGACGAACAGATGACACTACCTGACAATGAGCAATGACTCAAGCTGTTACAAGATATGAATTCAAATAAGGCTTCAGGTCTTGACACCATTCCTGCCAATATCTTGAAAAAAAGTCCTTCAATCGCTCCAGTGTTAACCAAGATTTTTTAAAAATCACTTGATTCTGGATGCCTACCCGATGTTTGGCATGATGCTATATGTAATGTGACTCCGGTATACAAGAACATGAAGAAAGGAGACAGATGTCAGCCTGTAAATTACAGGTAGGTATCGTTGACATGGATTCCATGTAAGATTTTGGAACATATTCGTCATCCTATCATGAATCATTTTGATAAATATCGCATCTTAGTTGACGTTCAATACGATTTCACAAGGGACATTCCTACGACACTCAGTTATCCGCTCTTGTTGATGACCTTTCAAAGATTTTGGATGACAAAGGCCAAGCGGACCTGATTATTATGGACTTCAGCAAGGCGTTTGATTTAGTGCCTCACCAACGTCTCTTGATGAAACTCCAACACATGGGAATCAGGAACAACACATTAAAATGGATCAAATCCTTCCTTACAAACCGTTACCGACAGGTTGTGCTGGAGGGCGTATCTTCAAAAAGAGCTAAAGTTACGTCAGGGGTTCCCCGAGGTACATGTACTGTCTTGGGACCCTTGCTTTTTCTGGCATAAATCCCCTGCCGGCGAAGGTCCACTCAAAGGTTAAACTTTCTGCAGACGACTGCATCCTCTATAAAAGGGTGCAAACACCTGAGGACTCAGAATCAGATATACTTCAAGCAGACCTTGATGCATTAGTTGACTGCGAAAAAGACTGGCAAATGTCTTTCAATCCTTCCAAATGTTTCAGCATGAGAGTCACACACAAAAGAAAGCCGGTTATTACGAAATACAAGATGGGTCTCCACACCCTCGAGGAGGTAAGACATTATCCCTACCTAGGTGTTGAACTTAGCAGTGATTTGAAATGGTCAACACATATCAATCAGACTGTTGCCAAGGCTAATAAAATGTTATTTTTTGTTGGAGGAATTTATACTATTTCATATAAATCGCTGATCAGACCGAAACTTGAATACTGCTCTGGGATTTGGGATCCACAACACAATTCGGACGGGAATAAGTTAAGTATGGTGTTTGTACGTGAATAAATGGACAGATACTGGACAGACTGACACTGAGTGATCATACGAAGCAATGAAGAACTTTCCGAAAATCCCTGGCCAAAGACTAGGCCCCACTACTATTAGTTTCCAGCTAGGGCCTATATACATGACATACGATATATGTGACGGAATGTGATAATATTGACTAAAAGAAAGCTCAATACACTCATCTAAAGCCCCAAAGGATCCCAGGACCTCCAAAAATTTCTCACCCAAAACCACCAGCTCAGTACTGTACGTTCAGGACTCAACTCGACTCTGTTTAAAACTGCCCGACTCGGGATTTAAGTTACCATGTGATGTTTGTATTGGCATATGATTGGTAAGTCAGTGCCAGTCCATTTTACGAGGTAGGGAGTATCGATATTCCAGAATCTTTCTTGTCATCTATACACGTTTATACGTAAATTTTGGTCATTGATTTTAAGGATAAAACAAAAATTCCTGGTGATTATAGCATTGTCCTAATCATGTGCTGAAATTTAATTAAAATTTCCTTCATTGAGAGGTTTTACGCTGAATAAATAATTACAGTAACAACGACAACACAAAAATAGACATATATATCACCTAACTTACAATGGTCTAGTCCTATCGGCAAATTGAAAGCGCGCCACCTATCGGTTGAAGTTAATTACTGCAGAAAGTGCGTTGGAGCAGCGCTTAGTGTGGACCTGGTAAGTACACGTACATGTACATTGTCAGGATTGTACGTTACAGTTTTCAACATAATATCAAATTAATGCAGAATGGTTTATGAACCCCTTCGTAATAGTTTCGTCCTATTTTTTTTTAAACCGTTGTCGAATGTTACAGTTACTAGGCCTACACTGATAACGATCATGATGATTGCCACACCCTACTAAAAGTAGTACTAGGCCTACGTACATGTACATCATACATGTATCCATGGAGGAATTACTCCATGATGTATCACAATGCCCAAGCTTGACTGACATGACTGAGCTGACACGGCTGAGGGAGTGAGAGTGACTCAGTGAGATTAGGATGGGTTACTGTTACTTTGAGAACTCAATGTCACTACTCCGTCATGAAATATGATGGAGTAGTGACTTTGAGTTCTTGAAGTAGGTTACTGCAGCAATTCGAAATAAAGATTGCTCATTCACCTTCCTGACTGTCCTGACCTTCCCGACATGCCTGAATTATCCTATCCTTTCTGTTGTTGACTCATAAAATTTTGTTTGTGGTTCAAGTTATTCCCACTATGATAGCTCTTAAAATCTGCGTGCACACCGTGTGCCAGCGGAGATGGTGTCTCTATTGAAGTATCGAGAAAGTTTCTATGATGGCCTCAAGCACTTTGTTCATGAATAAGGATAAAGAATGATTTTGTTTTCACAGGAAAAAAGAAAGCCTCATTTTTTTCTAAGAGATGGAAAAATTGCAGTGCGTCACCCTACTCTTACACATATTAATCCGGCAAGGAACATGAGGAATGACTTTATTTTTTTCATCAGAACTTTTTACCCCAATCTTAAATGCAGCAACAACTTTGACATTCATCTTATTATTTAAATTGGTGTTTTGCCTCGAGAATAGTAAATTTTTTTGTCTTGATGGACTCATTGTTTTATCATTGTCTAAAACAATTGTTTAAATACATGTCTTCTTTCTGAGTTTTAATTTTTGAGTTATAACCATCTCTTTAGACCTGAACTATTTTATTCAAAATTAATGTTAGAAATCTTTTACAAATTTTTCAAATTGTATAAGAAAACAAAAAAATTGCTTCAGTAATGTTGACATAATTATTCCCTATTTATTGTCCCACACTAGGGTAAAAGTACGATTGATACCAGTCTATTGTAATGGAGATTGGGGGCACGCTTTACGCACACAAAAACTTTTTCAGCGCAGAAGCCCTTTTGACTCCAAAAAAAAACGTGGGCACTTTCACAGTTAAAATGTGCCTTTAGACATGTTAGACACCATTGGCCATTTGGGAATTGACATGTACTGTATGGAAGCCCAACAATGGATATCCAAGGGCAGGGCCGCATTAGAAATAACTTAGAGATAGACGGAAGGTAATGAGAGACACGGTGAATGAACATTTATAAATTTCAGAAAAACTACAACTTTTATTAACTGTATCAAAACTTCCAAAAACTTGCAAATTTTTTCACTCTGTATTAATACATGTAGAACTTATCCTCGGGCCATAAGTTATTGATAACCTGGATGAATATTGCGGATTGGGAACTCACTCGCAATGCAAAATTCAACATTACCAATACCGCAATAATAGAGTTACATGTACCATGATAATATAGGAACCGTGTACACACATGTACATGTATGTAGGCCTACTGACCACTAGGAAAGAATGTTGCAGTGCATGCTGGCACACATCTACAGCTGTCATTGCCTTCACTCTTTTCATCTCAACAGGCCTACTTCCAGGACTAGAAAGTTTTTACAGTTGCAAAAGTATCATTGCAGAAATGCTGAAAAGCCACGAAATGGAATCTGAGACTAAGAAAAGCATTGTTCAATTCCAGACTTACATGTACATGTGCATTTGTAGCATGTAGGAAGTACTCTTACTGCATACTTACCAATACATGTACAGTCTTTTCCGTCCTCCATGCATAGGCCTACATGTACAATTGTACATGTAGGCTATGTAGACCATGAAGTTTTACGTTGCGTTTACCTAGCATGTTAGGTCGCTCTACTTTAGCCTGGATTTTGAATATTCATTGTAAAGAAATGCCTCACAGGTCTCAAAAGACTATAAGCAATTAATACAGTAGCTGGAGAGTAGATTTGGAGAAGACTGAGAAGACAAGCAGAAAAGTGGTCTCACATGTACATGTACTGTACTTCACCCTGCCATACCTTTAATGTTTATTTTGCCATCTTATGAGCATTTTTGTGCCTTTTGATTTTGCATGTTGTGAAAAAGAGTCATTTCATATTCAGCATTTTCGTAATAAAAGTGTCATGTACATGTAATTTCAGGAGACTTACAAGTTCACATACATGTACACCATACATGTACACTGTACAGTACATGGTACAGTACACATACATGTACATGTACACGTACTTTGCTAAGGATTACTGAAAGAGCCAAAATCGTCATTATGTTGGACATTTTCCTGGCTTTAATTTTGTTTTGTGATATGTGACAGGGGCCTCAAGTGTTAAAAGACGGTGTTCGTTTTTTTTCTTTGGTCATGCAGGAATGCTTGCTGATGTACCATACATGCCACATGTACCACTGTTCCTGGATTATGATAGTGTCGCCCAAGGAATAAAAGCTGTGACACAGGAACTTTGATGGTCAAACAAAACACATCGACATTGGAATACATACATGTACTTGTATTTTTCCCTTGTGTGAACTCAGCCTTCGCCAGCATGGGTTGTAAAGTGTCATGTGCTTGCATTCTGTCACTGACTGCAAAGGTGGCATGCATTTTTGTTCTCATACTTCAATCTACTTTGCTGGATTACGTCATTGTGCAGTGGGACACCAGTGCATCAGATGTAGGACGATACATATGGATAGCCTTTGATGCACTCATTGTGATCTTCTGGATCATTGCCATGATAATGTCGCACCGATTTTTCCACAACCCAAACCAGCAGAAAGTGCCCACTGAGGGGTACACAGGAAAGCAGCTTATCATACTCGCCCTGAAGGAGCTCCCGTTCGCTTATGTCTCATGGCTTTTCTACGCCATCGTCCTTGTTGCGAAGATCAATGCCATATTTACTGCAAAATTCGCCGAGGCACTTACGTCAAGCACGGAGTCACTGCGATCGAACACTTCGCTGAAGATCATTCTGTCCTTGGCTGGTGTTATCTTTGCCCTGATGGCATACGCCCACCACAATGAAGCCCACAACTCCAAATACAAGCTCCTGATTGAGAAGATAGGCACAGCTGCCAGTATTGACCTCCTGGATGTCATCATGCTGCTGGACATTCTCTTTGTCAACGTCAGTCGTGTGTTGGTGACATTCACTCTGGACCGAACCATCCGGACCTTTGCCTCCATCTGCATCCTGCTGCCTGTGTTACCACTTGTTGCCCTGCGGGTCATCTCCTCCAGCGGCACGGCCAAGACTGACAAGGTCTTCCCCATGGTGATGGTGCTCAACTCTGCCCTCTACCTCTTCCTGGTCAACATCCCACTGCTGATCATCCGGATGTTCCTGTGGGTGCATCACGACGTGGACGTCACCACATTCCTGACCAAAAACGTCTTGGCCATCTGCAAGGGATGCCTTGACATCTATCGTGAGCTGGTAGCCTGGAGGCGGGAGGTAGCCAAGGAGAAGAAGGGGAACAATGATGAAGTTCAGATGGAACCAGTTGTTCATGTGTGACAAAGCAACATGTACAGGTATATTTATGTGTACCTGTACATGTATGTAACGTGTACAGTGTACATGTACATGTGGGAGCAGGCTCGAGATCATATTATTGGCTCCGTGGGACTTCAGACGCAGATGCGTTCTCAGCCTTGTACATGAGACATGTTTATGTATACGAGGTACATGTACGGTACATTTGGTAAAGTGAGAGTGATGGTACTGGATCACTTGTCATGCAAACTGCCATACACACGCCTACATTTGAGATATACAAGCAGGCCTGCAGTGTATCTGTTACCAAGTAGCATAATTTTGTTTCAAAATTCCAATGTACACGTACATGTGTGTTATTTTACTGTAGTCTGAACAGAAATTTCAATGTATATATTCAATCAGCAGTTCTGAAAGCAAAATTTCATTTTACAACAGACAAAAAGTAAGAAAAAAGGCAAAATATTATTTTCCAGTACTGTTTTTGTTCACCGAGTTACCTTTGAACCTGAAATTAAATGTTGACTCATGCATGTACATATGTACGTGTACATAACTTATATTTAATTAATGCAATTGCTTGTGGTAGTTAAGATGTCTGACAAGTTCTAATGCATCAGTTGGCAATATTTACTTGTCACCATCACAAAAATAAATAGGTCTCGCTGACCGACTGTAAGACTGACTATTAAGAACAAATAACGATTTTATGTACATACATGTAGGTGGAATACTAGTAGCCTGCTGTACATTCACTGTATGTATTCCTTTCAGCACTGATGGCAACTTTTTGGGCTAAGTGCGTCCACTTAAGTCTTATAAAGGCCTCCATGTACGTGTATGTACCAACAGCCATCACATGTAAGCATCTATGTCCATGTACCGGTACATGTATGTATTTGGCATGTTTGGTGTGATTGATCAATCTTGGACATGGAATCTCCAATTTTACTTTTTTTTCTTTTTACAATACATGTACACTTTGGTTAACTAAATTTTAACAGAAATGCAATTGGCTGATGGTGGAATTACAAGTGTCAACAAATCTTGCAATGAGATCAATGGATCAGACAAAGATCGGAAAGGATTAACGACAGCAGTGATTGACCAATCACACCCAACGCATATTGTACATACCCGCCTTAGGTGAACCATGCAGACTCATTATGGCAACATGAGTACATGTATATTGTACTAGCATATACCATGATGTGTGCGGTAGCAGTACATGTACATGTACCTTTTCAAAAAGTGATACTACAATGTACATGTACACAGTAGCTCTACATGTACCGGTAAGTGTGCATATCAGTGCAAATGTACTTATTATAAATGTACTTATTAGAAATGATGAAGTATACCGATACAGTGAAAAGTCCTGCAAATTGTGCAAAGCCATATATACATGTACATGCATGTACAGTATGTTGCATTTCAGTTTAATAGCCCATTTTTATACAAGGAAATGCTGACGGTATTGAGGACATTTATTGACAGTTACACTGTAAAGGCTGCAAATAGTACTTGAATTGCCTTTCGATTTTTTATGCAATTTTTATGTAAGACATACTGTACATGTACATGTACACATTATTAAAGAGGTTTGTTTGTGTTCATTGAGCTGAAATTTTTAACCACCCCCATTGTGTACATGTGGTTTACTTGATCAGTTGATAAAGGTATTCAGTATGCTGTAAACTTCATTGATAAAAGGGAATAAACCTGAAAACTACATGTGTATGTATGTATGTATAATGCGTAGTGGGTGAACATGTACATGTACTAACATGTAAGTTCCTGTTTTAGCCTTTGCTCTTCTACATGTTCATGTATGCCCTTCAAAATTCTTTGTACCTGTGTGGTGTTTTTTGATCAGGAGTTCAGCTTATAATGCTAGTGAAAGTTGTACATGTACTGTGTACATACATGTACATGTACAGTGGTGTCCCATACTTAAAAAACTAGAGTCTCCATTATGCACATGTACAGTGTAATTATGATATTTACATGTACAGTGTACATGTACAATTTGTAATTAATCCCCTCTTGTGGCGTCACCCTATTCAGAAAAGTGTCTTACTCTTGAGAATGTACAGTTACCTGCAAATGTAACTGGACATTCTTGGAAAAACTGACATCAAAATTGACTTGAAAGACACAGGAAATGCAGTTGTGACATTGAATTATTACGGCAAACACAGTGAGAGAAGCTCTTATTACATGTACATGTAAGTACATGCATTCAGATGTTCAATGATGGTCTCTCTGAATTTCTAGATTTGACTTGACTGTTGTGATTACTCTGTATTCTTTATTAAAAGTGGAACATGTTTTTCATTGCTTTTATGTTTTTAATGAGTATTGGTCATTTTTCACATGACACTTCTTCCATTTTATTTTATCATTTTACATATGTACGTGTACATGAACTTATTCATATGTATACGTTAATTGTAATGTATAATTTTATTTATTTTACAAAATGTACTTACATATACATGTACATTTTGTTCATATTATAAAATGTACTTACATGTACATTGTACATGTGTTTGGGTGTTTTTCTTTTTAAATTTTGCTTTTCAAGCTGATTTGGTTAAACCTCAGTTTTAATTCTTACTCTGTTATTAAACAATTTTTAAAGTAACTCTTGACAGTAATATTTTTATTGTAACATCATATTACATGTACATGTACTTATTCATCTAAATTTATACTGTACGTTAATTGTAATGTACATGTATTTAATTTTTCTTCATTTTACAAAATGTACTTATGTACATGTATTTACAGTGTTTGTACATGTACAATGCATGTACCGTATACCTGTACATGTACACAAATACTTGTGTAATCTTCGCATGAACTTTGCTCGCTGTAATTACTGTAAGTAGTATGGTATAGTGTAAACATTCGATCTGAAAATACATGTTTGGTATATGGAGAACTTCCATTCAACCAAAGGTGACTCGGCATCATATTTATTGAGCTCGATCAACACATCACTCATACATGTACATGTAGTTGTGCATCATTTGTAATTTGTTGTGTGGTAGTAAATTTACATGATGTACATGTACATGTAATGTAACTATCGATATTGCACCTGTGATTTGAATTCTTTCAGCTTAGTGGACTGTTACAGCAAAATCAGGGAGCTAGATGTAATCCCATTCTGGCTCTGTACATGTACGCTCTGTATGGTCTGTACACAAAAGCAAGAGGTTAATTGACCAGTGTGCAGAGTCCATGTACATGGACTGTTTATGCATGCATTTTGGTTTAATAAGCCTATGTTGTTGGTGTAGCAGGACAAAGACGGTATCAAAGGAGCGAAAGGTACATGTACAGGTATGCACAGTGAATGATTTCACGCACTGTTTTTTACAGCAAATGCACAGTTGTATGTTCATCATGCTCATGCAACTTTGCCCACTTGGGGCATACTCTATATGTACTGGTCTTGTGCAAAAAGGACATTTGCTGACCAGGGGTAAGGGTCATTTGTAGCAAAGGGAAGAGGAACAGTTAAGGAAAGTAATGTAGGCCTACTATGTACCGGGTACAGTTAATAAGAGGTTCAACTTGGCTAATTACATGTATGTGTACCTTGTTTTAAACACATGCAACAGGAACCTTGTATTATCAGGAATGAAATGAATGAATAGAGAATTGGGACTTAAAAATTTCGTTGTTACAAGAAAAATCTTTTATTAACAGTTCTCTTATTAATGAGCAAGGCTCGATGATGAGAATTATAGGAATGTGTACACAATAAATGTGAATTGCAGAGCTGTTAAAAATGTACATGTTGACCCAGCCAGTTGGTACAAAATGTACGTGTACATGTATATGTTCATGTATGTATGCAGATACATGGACTAGCTGTACATGTATTTCTTATTTCAGAATCCCTGGTTCTAATCTGCCATGGCACTGTGTACACACTTCACTAATGGAATGACAGTGATGGCCAAAAGTAGCTCTGTCCTGCTGTTGATTATCCAGTCTGCCTTTTTAGATGTCATCATCCTGAAGCTCGATGAGTCGGTGCCAGAGCAGAGTTTGTACATGTGGCCAGTTGTGGACAGCATAGTGGCATTGTCGTGGATATCTGCCATGGTCGTGTCGTACTTGTACTTCTCCAGGCCCCCAGAACTGGAGGTCCGAGGCTGGAAGCAAGTGTTGAGAGTTGTTATGCGAGAGCTGTCATTTGCTTACATCTACTGGCTGGTGTACTCAGCGGTTCTCGTGGCCAAGATCCAGAGGCTGTTTGAATTCAGGAGGGAGCTCATCGCCCCGCATCCAACGAGAACCCTGCATCCATCCAGCACCCCCCATCCACCATGCCCCATCTGCTCGGCGACTACCTTCAAGATTGTTTTGTCCCTGGCTGGGATCATGTTTCCCCTCCTAGCCTACAGCCGGGACGAGGTGGGCCACACTGAGAAGTACAAGTCCCTGCTGAGGCACCTGGGCACGTCGGCCAGCCTTGACATCCTGGACTCGGTCATGGTCCTGGACATTCTCTTCACCGTCTATGACAATCACTCGCTTGAACCTGCCATGGAGAATGCCATCAACACCTTCTCCTCCCTGTGCCTCTTGCTTCCCATCGTACCGCTTCTTGCACTCCGCATTGCCTCTAGTGTCATTGAGTCCAGAAACAGCAAGCTCTTTGACTTGGCCCTGGTAACCAACTCCATCCTGTACCTTGTCTTAGTGAACCTGCCGCTACTCTGCATCCGACTTGTATTGTGGGCACGGCGGGACATAGATATCTCAACATTCCTCATCAAGAATCTGATGGGCATCATCAAGGGAGTCATAGACATTTACCAGGAGATTAAGATGATCAGGGCATGGACCAGTGACCAAGGTGCGGTCAATACCACCCCCAGAGACAATCCTGTAACAGAGATGCCACTTGGGGATAAAAGGTTATTGATAAACGATGATGTGGACTACCAGTTCATCTGAACAAAGAATCGATATCTCATTTGACGGTTCGGCAATTCAGAAAATTGCAAATTGTATAAACGCCTTTAATTTACCTCCAATCTGACATGGAAATGCACTTATAAAACTACTGTTATTCAATCCTCACAGATCACGATTTGATAACATTATTCTAAGACTTCTCCAGCTCGCTTAACCTCTTGATGTGGGTAATTTAAATCAAGTAGAAATACTGGAACACTTCTAAGTGAGGAAAAACCCTTTAAAACAACAGACAAATCCAAACCACTGACTAGAAATACAGTACATGTACATGTACCGTCTCACTGGTGAAGAAGCAATGGGCTAGTGGGGAGTTTCCCTTGTGCACGCATCCATATTGTGTATGCAAAGACCTTGTACATGTATTCCAGCCATGATTTCAGAAGTTGGTTCACTTGCCTATCACATGAAGTTGTGCGTGCACAGTCTTTCCTCACCAAAGGGACATGTACGAATTCTGCTGTGTAAAACCATGCGATCTGTTGTTCCACATGAAAATAATCAAATAAGTGTTAGTCCTTGCTGTGTGTACTGGTAAGTGCAATGTTGGGTCAGTCAGACAAATACATGTACATGCCAATACCATGGGCTTTAGTAGACGACTTCATGCATTATCCACCCCAAGTAGAAGTGCGCCTTCACCGGCAAAGGAGAAATGGGCTAGTAGGAAAATGTGCATGAGCCCAGTGCACACACATATAGACTGCACATTCCAAGATACATTGCTTCCCTCGGCGCACCCTGTGCAGAATGTGCATAAACCAGCCCGTTCATGCATTAAGTTCCCACAGAACGACTGCCGTTTTATGTAAAAACACGTCCTCTCTTGCTACTGCTCAGTGTGGATCAACAGTAAAGACCCCAGATGGCATAAACCGGAGGGTGCATCTGTATTTATAACAAAGAATTAGCCTGGCATTCCTGAGAATGTGTGACTGACTTCCACTGTGACAGACTTTCTACAGCGAAGCAAGGGTCAGTCTCGGGAAGTGAAAATGTTGAAATGAATCGGAGGATGCTCCGCAAAGCAAGGATTTAAGAAACTCACATTGAACTGTAATGTTCTCATGTAAAGTCAACACAACAGACTCCACCACTGTTTTTCAATCATGAAATAACCACCTGATGGGACTTAAAGATCAGCAGGCTTTCCACTTACATGTACACAGAGGACGCAGGATGGTGCTACAGTATTTGAAAAATGTTTAAAAATACACGTTGACAGAACTCATACGGTATGCATCTTCAGTACTCCTTTTAGCTCAAAACGCAACTTCTACACTCCACTTGACAGTGACTTTTTTGCTTTGAATTTCTGGTAGATACATGTAAGTTGAAACAACACACAAGAGTGCTTAATCCTGAAATCTTTGGTTGCAGTCTAAGATGTGCATCTCAAAGGCCAAAAAAAAATGCAAGGGGAAAATTGGGTAAAATGTTGACGAAACTGATCAGGAGCTGCACTGTTTCATATTCACTGGTCATGCTTTCTTAGACACACAATTCAAACTATATCGTTTTATTTACATGCCATTTACAACATTAAGCCTAGGTTGCATCTTACATGTAGTATGAACTTTCAACAGTTTCATTTACCTGTACAAATGGTACATGGACAAATAAATGTTTCACTCCATGCAATCAGTATTATAAATCATTCCATTTCATTGTAAGCCAGTTTGCAGTGCGTTAGGCAGTGATACCAAACATTGATAGTTGTTGGATACTAGAAAAATGTTTAGTAGTACAGAGCCACCATGTTATTTAAGCACTAGACGTGAACATAATGGACTTGATGTCTATAATCGTTTTGTTTCACCGTTAACGATAAAGTGTACAGTGGTTTTCCATGCTTGCCTCTTGTTACTTTAACTGCTGGTCTGATAAATCACTGGGAAACTCGGCACATCGAAGAGCAACTGTTTGATTCGAAACGCCAAAGTACCGTAATTGTTTCATTTTTGTTTTCTGTTGTGCTACAGGCAACATTTGTTGTTGCCAATGTCATTCAGCAATTCAATTGAGGTCAGTGACCTTCTCAAGTTCAATTAATTAAACTCTGAGTGGCGTCAGAATTCTCTAACAATATTCTTGCTGGGATTTCACAAACAACTTGACGTACATACATTCTAAACCTACAGTTGTGTGACCATCAAACCGCTGACTAAACTGCCTTTGTAAGATTAGCAACCAAACATACCAAATGCAACAACTTACAAAAAGTATCGTTTCAGCACAGATTTCACAAGCGATTGCAACATGCACTCATCAAAGACTCGTGTACCTGTATGTACCTTCATGCACAATACATGTACATCTGTTTACAATAGATCTAAAGGGTCATACAATGTATTGGTTACATGTACATATGCTGAAACTCATTCTCGAGACATATATTTGTTGTTATAGCTTGGGTATAACCGCACTTGCACATCTGTTAGCTGGAGACTTTTGCGTAGTTTATTGCATTACTACATGTATGAACAATAATTAGGCTGAACAAAAAAATGACATTTTCACCAGTGATCTCTGGCACACTGAATTGGTACTCTAGCAACTGAGCTCTCAAGCAGCGTTGTGTCCCTATTTTTAAAGCGCCACCCCAACGGTGGTGAAAAAAAAATTGGGAATACAGTTTAATATACTCACATGGTATCTATGTAATAAGTTGTAAAGTGGCACTGTGACTTCTGAATAAATAGTAATAATGCGATAAACATATGGACCAATTCTGCTGGTTTTCAAAAACTTTCATATTTGTACCGTTGGTGGCACCAGGCAGAACTACTTTTTTGATGACGTACATGTACCACCATGGAAATGAGCACCGTGAGCTGCCAGCCTAGCCTGACACTTTTTCAGAATAAAATAACAACATAAAAAACATTGAAGACATCTGTCCTTCACTCTGAACCTACCAAGCCATATTTATCAAATGATCTTTGTCTCCTTCATCGCCACGTTCACCAGTGGTGGCCCATCGTCAGCTCAATTGGGATCCCGGAGGTGCTCCGGGGCACAATGGGTTCAAAGCAGTAAGTCTCTGCGCCTCGTACTTGGGACAGTGTATAACTGTAACTACACATGTGTTACTATACTATGTGTAATTATGTGCACTGACATGACTGTGCCCACTCAGTGCGTACATGCACCAGCTGGAGAACCGTTTTCATGGTGCTACGTCGACAAAATCCTGGAAAGGCCGAATTCATGAGATGTAAATGAAGCGATGACGACACGCTCCTTTCATGAAAGCTAGCCATGGCACTCGGCAGAAACGGGTCTTCAAAGTGATTCTTTTAAACCAAAAATATTGGGTTTATGTGGCATAGATACATATAATGGGATCCAAGTAAACGAAGGCCAGATTTCTTATTTTCTTCCACCGTTGAGGTTTCTCTTTAAATGTCTTCTGGGCGAAAGTTCAATCACTGACCAATTATAATTAATCAAGAGGTCAGGTCTGCCTGGCAGCCAAGCCTGTGCACAAATTTATCTTCGGTACTTGTCACAAATCAACCACCAGTGGACTAAGGGTCACCAGTGGAACTTGGCCAGTAAGTGAGGAACTGTTCTAGGGACTGTACCAAATACATGTGCTTAACAGCTACACAAATCATTTGACATAATGCAAGAACATGTACATGTTATGACAGACTTATGCAGCTCAGGAAAGCTGCTGATGGTACATGTACATCATTTTCTTCAGTAGTCTCACGCAGCCAATTCATTTGCCTCTTTCAGTTTGGCATTTGTATAGTGTACATGTACAGTATACCTGTAAATTGTATAAAAGATAATGAACAGTAATTTGAACTTTCTTCTTGACAGAAGAATAGTGCTAAATTACTGATGCATCAAACCCTTCCAAGAAACAATTCATATACATCCTAGTGAAATGTAACCAAGAACTGTCATATATTTGTGGCTACGGTACACTATGCCTTCAACCTTTGCAAAGCCATCTGCACCGTTGTATCTCAAGGGGGTGTGAAGTGTAAATTACTTGTGTCAAATTTACAATATTTAAAGTGAGCTTTAGAACACTGATATGCTGTATGTCTTCATTAAGCGTGGTAAGTGAAATCTCGGTTAACACAAATTGATGCCTTGCTGCGACTATCACTCAAATGATTTGTTCATGTACAAAAGCCTATACCGAGTATACTATATTAAATATTTCCTTAAGAAAGTGACCATAAACAGTGAATCACATGTTAAAAATGTAGCAGAAAAAATAGACACCTGGCTGACATGTCTGATAAAGAGACACTTAAGGTTTCTGTACTTTTGATGAATCAAAGTTGTGAACGTTGTCAGTATGGGTAAAACATTTCATCAGAAAGTCACTTAAGTTTACAAGGAAATCAGCACTTTTGGTACAAGGAAACTTACATGAATCGAGATCACAGATGAGTGTAAGAACTACCTTGCTGAAGCCAAAGATATTTGACAGGTTATTTTTGTTAGCTTTTGTTGATATGAGCAGGAAGATTCTAGATTTAGAGTTCGGACTGTGTAAGATTCAGCAGTCTCCAAGCTGGAATTCAGCACAGTCCCCTCCAAGTAACTACGGTAGTTGGTTTTCACAGACAGATAGCAATTACTGGTTTTTCAATTAGCCATAGGATGGCTTCATTTTAGACGTGGTCTTTTCGCCACTATGCATGTACAATGCAGGCTCCCACAGTAGGTTCTACTGTTGGCTTACTGCGTAGCGTTCATCGAGCAGCCACTTGCAGATGAAGCAAATAGCCGTCATGCCTGTTATTCATTAGGAGACTTGTGCGTCCATCAAAACATGACTTTACTGAACTCAACTGAGCAGAGATATGGACACAGATGGGCTTGCATCAGATCAGAGGCATCTCCCGCTCCTGCGAGGCCTCCTTGAAGCCTGGCTGCACCGCTGACCTGGTAAGACCCCAAAACATCTCTGGCTTCAGTTTGCGCTTGGCGGCTGTGAACTTCCAGCCCATGTGACCATCGCAGTGTCGGCATTGCAGGATGGTCCACGCATAGCTGGGAGAGACACAAATCAAAGCAAAGCCCAAATTAGCTTGATATGAAGGCTAATCCGGGAAGATCACAAATTGGGACAATGGCTTCCCTAAAAGAGAAGCAGAAATTTTTTTTTTAAATAGTGAGAGAAAGGTAGTTTTGGGGTCAATTTCATATCCTGCCAAGTGTGTAAAAATCCCAAAAATGTGCCCTCACCCCTCAGAAAGGCCACAAAAGGTTATGGGCGCCGCAAAAAAAGGAAATCCATCTTTAAATGCAAATTATCAGAATCTGCGTAGTACAGGTATTTCCCAAAAAGGTATGTTTGCCGGGGAAATCCAGACTGTCCTCTATCTTGTTTAGATATGGGTTTCCTTTTTTCCTTTCAAACTCAGGGCCCCTAAAATAAGTCCCTCCCCCCACAGAAAACAAATTTTGGTTTTGGCTGCACATACGTACAGTTCCTTTACAACTCTTACCAGTGCTGACAGTATGCGAGAAAGGAAAAAGTGAGGATATGTCAGGGGTTTCTATCACTTTCTGACCAAAAACTAAAAATGTGGGCCAACAACTATATGTGTGTCTCAATGCAGCAGTTGACAAAGTTAACAAAGTCAAATTTCAAACAAATTCACTGAAGTGTTTCCATTTGACTGCACTAGCTGTCACCAGGGACTCTGGCCGTGCTGTGAGTGCTTATCACAGCTTTATGAGAAGTACATGTGTGAGCTTCAGAAAAGAGCAAGACCCAAGACCACATTCAGAACGGCTCTGTTAAAACATAAACTCCATTACTTTGAGACTAAACTTTCGACATGGGATTATGCACCAACAAACTCACCCAGGAAACCAGCTATTTTCCTGTGATGGTCTCCCGACCAGATTCAGGTTGTGAGCGCGGTATAGGGTCAGGGTGTCATGTACATAACCTGCTGGGTTCACATAGGCCGCCATTGGACCATCAAGAGACATGCTGCAGGTACAATCAGAGTTACATGCCATAATACTCCCAGTATTACTGACGGTCATCTAGACAACAAATGTAGTGTGGTCTGAAAGTGAGAATATTCATTTTCTTCGCACAGTCTTTCAATGATCAATTAATTACATCATTTTCCAAAACATTGCTCTGCACAGGTAAATACCTAATCTTAAAGTTAGTAAGAAACGCAATTCAAATAGAAGCCACAATTTGAAAACATTATTGTTATTGAATGTGTAACATTAACCACTTTGTGCCGGGGCATTTTTCAATGTTGATGATGCTGGGCCGGCATGACTATCATTTTTTCCATTTTCAAAATCCTTCAAAAATTCATCATTCCATTTAAAGGTCGTTTATAGCCGCACAAAGTAATCTTTAGGCACTACTCTAAGTTGACAGGTAACCTTCATTGACGCCCGAGTATTTCAGCCAGGCCTGCAGCCTTGTAAACATGG
>NW_019091499.1:262909-322931 GCF_001949145.1 Acanthaster planci
ACGAACCTGGCTCAGTGCACTGCTGACCTCTTTTCAATAGGGGCCAAATTAGCGTGCAGCGGTGCTGTGTGGCTCATCGCTGCGGTGGTTGAGCGCTTTTGTCCCCGGTGGTAATCTGCTTGCTCTCAATGCCCCAAACCCTGGTAAACGGTTTCAAAACAATGCTGGATTATTGCTACTTTTGAGAGTGAAAAATGCCGGTAATGCCCAGCAACCTGGTCTTACGTTCGGAGTATGGTCTTTTGTTACAGGGCCCTGTTTCCTTTGTCCGAGTTCGGAGACCCCGGCCACACATATAAACCATACGGCTCCGATTTTGGAGTCCCCGGCTGGTAGTGGTTAAAGTGTTATTGAATATATCTTTATAGTGCATTATATTTGATACTTTTAAAAAAGATTCATCTTGTAATACACTGTTATTTGTAATTGAACCACTATAGCTTGTTAATCGAGGAAATATGTTATTTGAAACAAGGTGAAACCTAATGAATATACTGGTACACGGAAACTTCTTACATTACCTTGGCTAGATTCTAGTTGTCTGCTTCACTAATGATGAGTCGGAAGTGCTGTGCAGTTCATTCTGCCTCGATCTTTCAACATCCACCAGGAAGCTGGAGGATTTTGTAGGACTTGGGAATGTTCCAAGCAAATGTGTCTTGTAAATAAACTTATAAGTGGGACTCACCTGAAAACGTCACTCTTGTTTGCAATATCCAGACCACATCTGGTACAGTTCAGCATTGTACACTGCATCAAACACAATACAAACCAGAAATAAATAGAAGAAACTTTGCACTCTGACAAATTCAAGGCATTTGGTATTGTTAAACTTGACATTCTTTTGATGGATCAGGCAGCACAGTGAAAGTGTACAATGAGTAAGATGCAACAGTCTTGCATGAATTATGAAATCTCTGAGTCAGATATTTTTAGAGATTCATTTGTAAATACCCCAGTGAACCTACCCAGTAGCAGGAATTTGACAATGGATCAGTGAAATTCATCCATCCAGAAAAAATTATGCATAAAAAAAACCCTGGGCCAAAGAATGTGAGATCCTCAATTGAAAATGTATTTTTCGAAGCCTACATGAAGCTAAACACAACAGAAAACACAGTATTCCAAAATACACCTATTTACAATGACTTGTAAAGACATTTTTGAAAATGAAGAAATGCTATTTTGTATACGGAAATATGATATAATAATAATAATATTTATAAAGCGCATTTTTCCGAAGGTTACAATGCACTGTGAAAAAAGCAACTGCAGGAAAGTAAACCAGGTGCTAAGACAAAATTAGTGGGAGCAAATGACCCAAACCTAGAGTGGAAACAGATGAGATTTCAGTTTACATTTGAACTGTTGCAGGGAGTTGCAGTTACGAATACTAAGAGGTAAGAGGTCTCACATTTACTGCATGGTGCACAGGTTGGGGAAATCATTGATAAAAACAGCTTAAAGCAATGAAGATGCAACTTAAAAAATTATCAGACTAGAAAAATCTTTGGCAAAATACCAAACACATAAACTATGTACATTATTTTCTTGCTCCCACACATTTGTATTGTATTCAACCAAACAAGAGTATCTGATATGGGTTCAACTGAACGGATCAGGATATTATCTACCGCACCTTGCGCAGTGTGTCCAGCTCAAGCCGTAGCCTCTGCACCGGGCAGTTGATCTCCAATAGCTTCAGCCGTTGTGTGTCGTTCAGTGGTAGGTTACTTGCCACCCAGAAGGAGAAACCTGCAATCAGTGTGCGTCATGGACCCAATGAAGTCCCTTTGAGGTTTTGTCTTCTGTCAACTGAATCTCATTTGACTTGATACCATTTTAAGACATTTCAAAACAGAATAGGTCAAGTTTAGGACTTATGTGCAGTGCTGTGACAAGATGTGGGCATAAAAGTATTACAGGCCCTGAGCTGGACCAAGAGAGGGTGCAATTTTCCTAGCAACGAAGGCTCCTTTGGTAGTGACTGCATATCACTGGTTCACGAACGACTATGAAACTCAAGCGTTACAGCCGCATCGCTACCAACAAAATGAACACTACCAACCAACATAGCTCTATTCAACCGATGAGGGGGTGCTTCTGCTCGGAGGTTGGGGCAGATTGGAAATGAGAAAGCTGACTTCAATGGGGCCGATGTCATGAAACTGTTCAGCACAAAACTTGTTAGGCACAGGAAATAACTTAAGAGCAAAAACTAGTGATGCCTTTTGAGCTCAAACACATTCAACTGCAAACGCTACGAAGGCGAACATCAGCAAAGAGGGGAGGGAACACCACATTAAATCTGGTAACCACGGTAATGCTGGTCATTTGCAACGTCCCCAGTCAGTAAGCCTTGTAACTAGTATGGAGCCACTGTTTTGTGACAGTCACTCTCTTCAAAATCCAACATCACTTTCCGCAATCGAAAGGGGCAATGGATATGTCCAGTGAAACATGGCTGCACTAGTCTTTAGTGATAAATCATGCATCAGGGCTGTACATATCTACCAGAAGGATTGGATGGCAGGGTGTGGAATTTGACCGAGTCCTCGTACCAACTCCTCAGCTCAGCTTTGATGTGAAGCATCAGAACTTCCTGTTGATTAAAGACATTCAACATTTTCACAAGGTGCAACGCTGGCAATCGGATCTTACTCAGGTGACAGTAACTGAACCCAAAGCAAAGTATTGAATGAGAAACAATGTTTGCTTGTTTTCTTTAAAATGCCATGGCTTAATCAGGAGGATCTGGAGTTTGCCAAGGTTTTGGAATGAAAACCCAAAATATTAGTTCCGGTTACATGGGCGAGTGGGGAGGGGGGGTGCACAGTGGGTTAACAAAGTCCCAGTCCACCTATGGCACTGAAACGTTTAGAGTTCTGTTCCAAAAAGGCTTTGATTTATGTTTTTAATATCTGGTTTCAAAGACCCATAGATAACACCTGCAATTTCTACTATATGACCAATGAAGAAATAAAGGAGACCCCATCCACCCCTTTCACCAACCAAAAGACTTTTGAGACTTTTTGTGATCTTATTACTTTTCTATCAATTCGTTATAGTTTCAGGGACAAATGAGTCAGTTAGTCATTACAGTGATTAACAGTGATGGACAAAATAGCACACTTCATAACCCTGAAATAGTGGAACTTCCACTGTTCAGATTTTCATTTGCGTTTTACAGCTATCACTACCCGTAAGAAGCTTACGGCAGACAGTTCGATTTTACATGGATCACTTTAAAGTGTAAAAATAAGCTGAAAGCAAAGAATTGTCCAACATCACAAATACTGACTTCAGCCTTGTTTTAGGATGCTGGGTCACAAATGTTTGTGTAACATTCACCCTCAAGTTGAAAGGTGATTTTAATGGTAAAATTTCATTGATAACTTTTGGGTGCATGTGCCTTGTTGGGACCAAGTTAAACATCACTTTTCCATTTTAAATACTACATGTAACTTTAACAAACTGCTTGAACATCAACCAATCAAGACTGTTTCTGCACTCAGAATCAATGCACTCGGAGCCTAATCTCCTCACACCTCTTGAGGTCTCAGAAAAGGTTCAAACTACACATACAACACAGATGCTAAAGGCTCAGTGACCTTGAATGGTAAAACTGTTCCCTCCAACACTGGTACTCCTGTCAAAACTCCCATACCAGTGGCCAGTCAACAAAACTAGCATCACCCCTGCTTTTTTAGTCATCTGGGTACCCTTGCTATACCCAAGCGTCAAAATTGGACACAGATTCACATGCTGGCCGCTAAGTATCGTTTTCCCCATGCATGTATTGGTATGAACAAATGTACATGTAGCTCAGTTCAACCCAAGAACCATGTCCAGAGGAATTGTTCCTGTGAAAAGTGTCAGCAAAGGCTTAACTTTTACAGTCCTCTGTCCACCAACAGGTAAAGAATTGAGGACTTTTAGGGTTAATGAGTGGAAATGGACATGCATTCAACTACACAAAGGCATAGCATGCAAACATGAACATTACAATGCACAGGGGTGTTCTTATATATGCAGTACAGATCAGAATTTTAGCCGACATGCAAATATGCTTAGCGTGTCAGCCTGTATCGAGTCAAAAAGACACGAAAGGAGTTAACCGCAAACACAAAACACCTGCATACCAGAGAACACCAACACCGCAATCTGATCTGCCAAGTATAAACATACACACGCTACACGCACACCCCAGAACTGCCAGGCCTTTGTTGACTGGAGCAGTCATTTTCCTAGTTTCTCACGACGGAAAGTATTCAGTTTGACTGCAACTCAAGTTATCTTCAAATTCCATGGAAATGTTGCCAGTAGTTTAACTTGTATGCAGCAGGCATCACAAAATCATTTTCGAAGATAAAGCATTTTGTTTGGCCAATTTTTCAACCAAGACAATTGTATCTAGCAGTTTTTATGACAAAACATTTCCTAAATTACAGAAAACTATTTTGTAAGAAATCTACAAAATATAAACGGGGTTTGACCTTGCCGGTCCGCTAGCCAAATTTTAATCAAGACAGCCCCCACGGTGACGATTCTAGCATACACATAGATTGTAGCCGTACTTGGGCTCAGTCTGTTCAAAATCACGAGAATATAAATTTGATGTGGGATGGAATTTTTCCCATCAGTTTTCAACCTTTGCACTGGAAAACCCACCTAAAAAATCACGCTGATTGTGACAATATTAGGACCAAACTAAACGGCAAAGATCACACCGAAATGAAAGGAAGTCGGGTCTGCACTAGCGACGTGCATGCACCGGCTGCACACAACTGACAGAGTAGCACCCACGTGAACTTCATAAATGTGCATGTCGGGTGATGTGAAAGGGCTGTAGCTTTGCAGTTGGTGGTGCTGTATTAAAATAAACATGCAATAAAATTGTTTTGATTTATGATTGGTGGTTGTGATGAAAGTTCTGGGGTGGTTGTAGTTCCGTGATTGCTTGGTCGCGGCATGGTCGCGGCACATGTTGCAGCAAATGAAAAAGTCAAGTTAAAATTTACGCAAGTTCAGTGGGTATTTTTTTAAATTTACTGGAATCGTGAGACATGAACTAAATTTCCATAAAATAAAAATACTTCATTGTAAAATCAGCTTGTTATAATAGTTCTGGCTGAGGAATGGATTTCTTTTGTGTTTATTGTTTATCTGCAAAAAAAGTTTCTCAGGCAATCGGGAATTGTTTACAACCGATCTAGCATTAGAACCAGCAGGAAAAGTATTGTCGTCACTCCAATTGATCCCGTGAGTTTAAAATTTTAAGTTTACGTTTGGGAGAAAGTTTTGTAGTAGCTAAACACACACAGTGGACTACTGGCCAGTTTAACTGAAATTTGACATTTTCCAGATGTAATCCGACTGAACAACTTTCGCGATCCAAAACTAAAAGAAAATGTCTGTGATAATGAAACACATTTCGATACCTCAAGACAGTCATCTTGCCTGCCAGGCGCTACATGTACGTAATTTCACTTATTCAGTGCACTGCTGGCCATACAGTGTACGTGTACATGTACAATGAACATGTACTGTACATGTACGTACAGTGTACATGCATACACGAAGCTGGAGCAACGGCTCTGCGTGACACATTGTCAGTCACCTTTGCAGTCTGTGGTCAAAAGCCGTGCCGAGAAAATGAGGTCTGGGGTCAGGCTTATCGTGCATTGGACCAGCAATGCACGGTAAAAACTGCAAAGTGTGCATTGAACAGCGTGTCAGGTTCACTGATGGTGTTAGCGTGTCGGCTAAAATTCTGACCCGTACTGTATACGCCTGATACACATGCAGTGCCATGTGTGTGAAACTTTCAGTTTGGACTCAGCAGCCTCTGGGCAGATTAAGCTTCCCAAGATTTTCAGGGCAAGTAGAGCAAATTTCCCGGGCTCTCTTCTTGACTGAGGTTCTGTGTACATGTATGTGAATGTCCTTTATCAATGGATAAGTCACACAGAATAGTAGCATTGCATAAAGCCAGGAAACACAACAAAAACTAGTCCAGGCAGCCGACTAAGGTTAACGACATGAATTGGTACTGACCGCATCATACATCTCATAGACCCAGGGAGGCAGCCAGGTCCAGTTAGCTGCGCCCAGATGCCTCTTCCTCCTCTCCCGCAGCCAAGCTGCATCCTCTCTGGGCCACTGGGCTGCTGCAGCTGCAGGGGTATAGGCCTCAGTCGGTTCCGGGAGGACAGCTGGGCACCCTCTAGGGCTCCGGGCAACTCAGGCTCGGTGATGATGCGGACAGTGCCGACGACGATCCTATCGGAAATGAAGATGTGCAAATGACATTGAGATGAAGATGCTTAACTACATTCAACTACTTTAACTTACCGTTACCAACAGTTTTACATTTAGGCAAAAATATTTACCTTTGAAATAATGGATAACTTTCGATAGGTGTACAGCCAAATGCCACAAATACTGATTTGCAAAAGTCATTTCATCAGCAGCTGTACCACATCCCTACCACAACCTCACATTTTCAACACTCACAATCCACACCCATGGAGCGATGTTTGTTACATGTACCCCATCAGGCCATGCACTGCTGCAAAGTTGAAGATCAAAACGCGCTCCACCTCCACAGCCTTCTTATGCTTTCTAAGTGGGATAACCTCAGATGGAGGTGAGTCAACACAAGCACTTCACATTTCAGCTGATTCATTGTGCTGTGCATTTGGATAGCCAGATCATGGGTACAGGTCTTCCTGAGCAAAGTGGTTGAAGTTCTGACAGGATGATGTAGAAACAAAACCATGGTGTTTGATTACCCATAGTTCACTTGCAATAAAATCACGGTAGCTGAACCTTTTAACAGCCGTAATAAGTTCACAAAGAGTTTTGTTCACTGACTAATCTTTACTCCAAACCCTACTTATTGCCGATGATGATATTGGTCCTGGTTTGAAGCAACACCTGACCAGCACAGAAGAGATAGGCTGGTGGGAATCACTTCCTTTGGATGCCCAGGGCACACAGAGACCATGCGACTTGGGCCCAAATGCTCATTTCATTCCAACCAAACACACATAAACCTAAGAAAGCATTCAGCAAGTTCCTGACGGCTTGGATCAGATAAGACCTTGAGAACCTGTGGTGATATATTTGCCATGGCTGTTGGGTAGAAGATGTTTCCTTGACTTATTAAAGACGCAATATGCAAATCTCACTACGTACCTAAGCATAAGCTTAAATATCTAAATAATTTATAAGAGTACATGTATATCAGGGTCGTCCTCACAGGTAAACGTCATATGTGTGAACAATTGCAGAAAGATGACAAAAATGCTACATGTACATCGCACCCATCGGTTTGCCGCCTTGTATCCATGACTTGGAACCTCTGTCTTCCCATTGCCTTCACCCTCATCGTCTCCACGCCGCTGTCTTCCTCTTCCTTGGCACTGAAGATTTCAGCCGTTGTTCCAATGGCTGACATGCTCCCCTCCACACCAGTCCTCATGTCATGACTAACCATCAAGACAGAAAGAAAAGGGGTCTTGTAGAAAGTGTTTCATAACTCTACAGTCATGACAGTGCCTTAAACATCCTAACTATTCGATCAGCCTTGGCCTTCTGGGGTATTTTGGCTATTTAGAAACCCTGCCAGATGACTCAGTCTGTCTAAACTTTGGCTTGCCTCCATAATGTATTTAGATACAGGTATAACAGGTCAACTCTCCCCCAAGGCCAAACAGCACAAGATCCAATGTTGATATTGTTCAATGGGAGCAGCTCTCATTATCTCAATACAGCTATGTGTAGTGTGTTAGGCAGCTGTTGACTGCCCAGTGAAGCAAAGCGTGCATACACCTGCTGCAGTATGTTGGGTCTCTCAGGGTTAGGGTTAGGATTAGGCCAGTTTGATACATGTACATGTAACTGCTAATGTGCATATTACACCAGTAGATGGGTACAGTGTACCTTTGAGTATCATGTACCATTCCAAATGTCCTGTTGTTCTGTATGACGTGTTTCATCATGGAGATGATCCTCTGATTGAAGAGATGGAGGGGCAGTGTTTGGCCAGGCAACAAGATGACCCCTGGAAGGTGCAGGAGGGGCAGCGAGATGAAAGTGTCTTCATCAAGGACTGTCCGACCACTGTATTCCTCCAGGTCAGAGCCAAGGTACTGCATGTACATGTAGGAAGAATGAGAGAGATCAGAATGAAGTACACAATGTACACATGCATGCATTTCAGTGATGTGGCATTACATGTACATTACAGTACTGTGGTGTTACACTGTACATGTTCATGTACTAAACGTTAGATCTAACAGTACTGTGTATGTAATACTCCCCTACATACCGGTACATGTTACATCTGCTGTAATTAGGTACATGTATTTAATTCAGCCACTGCAAACTTTCAGCTCAAAAATCTAAATGTGTATGGGCCACGGGCAAAATTCTACGTGTAATTATCCAGTACAAACACAATGTTGTAGTTCTTCCCATTTTTTTACTACCACTACTATTGGCAAAGAAGACCATTAAATTCCAATGATGCAAGTAATTTACATGTACTGCACTTTTGAGTGGTTCTCAGCTGGAATTTTCATAATGCTCAGCAGGATGACAACAGTCCCTAAACTGCGCCAATCCCACACAAAAATACAAACTTTCTTTAACTTTCTTTAGTGACCAGTTTTAACGTTTGATGCCAAAACTACCGTAAAAATGGCAAAAATTGGCCCTTTCAGGGCTTGTTCAATTTATTCTACTATTCTGGCTAAACCAACGGTATGTGGATTAGAAATTGAGAACTTAGCGTAATGTTGCTATTATCTAACACACGTTACATTTGATCATACTTAATAAGTATACTAAAGGTATTCTCACACTATACGGTATATTGTATCTCTGGTGCTTTCAGAAAAAACAACTAGCTAAATAGTCCAGGAAGCAAAGAAAATTAAATAATTAACTACAGTACCAACAAGGGGGATAGGGATGGGGATGGAGATGGGGGTGGGGATGGGGGTGGTGGGAAGTGCAACAAAACATCAAACAGCTGTCCAACTTAACCCTTACAGCCTAAACTTACAGAGTGGGCAGTTGGAAGTGAGGGGTCATAGGTTATCTTGGTAGGGCGTTTCTCTACTCGATCATGGTCCCGTCTGCTTCTGATACGCAGGTGAAGACGACGCAAAAAACCTACATGAAGATGATCCTCCTCTTCTGTGAAATGGTCATCAAATTGACACAGAAAAAGACAACAAAATTACTCATTTAAATGCTGCACATATAAATGTACATGTACACACACACATCAAACATATTTATACTTTTAGATTTTACACTGACAATAAACCAGAATAAATTATCAACAATGTATACTAACCAAAATAATGTTATAAGATTTAATTCAGGGTTGGCAATTTTTTTATCACTTTATATCAGATTATTTTTTTTCCTTAATCAAGATTAGTTACTATAAGGGTGTACATGTAGTCTTCTACAGGTACATTGTACCGGTCCCTTCCAAAGCAAACACACATTTCTGCATATTTTGTAGCAAAACAAAACAACAATGAGTGGTTTAACCCTAACACTCCTCAATCCTTCACCTGTTGGAGGACTGAGGAGTGTTAAGATTAATTAAAAACCACTTTTATCTTTGAACTTCACAGATGATACCGGTCCATGTATCTGCATCTACAAAATATTCAAGAAAGGTCACCTTTAAATGTTGAGACTTGTACTTGCGTAAACCTATGTCATTAATAACTTGATTAGGCCCGAGTGATGTCTAAGCTATATAGCTATGGTATTATAGGCAGGATAGGCATGATACATGTACATGATGTAGGCCTCTCTGATGGACATTCGGAACGTGTGGAAAAACTACGCTTAACACAGAACTGAATGACGATCCTGAAAACCTTCTTCTTCCGGAGAATCGGCCTCTTCTTGATCTCCCATGCTATTCCCACTTTCCTCCTCGCTCAACTCTTCTTCGAGTTCATGTACCGGTAACAACTGCTCCTCATCTTCGTCCATGTCGTCGGCCATGTCTGGTGTTTACATACGGAGCTCTGAAAGTGCCATCTGACATGTTGACATCCTGACATTGTTTCTCGGGATAACGACATGCACGATACATGCAAGATGTTCACAACTTGAGGTAATTTATTGCGAGATGACAACACCGTAAAAGTTGGATGGCGACATCCTGGGATAATTTATCATAGAAAGACGACATCGTATAAACAATTGGATGACGACATCCTGAAATAGTTTATCATGGAAAAACGACATTGTAAAAGGGTAGACATCACACTTGCTGGATGTCGTCGTCACGGAATGAATTATCTAAGGATGTCGTCATCCCATGATAAATAATCTCAGGATATCAACGTCTTGTCTTTATTATGTCGTCATCCCAAGAAAAAATATGTCAAGATCTCGACAAGTTGGATGGCACTTTTAGAGCTCCGTATTTACAGGTTTACATTGCGTGATTTCTCGCGCGATTAAAATTTGTGACGGTATTTTAAGTCACGTGATCAAGACTGACCAATAACGCTAAACCCCGTGTAGCAGACGATAAAATCGCTCCGTGGATATGGTGTTGTATCCTCTTCAATGCAGTCACTTACAATAGCTAGTAGATACGAAATCAAGACTGTCACGATCAGGGCACCATACTTGTTTGCCTACTTCGACATGTGTCAACAGATATCGATTTCTTCGGTCACGTCACTTCAATTGAGAAAAACCGAAGAAGAGCTACCGAATACCGGTACTGCTGGCTTGCTTAAATGACAGACGTGACAGATGACCGAAACAAATGATTTTTTGTGTTGTCAGAAGACGAGTATGATGAGCAGATGAGAAAGGAGTGCAACAAAACAATATTTTTATACGAGTTCAGCTGTGAGTATTCACGGGGCCTAGGCTAAGTATAGTACTAACGAAGGGCTTAGCCTTAGAGTAGACCCATGCCATGGTATAGGCTATGGCCCTCGATGCGATATCGGATAGCGTAGGCTTCATGTACCTGTATTACCGGTTTCACAGTGCTCTTACCCGGGTAATCTCGGGGTTAACGAAAAAATTAACTCCGAGATTACCCAGCATCTTGGAGCGTTCACACACAACACTTCTCGGGATTAGAAATTCTCCAGGTTAACTGCCTCAAAACCCCACTTGACCCGGGTAATTTCTAACCCCGCTCCGGAGGTGGGTTAACCCACCAAGCTCGGTCTTAACGGCGGCCTTGAGACGATTCTCCGGGTTGCCTTTGGATGTGTGAATGCTCGCCTAGTAATCCAACCCAGATATGTTTGCCTATGGTTTGTTGAGCTGTCTGCGTGCTCTCTGCTTGCTCGGGAAAAAAATCATGGCATGATGTCATTTCTAAATACACTGATTGGGCTGCAATGACGTAACTATCTTCCATAGCTGGTACCTTGTTACAGTGGGTTTACGTCCGTCTGGTAACTTGTATTATTTATTTGTTTGCTGCTTAATAAATTACAGGGCACCAGTCTTGACTGCTACAATAATGTGTATATATGATACGCCAAGGGTGCATTCCACCAAATCGTTGTATTTCTGTGCGCCATCTCATTAATATTTTGTGATCCCACAGGCTTTTTACAATAAGACAGGCCATAATCAGGAGGCGTCATAGAAATATTTCTATAAATCCTGAATTTGGGACTGATACATGTAGTTGCCAGTTCGGGGCATTTCTTTCACAAAAAGCCCCAAATTGCGGACCTATTTTGGATAGAGGCAGGAGGCTACATTCAGAAATAAACGCTTAGTTTTACTGCTATTTTGGGGTAATATTCGTTCAAAGGCGAATTAAAAAGAAAATTTTGTGGCTAAACAAAAAGTGATCTTCTGGCCATAATCTTGAATTTCCAGTGAAAGAATGGAGGCCAACCTCTTCACGAGAGTCAATAGGCGGCGCTATTTTGGTCCGATTTTGCACTGTTTTCCATGGGCGTGTATTTGGTGTAGTGCAACCCCAAGTGACTCAGCGCAATGGATTGTGGCAGGGCAAAGGTCAAGCAATAACTATTCTCCGGGTATGCAAAAAAAATTTGCGCCTATGATTATAAGAGGGCGTGCCGAAGATTTCACCACGCTGACTGAAAATTGTGTATAGGATGTGTGGCTAAGGATGGAGTTGTAGTGAGGGTCCGTGCCACACTAGTAGGGCTAGTATAACATCATCATGATCAGGCCTTATAGTATAAGGCTATATTAATTATGGCCGGGTATAGTCCCAGACTCCCAATGCATGTCATACCAATCAGACTTGACAACAGGTGGCAACTGGATGTGTGGCTAAGGATGGAGCAGTAGTGAGGGTCCGTGCCACACTAGTAGGGCTAGTATAACATCAGCATGATCAGGCCCTATAGAATAAGGCTATATTAATTATTATGGCCGGGTATAGTCCCAGACTCCCAATGCATGTCATACCAATCAGACTTGACGACAGGTGGCAACTGGCGACTATACGGTCACGCACGTTAATCATTCTGATGTTCATGACAGCTAAAACTTAAAGTAAACATTTGCAAATTTACATGTCTACATGTAGGTCATGGGTTACATGTAGTCAGGTTAGTGTAGTGGTTCTTTCTGATCCTCGCCTGCCACCTCTGTAGCTGGGGTTCCGATTTTCTGCATGGTCCACAGGTGGATTGGGTTTTCAGTTCAACATTGTACCTGATTCAATGGGTTTTACCTAGCTCTACTGAGTGGAGCATTAGCAAATTCCTCTTTTTTGATTTTGGACAGGATTGTCATACTAATGCTCTACGCCTGTACATGATATAGTAAGGTGAAAACAGTTTTCAAAAATTCCCAAGACTCACCAAAATACCTATATCACCACCTACTGGCTTCCATAAATGCCAACGTCTAACGGTTGGGGCTTCAATGATATTTCTGACTTCAAAATCCGACCGTGTTCGATGGACACACACGTGACACAAACTTTTCGCCACCTGTTCCTTTCAAATGCGCAGACCAAGATTTGAATCCGCATTAACACTATGGGCGAAACATGGTCCTCCCAGAAACATGTATGAGTGGCCTATACGTGGTCTGGGCACAAGACTTGTTGATTTTGACAGTAGGGAGAGCTACCAATGACTGTTTCGTGGTGGAAAATGCAGGCCCATACTTGCTGCATGCGTGTTGAACAGACAGTTGCAGACATTTTTAAGACGTCAGTCATCTTTACATTGATCTCAGGATATGTGGTTAACTGTCTGGACAAATGCAGTGCGCAGTTAATGCCCTCCAAAAATTGCAACTATCCGTACAACGCACAAGCAGCGAGTAAGGGCCTACATTTTCCACCCCGAAACAGTCGTTGGTAGCACTCCCAACAGTAGGCTAGTGAACACAGTTTTGTTACAAAAATTTTCAGTGAGCACAGTTTGAAGAAGATTCCCCCCACCATATTAACAGTGTCTCCCCATGTTTAATGGCATTACAGCAACAGCTACTGTAAAAGAGATATATCAGATAAGTCTTATCGCTAATACTGCATGAATGATTTGGCACAACAGTAGGAAGGCACTATGGGAAGGGAAAAGGGGCCAAGAAAGAAAAAGGGGCAAAGTTTGCCCTCTTTTCCTTCCCAAGATGGTTTCCTACCATTGTGCAAAATTAACCCTGTGTGGTATTATCAATAAGGCTTACAGACAGATACACAAAACATATTTCGAAGTGAAACTCACATTCTAGAATTATCAGCTTTAACCCTCTTTATTAATTCATCTTGAGGGCATTCATTTCTGCATGTTGCAGGTGTGTTTCACTAGGTGATCAAATGCAGTACCAAATCATCTTGGCCTTTGGGGCCACAACATTGAGCATTCTACTGTTGCTGGTCGAGGGCAAGGGGGAAGACTACTACAAGCTCCTTGGGGTGAAGCGTACAGAGACAGACAGAGGGATTAAGAAAGCTTTCCGGAAGCTGGCCGTGAAATATCATCCCGACAAGAACAAGGACCCTGATGCTGAGGACAAATTTGTGGAAATTGCCAAAGGTACATGTACATGTAGATGCATTACAGGTAGACTCATGTGCCTGTTGCATATGTATGTAGACACATTACAAGTACATGTACATGTAGATTCATGTGCCTGTTACATTTGTACATGTAAATGTATGTGCATGCATCTCAGCACCGTAAACTGGCAGTTGAAGTAGAAATTGACATTTTGTGTTGCCTACAGTACAATTGTTTCCTTAGCCTTCGTGTCCTTGATGATTTTACATGTATACACTGGCTGCATACATGTACTTCATTCCTTGATACTTCAATATGCTTGAAACCTTGCTTTGGATCGGCAGGATTAAAGATCATATTGAGACATGTATGACATAAACTGTAAATACTGAGCTTAAAAGACAAACCTTTAAAAATATCAGAATTAAAATAAGCTAAAGAACAATGCTGAAATAGATTTCAAAACTTGCCTTTTGTAAATTCAATCTACATGAACATGTAATGAGATTACAATCATACATGTACCAGTAACTGTTTGTATTAGCATTAAAATTTCTGTACAGTTGTATTTTGAGAGGCTTAGAAATCAATTTCACATTGAAGGTCAAATGTGTTAAATGTGGCTACTATATCTGTATCAATGGGTCAGATAATTCAGGGGCCAGAATTGTCCTGATTGTTACGGATTTTCAGATGTGTTGCAAAATGTACATGTATTCAGGATATATGCACGTACACTGTAGATGTTCTGTTTCACTAGGCTTTGCCAGAACTACGAGTATTATTTCCCAAATTTGAAATTTGTTCGCTCTTGTGTTGTTACTCCAACGGAATGCTGCTGAACTTTCAGGGTATGGTGTTTTAACACTGTTAAGACTCAGCACAGCTCCCAACTTTTATGTATGGTACATACGTGCCATGCACTTACACGTACTGTCTGTGCATTCGATTATGACTGTTTTATCAAAGCTGTTTTTTTATTAAAAATACTTGACATTCTGGCATTTAGTTTATAATCAGTTTCTCATTTAGGGAACATCTCTAAGGCACCATTTGTTTCTGCTGCATGCATTATCAATTATTTAAATGACTCATAAAATTAGAGATCATGGTTGAGATCTTTAAGTTGGCAGATGCCTGAAAAACCTGGAAATGTTTGTAAGCTCGAATGTCACACGGAAAAAAGGTGGTGAAGGAGAAGGTGATTTATTGTAATTTAATCAAACAAATCAACAAGCGGGGATACATGTACATTTACAAACAGTACATGTACATGTACTTCAGGTACACTTGTGGTGTTATACATGGAAATTGCTAACATGGAGAATTGAAGGACACACTTCAAGGAGACACATTTTCCCCAGAGTTTTTAGTTTTTGTGGGGAATGCTTCTGTCACAGTGCATTTGAATGGCTTGTGACTTTGCCTGAGGCTGGATGATCATGACTCGTGATGTCCTTATAATGATGGACCTGTAAGGACTTGTTACAGACTTGCAGACAATTTTACTTCTTGACATCAATTTACATGTACATGCCTTGTGTCTTTATCTTTGAATACCAGCTTATGAGGTGCTCTCAGATCCAGAAAAGCGGAAACTGTATGACCAGCTGGGAAGAGAACAGTTCGAGAGTTACAGTAATCGAGGTGGTGGAGGACCCAGCCCGGGATCTCAAGGAGGGAGCTTCAATTACAGATCGTTCTTCAAAGATTTTGACAGCAGTTTCAACACCTTCAGGAATAGGAGATCGACAGGAGATCACCGTAATTCGGGAAAGAGGGCCAGTGGCTTCAACTTCTTTGCAGACGATTTCTGGGAGGATTTTGATGAGGATTTGTTTGGCTTTGGCAGTTTTAGGCCTTCAAAAAACAACAGAGCAGGAGTAAGTCAGCTTTTAGGAATATGCTTTAACTTCTCCAAACTAGCGCCTTAACCCTCTCTTAACCCTCAGAAAAAGCTACCTGGAGGTTTTGCAGACTAAATCAAGCATAGCCTATTCACTTGTCATAGGAGTTGATACTCCTTTTAAAACTAAAATACATGTATGTGCTGCGTAGATTTTTGTTCTTGTTTCTCAAACTAGTGACTTCTGATACCCCAAACAATGTAGTAACCCATGCATTTTGATGCATTTTTATTCAGGATAGTAACAGTCAGGGGCATTCCAGATACTATTTACATAAACCTCCATATTGTTGTTCATTCTCTCTGGACAAAATACATGTACATGTACAACTGTACATTGTACATGTACATAGCATCAAGGTCAAGCATTAACCTGTCATCTATTTGGCCCTGGCCAATTCCCGCAAAAGTGGAAAATTATCACCTTGGTATTGACTTCATAACAAAGCTAAAGGGACCAGACAAATGACTTTTTTATAACCGGGACTTTGTTAGAAAATCAGTGGGAAAAGGCAAGAGTATTGGAATTCAAAATATAAGGTTTCTCAGAAATCGCTCTTGTACATGTACATTGTAAACTGTATTCCTAATTCAGTAACAAGAAGGAGAATCATTAATGGAGCTGATGAAAGCTTGACCAGTGTCCCCTTGTGCATGAATTTGCCTCTCTTTCTTATTTTCTTCTGTCCTTGCTTGTGTGTGCAGAACCACAGAGGGTCCCATGATTCCTTCTTTGGCGACCTGTTTGAGGATGTGGCATTCGCCGAGTTTCCGTCTACTGTGCGGACTTCTCATCATTTCACCACAACAACACACAGACATGGTAAGATCATTAGAGCAGTCGTCATTGTGATACAGGGTTTGAAATGGTTATCAAGTCATGTTGAAACACCGAGCAGTGTTCAGTGGAAAGAATTAATGGTTGCTGTTAGTTGCAGTATTCTCCACAAGGAAAAACTTTCATTAGTAATAGAGTGGCCTAAATACATGTACTTGCAAGCCATTTCCAACTCGCCTCCTGATTCATAAAAGACCCTGTGGGTTGCAAATGATTCGGTGAAAATTGCTGCTGTGTACTTTGTGTGTACTTATACACAGGCAGGCTTCTTCTTGTTACCTAAGTTGTGTATAGTTAAGAAAAATTAGTGAAAATACCCATTTTTAGAAAACTGAACACTCTTTTAAGCTGGAGCTTTATTGATGGTTTCTCCTCCTTTAGCTACTGATAACCATAACCCAAAACTGCCATCACAACTGTTGTCCATAAAGAAAGAAACCTTGTGTGAACCTGGTTTATTCCTCAAAGGGTTCACACAGCCTGTATTATGTGGACCTCTTTTGATTGTTATGGTACATGTACCCGTACATGTACACGTATATTAGGTTTACACATAATGTGTGTCAGACCCAAAGGGCATCATCATCATCATTAACATGTAGGTTACAAAGCACCCTCAGTTGATCACAGGTACATGTATCATGCATGTATACGAGTAAGTGTCAATTTAGCTGCCAGCAAAGGCACTTAGATTAGTGGGCATGCTCAGCGGTGTTGTAATCGAGACCACTTACATGTAAGACCTTCACAAGACTACACGAGACCAGCACAAGACCAACACAAGACTTCCAGTCTGAATTCAAGTCACAAGCTATTAAAAACTGCAACTAACGCATTCCTGTGTCATTGTTCACCCTATTACCTGTGACTTGTCTTGTGCCTGATTTTGTGTCTGGTCATGTGATGGTCTCTTCTAGAACGCTGATTTTCAGTGGCCATTCTGAATTTTTTTTTTGTTTTCAGCCTCATCTGGTGGACGGACTTGCAGGACAGTCACCCAGCGGGTTGGCAATACCATCACAACATACACAGATTGTTCATAGGTAAAACTTGTCAGATGTCTGCAAGTACATGTATGTGTGAGGTGCTTTGGGTGCAATACATCTGTGTAACAGAAGTTCAAACCATGCATTCACTTAATGAAGTAATTCTCAGTTTTTGTTCCAAATTAAATGAATGTCAAATGACATCTAACACACATGACAATGGGCGTGTGTGACTGTCTGGGCATAGGCATATTTTTTTTTCCAACAGCACAAGGAGAGGCAAAACAACAGGCAATGGGATTTACCAGTGGCTTGTTCGTTGCAATATGCAACCAGTAATTGTAACCAGACACAGGTAGACTTTCTTTGCTTCATTATTTATTCAGCGCTACAGATTGCAAAGTAGCTCTACTTACCATATTTTTTTTGAAAGGAAACTTAGGTGATCTCTTCATTATGTGCATTTATTGGTACAAATGGATGCATCTCAAGAGTATTATTCATAGAATAATTTCAGTCTGATTTGTGTTTATATACTGTTTTCCAATTATTGCATGCATATCACAATATTGTTGATGGAATATTTTTAATCTGATTCTGTTTTCCTATTACTCAGATGAGGGAGAGATCTATATTTCTTTAAACTTTAACTTAACAACTACAGTGAATTTACTATAAATTATTTCTAGTGAAAACAGATTAAAAGCATTGAGCAAGATAAAAGAACCCCTTGTGGCTAGCAAAAGTATTGTATGGCCTGACTCTATGGTGCCAGAGCTTTCATTTCTTCTGGTCATTCAGGAATTTTACGTGCATGTTAGATTTTAATTTGAAATCAAAATGAGTTAGAAAAATAAGAAACCTTCAGATGTGATTTTTCCTAAAGCCCAAACAACATACATTTCCTGAACTGCCAGGCAGTTAGTGAAATACATGTATACATCTGTTGTTTGGTTTACCAACCGGCAATCTAGGAAAATGTAAGCAATCAGTTGAGATGAGTTTTCAAAATAATAGAAGTTATACTTCTCAAAGAGATGTTGATGGAATCTGAATTGCTTACCGATATATTTGAGTATGTTAGAAGTCAAATGCAGTTGAGTGAACATAGTCTGTAAGCCACAAATTTAACAGTACTGTCACTGTCGCTGATAGACACTTTTCTGTTTCCTTTTTGTTTTCTTTATTCATCGCATTATAGGGAAATTAGGGCTGCAGATGTTTTATTTAATGTAAAAGAAAACGAAATGACAGACCATGTTTTAGTGCTGCAATATATGTTGGTGGGGCTGTTGTTTTAAAAGAGGGTACACTGGCAAGTTTCAAACTTGGAAGAAGTTTGAAAGCTTTCATCATTGTTTTAAAAAGAGCCAAATATTTCTCTATATTTTGGATTCAATAATGTAATTTTCAGTTGGTCTGTAAAAATCTTGTAAACACTGAATACTTGTAAATATGATACATGTAACTTCATTAACAACTGCAATAAAGATTAATCATTATAGTTGAATAAGGTGATTTTGAAAGTATGGGTTTTCAAGTGAGATTTGTATTCGTGTTTTTGCCCCTTGCTGGTATAAATACATGCACATGAAGTTTCAAGATTTACAAGCCGTGTTCTAGCTATTGCTGGACCATGAGACTTTATTGTTAAAAAAACAAAAATGATAAGTGCACCAGGTGTCCTTGGCCATCTGACCTTTCACTTCCGGCGATATCGTACCTAGGTCTCCATGTACATTTGTTTTCACTGTGCCCGTTATTACGTGAAAACGAGATTGTACAACGTTGCTAAGATTTACCTAGTTGACATCGCGCTGTTGTTGTCAACAAACGTCAAATAAAAAATTAGAGTCTTTCGTAATTGAAGTAGAATATTGCTCTAAGTTTACTACTCATAAATTACAATGGTATTTAAAATATTTTCGTCTGTTTTTATTTCGATTTTCACGACGGACTAGCATAAAATTTCAAACTGTAAATATTCATTTGTGTACGAGACTGCTGCATTGCACTGCTCTTCATGTATTTAAAATTTTCGGAATGGGTGGGTCAATATTATTTTTGGCAGGATATTTCTCTTTTAGGTCAGGTGATTTTTCAGTTTCTATAATTATTGATATACTGGCAAATATCTTCCATCCAAAGCCTCTTTTCCGATTTGGATTTTTTAAGAAGTAACTGAACGGAAAAAATTACAAATTCTAAAATCTTTGCACGTTATTTTTCTGGAAGCGCGCCATCAGGGGTCAGTGCTTCCACTTTCAAGGAAATTTCCTTTCCTTATTTTAAGGAAATATTTAATTTCGAAGGAAATTTAAGGAAATGAAAAATCCAAGGACATTTTGAGGAAATCCCCCGAATCTAAAGAAATTCCAAGGAAGTTATGAAATTCTGAGCAAATTCTACAAATATTCTCAAACTTAGCAGCAAACTCTACATTTCAAACTCTGCAATTATATTCTGTCAGATTGATTTAGGATGACTGGAAACAAGACTAGTAGAATAAAACGTTCTGCGCGTGCGCACAAGTTTGTCCCGTCATTCCGATCAGATAGTATAATCTTTGATTCAGATCAATATCACCACCCATGATGCACACAGCCTGTGGTTTTTGTTTAAGACCGTGAGTTTGAGCATTGTACTAACCTCTGCTTATCTTCTAGCAAACAAACATAACAGTTTTTTTTTTTTTCATTTTGACCGTGGAAGCACTGTCAGGGGTCAACTTTCAGGCCCTATTTGTAAGCACGCAAGAACTTCATTATAAATAGCGCCCCCGGAATGAATGAAGGCCGGGCAAAGGGGCCCCCACCCCAATGCCTTTGTCGGCGTGGAATGATGTCACTAACATGATGAGCAAAACGGTAATATGCATGCAATTATTATTGTCTCATAGCCTATCATGACCCCCGCCTTCTCCACTCTTGTTTCCAGCCTCAAATTCTTCTTCATGGTAATGCAACGTTTTCCATACAAATGGTTGTTCTTAACGAATGTCAAAAACTACACCACCGTCCTCACCTCAATCAAGGAGGAAGGAAAAGACCTCAACTGATGATCATGCTCAATTAAAATCCATTCATGGAATATTATGTTGTAGAAGACCTGATTTTTTCCCCACAGGATACCCCACGCGCATGTGCTATGATCTCGTACACCTGTACATGTACTGTACTTATGTGTGGAGATTATGACAGAACATTCTGGCCATATGTGCATTAGCATAATTATTCTCGATGAAAGCGCTTATGACATCATTTTTGACGGTCATGATTGGTTCGGCGTAAGTTCGCCCCCTGTATTGTGCAATTACATACATCCCACCCATCGGCTGTCTGTCGGCCTGCTGGCCGGCCGAGAAAGATGACTATGAGGAATGCAACCCAAACAACTTGGAATATGCCCGGCATCCGGCTTGCGTATTTTTGGCCTGAGTCCTACTGCAGCCTTAGACTTGTGAAAGTCCCATGCACACAAACAATCGAAGTGAGCCAGTTCGGTGTTTGGGTATCGGAACAAAAGATTTATTAAAGCACGCGTGAATCTGCGTACTCTGCTGATGTGACAGACTTGCGTGCATGTGCTGTTGGGCTACCCAACCGCCTTACACTGTAATCAGCAACTAGTCCCCAGGCACATTGATACATTGAAGTAAAGTAGTTACAGAGAAAGATAAGGCCCTTCAATTTATTAGTTAAGTTTTTTTGCAACATCTTCTTTTTCTTGTCACGGGTCGCGAGAAAACTGAACAGAAAGCGTCGAAATCGTTCCATCCGGTTGGAAAAAAATACCAGCTTGCCCGACTTGAGCAAGTCACAGGATGTTGGGCTATCTATTGCCGCTGGTATCCGACGCGGCGTAAATTATCTTTTTCCAAGGTTTAACGTTGAAACTTTGGCATTCAGCTCGGGGGACCATTTATGAACTGTCTAGTCTAGTCTCGTTCGTGTCGTTTGGCCCGTCAGTGCGCCACAGTTGGTTCTCCAAACGTGCCACCCGCTCAGTCTGTGATTCGCACACCCGCGACGTAGCGGGGAAACATTGCTGGAAAGTCTGGACAAAGTTGCTTGGATACAGGCGGAACTCGTCAACCCTCTGTCTACAAATCAGCGAAAATTAGACGCAATTTGGGAAGGACTCAGTTATCAGAACTTCGCAGTCCAATCGGACGTTATTTTTGTGGGGTTGAAACCCAAACCTCACGATGAGCGTGCAGAGCCAGCGAACTGGCGCATGCAAGAGCGACATCGACCCGATCGGTGTTTCACCCGGCCCGGCCAGCGACGAGTCTGCCATGACTCAGACGCTTAATACCGGCGGAGAAGCCTCTTCGACCTCGGGCGCCGCTGCAGACTGCAGTATGGCCACCGATAGTGGAGGAGGGGAGGATTCTCCCAGAGACTACAATAAGCGTAAATACCACGCCAGTAAAATGGATCTCAACCTGAAGATCCTTCGAGATCAAATGGTGAGTTAATAATGACATGCATGAGTTTTGTCACAAGAAATTATGATAGAAATCAGTAATGTATATGTTCTGCTGTTTTAGGAAATTAGACCGAACCATCTGGGGTGAATTTTCATCCTCCGATTCGGAATTACCCTGTGACGTGCATGTGGATTCATTTTGTGTGTACGAGAATAAATTTAAGTTTGGTAGAAAAGCAAAGGAAGATATTATTTCAGAGGGTCAACTTTGTCATTTAGGTAGACTGTTCGAATGCTGGGATGCAGCGTTTATGATACCACCCAGAAATAACCAAGGGGACCCGGAACGAGCAAGTCCAATGTGTTCTTCGGGGGGGGGTGTCACCGCTCCTTGGTTCATATCGCTAACTTCGATTCGATATTTTAACTAACAAGGTCAATACAATGTGAAAGTACCTTTGACGTTGGGGGTTAAGTAGGTTCAAACACAACCAGATTATTTTCGCCGGATTTAGCCAGGAGGCACATGGCATGACGTTTGGTGGTGAACCAAGTGAAGTGGGGTGTTGTAGTGAGTTACCTCTAATGGTTTTTCCATCACCAAGTGACGTGCCATGCATCATCGCATGGTCCCTGATGTAGTATCTTACAGTAGTCTTTACTGACTAAAAGAAACCAGTGTTATATACGGCTTTTAAAATGACTTATAGGCCTTATTATGTTTATAAAGATCTGGCAAAAAAAGCATTTTATTGGATATTTTTCAAGTCTCTTTTGAACCTCTCTAAATTTACTCTGATATGAACTTCTCATAACCACACGCCAGTTGAAATGAACCAAAAACAAAAGAAAAAACCCAAACATACAAGAAAAAAATTGAACTTGACAAAAATTACAAATCATTTAGGCTGAGACTTTGTTTTATTGATTTTCCTTGCCCTTATTCAAAAAATGATTTTCCGTACGGAAATTTCCACTTCCCATTTGCCCACCTTTAAATGCCACATCATCGAGAGACGAGAATGCAGGCTTCGCTGATGACACATTCTGCACAGGCCACAAATATTCAACTCACTGATTCACTTTCACGGGCTATGGATGGGGCATTTTTTTTCACAATTCTCCTGCACAGCAGATCAGACCAAGGGAGAAGTCGACTGCAACATGTGTGAACGATCACTGTGGGGCACTAAATGTCTTGAAGGTGCGGTCAACCTCTGTCTCATTAAAGTCTATTTAATTAATGAGGCCAGTCTGTGCCATTTGGTTTAGCTTTATCGGCATCACCGAAAAGTAAAGAATGCAAATGTACCCGCATTTACAAGAAGAGTAATAAATCGAAATCAGAATTCACTCTGCAAGTAGTACACTAAAAAAGATTGGGAAAGAATTAGTTTCCAAAATGTGGCCATGGACGTATCAAAGAGTAACCAGCTTGTTTAGTAACATAACTCCAGAAAAATTCGAAAGGAAATGAAGTTTGCATTCTCAAATTTCCACTTCCTTTGTTTTGATTTATGCTATTCTCATTACTAAATTTCAAAACTTTCATGCAAAGTGTTTGCAAATGTAACTATAACCGTTGCCGTTATCAATGATACAGGCAAAAAAACTATCACGACTGGCTATACGTGTATTTTATTCAGAGGGAACGTAATGTTAATTTCAGCATTCATGGTCGCCATGTATTAACACTTCGCTCACACCAGTCTTGAGTGTTAGTCTAGTTAGTTAGTCTTTTCTGTTACTGTTTTAATTATTTGCCTTTCACTAATCAGTTATAATTTCGCCGTCCACGTGCATGGTTCTGTATAAACTGGCTTGTAATTAACAGTGCGGAATTCGCGGTATGCAAGCTCGTGTCAATATGTTGGAGCGGCATATTTGGAACAATCTCCTGCACACATTGACTCAATTATGAATTAAGCGCATCGAAAAGCCCCCAGTATTTATCAAAAACAGGTAAATTGTTCAAAGCGAGATGGTTCATTGGAAAATTGTTGCACCACGCGCGTCAGTTTGGGCAGACACGGGAGACCCCTTCCCTTAATTCGCCAATCAAAGTGGGAAATTTTTCATGTTTTCTTTTGTCTCCTCCACTTTCTTCTCTCCGGTCTGCTTCAGAATCTTCGTTTTGTCTTTGGTGGACTCACTTGAGCAGGATAAAGAACCCCAAGCCTTATCTCCCGTCTCAACATCCCTTTCTTCCCCAATTCGGTCGTGGAGTAGCACTCGTAGTATTAGTTCTGGGGGTTTTCAAGAGTGATGAATGTCCTCAGCGCATAGATGTCACCGTATAAATTACACGGAGTTCATCTAGAGCTTTTTCTCAGAGGAACCGTTTCTCTGTCGCAAAAATGGGTTTTGTTTCGCCACTTCCGTCGACAGACTCATGCCGTTCTTTTGGACAAAACCACTTAATAGAAGCCTTGAGTGTAGGAGATCGAGAGTTTCATGGGCCTCGACACTCTTTACTCAAGAGGTCCTTTTGACTTTCCATGTATTAAAACTGAAACCTTTCTTTTATTGTCCGCATTCTTGCGTGTCAAGCTGATGATCACGGAAACCGACACTCTCAAAGTCAAAAGTTTAAGTGCGATAATGGTAAAAAAAACATATCGTGACGATTACCCCAGGGCGGCACAGTTCAACTCATGCTCCAACACCGACCTCTGGGGTATACATCTCCTGTAATCTGTCAGTCTGCTCTGGGATCACGCCGAGTTTCTCGAGGTTTGGTCTCAGAGACCGGTCGTAAATCACTCCCTGATATAGGAGATTGTTAAACTGAGTCTCTCCAAGGTCTTGGCTTTGCCTCCGGCGTAATAAGGCTATCAACTGTCGTCACCTTGACAGTTTACGATCGCAGCCGACGACAGAGGGGAAACCGACTTGACCTGATGCTAGCCAACCACGGAAAAACTGTTCGAAACCTTTTTATAAGAGATGGGACAGCGGTGCGAAATATTCCGGTCAACAAGTTTGAAATCATCTGAAAAGGCACCATCAACCTGAACAATGTGACACGTTTACTGCTCGAAAACATAAGACGTCTTCTGCTTCTTACTAATGCAATATATTGAAATGTTTGAAGATGGGCATAACGTAGTGGATGATCTCAATTTATATCGAGTCTAAAGTCCACGACTTTGGCCGACAGTTGTGGGGAACGTTTCGAATGTCGACGGCGCTTGTCTTGTTTAAGTTTTAATGGCAGCATCGCTTAAACGGTACCATGGCTTAAATTGTTGATGTCCGTTTACAGTTCATAAAAATAGCAACGAAGGTTGACTAGCGTCTGTTGATAAAATCCATGCAGACTTTTCGCCTCCACGGGCCACCGTATAGTAACAAGCGGGCGGTTCGCGTTTACAGTTTTGAAGGAGCTACTCTCTTGTGCTGACGTGTAGACACCTAAAATAAATGCTTGCATTTTACATAAATTTATGAACATGATTTCGTATCTCTGAAACAAGACACAGAGATGTTTAAAGTGTAGCTGCAATAAATTGTCTAATATTCTATTTCAAGATATGAAACTCTTTTATAATCGTATTTGGTTAAACGCAGTCAAAAACAATTAAAATAACCCATGCTTTCCTGGACAACTGAGGGCGCTGTTGCTGTAAAGTCATCTGGGGAAGGCGTGGTTCAGAGCACAAATGTTTCTGTTCAACTTGTGAACCCAGAATTTACCTACTGGAATTTAAGAAACACTTAATGCTTGCTTATTGCTAGGCACTTAAAACAACAACTTGGTGAATCAGCAAGAAGAGTGAACTGAGTCCAGCAAAATTTACAAAAATGCAGGACTTTTTGTGTACAAACCAAGGTACCATGGTACCATTGAGGCTTTCTTCCTGAGATGACACTAAAGTTTTGCTCGTTGAAATATGAATATTGAATATTGAAATGTTCATTAGCATAAAACAAAAAAGCAGTAAAAAAATCTTCGAAATAGCGAAACAATAGTTGAAAATAAAGTTAGCTGAGACACAAAGGTGCATTTTGAAATTCTGTATTAAATAAATTGAATGCAGCTACCTTTTTAAGGTTGAACGATATGTATTAAGCGAGAGATGTTGTTATTGTGCATAAGAAAGTATGAGAAACATTGGTATTTTCCCAGAAAGTCTTTCCGTAGTTTGCAAGAAGACAAACTTGGTCGACTACTCTCGCTGTGTCGACCGATGATTGCGGAACTGCAAAAAAAAATCAAAATAGGCAAACAGATAAACAGTAACAAATTGTTCAGAAAGGAACGCAGTTTGGAGATGCAACTTGACCATAACCGCTGTAAAGGAGGAATTTCACTTGACAGAGGCCTAGCTAGTTGCTTCTTTCGCTTTTTGGTCATTGTTTTTGAATACCAGCAGATGCACATGCACACGCAGCGTCATAAATTTATTGCAGACACTGCAAATACTTGCCCATGAAATTCAGTGACCTTTTTTTTCACTCTAGTCTGAGTATAACCCGTCGTTCAACGGAGCCCATAGCAGCTCCTTGTTTGTTATTCAATAAGCGCCTTTTACAGGTTTACCCCCAACAAATGGTATAAATTATCATGTAAGTCTTAATTAGTGATTGTTTTTGTATCCTTTTCAACCCTCAGGCGAACCTAACGTCTTCTGGCAGCTCGCTGTCCCGTCAGTTGGCATCCATGCATCGTAACATTCAGGAGATAAAGGATGACGATGACGGTGAGGAAGCCGACTCTGAGTATGAGTCTGATGACGAGCAGAAACCAGGCAACATCAGGGACGCTGTAGACACTGAGGACGATGTCAACAAGATGAGCGACTTGGAGAAAGACTACAGCGAGCCCAAGCTGAAAAGATCGGTGTCTACCTCCAGCCGAAGCAAGAAATCAAAGACCGGGTTGCGAGACCCCATCGCCAACGAGGCGACCGATGGAAGTCAGGCAAGGCGGAACGGAAGCTGGTCCAACAGCCGCCAGGAATCTGTCGAGTCTTATCCTGACTCAGACAGCGAGTGCAGCCAATGTCTGTGTTGCAACTCCATGGCTTCTTACAGTAGCACCCCATGGAGGTACATAAGCCGAGGAGAGGGTTCCACCATGGATGAGGAGAGTGACAGCTCGGAATACTTCTCAGACGATTCTGAGTACTCCACCACGACCTCCAACATGCCCTCCGTTGACATCCACAAACGTCTCAGCCCCTTCTACTGCCCAAGCGATCAAGCGGAAACTGGGTCGCGAGGTGACAGTGAGGAGGGGCGATTTGATGATGCCGACCACGAACCGGTTGTTGATCATCGCATGAGCCCGTTGGGCTGCGAAAGTCCACGGAAAAGTAGTTCTCAACCAGACCTGCCGAGCATGTCCCATAAATCTGACACAATGGTTGTTGAATCAGACAAACCCAAACCTGAAGAGAAAGTAGAAGAGGCAACAGGAAGTCAGGAAGATGAGAAAGCAGTCAAAGCATCTTCCCTGATCGGACTGTTTAAAGCACAGGAATCTAAGGCCAAGGAGGAAGAAAAGGCCTCAGTGGCTAAGGCCAAACGAGTCGAAGAGCTTCGCCGCAAGAACTCGGAGATCCGTATCAAAAACGAGCAAAAACGGAGAGCTGAGCTTGAAGAAAAGCTGAAGAATAAAGCTAAGGTTGACACGGTCTCACCGAAAACATCGCCTCTCGTGTCGGAGAATGACGACAGTGAAAAGGTGAACGTCAAAGATAGGATTAGCAGTTTCGAAGGTCAAAAGAAGACCAAAGACAAAGAGAAAACTGAAGAGGCCGGAAAGAAGGAATCCAAAAAATCGGAAAATGTAGAAAAGGGGACGAATACAGACCCAGATTCCGTACAGCAAATGCCAGACGTGATACCTGACGTCACAGACGAAAAAATCAGCCAGGAACTCACAGAAGCCCAGGGTGATCACGACCAACATAAGTCTCACAAATCCAAACACCACAAGATTGCTAAAACGACGATTGAAATCCCCGTCTCGTGCCTACCCGAGGAAATCACCAATCCGGAGCCCGGAATGACCTCCGACCAGCCCACCATGATGACTTTCCAGGTGAAAGCAGGAGATGTGGAAGCCATGAAAGGTCCTATTCTTGTATCCCGAAGTCCCAAGCCCAAGAGAAAGATGTCAAAGACCGTCGTCAGGTTATCCTCAACTGACGCTTCACCGTCCAGCATATCGGAGTCGACGCTAGTACCGGACACCAACACGGTGCGCGCGGCCTCCAACAAGCCGTCTGGCCACTCGCACGGTGTCTGCCCGCACTGCAAGAAGAGCAAACCAGGTGAGTCTAAGAGGGTCGTGAAGGTTCTCCAGCTCCAGCCGGTACCGGAGAGTCCAGAACTGCCGCCGATACCGGACACGAATCTTGCCGGGAATTCCGCACAAGTCTTCCAGCAGCAGCCAGGCGGCCGCGTCATCAAGATGATACCGAGCAAGAGGCCCAACGTGTTGCAGAGGCAACAGTCAAGCGAGGACGGGGTCGTCTTTCGCTTCAACATGGGGATGCCGGAGAACGCGCCCCTCCAAGTCGGCGATTTCATCCGCATCCCTATACAACCCCAGCAGCAGTACCCACCGCAGCAGGTCACGCACGTCCAACATGCAGGCGGTGGTGGAGGTCTGGTCATCCGCACGGGAGGTCCACCCAGACGGCATCAAGAGGTGATCACTTTCCGCCAGTCCTCTTCCCGCCCCACCGGCGACATCCGAGTCCAGCAAGGTCAGAATCCGACGTCCGGTGTGACTGTCCATACCAGCCAGCCAGGAGTTAGAGTGATGCCTAGCGAAGGAGGAGGCGTGAGGCTCGTGTTTGGATCTTAACTTTCATCAGCATCAGTATGGTGAGAAAAGGTTTCCCCTGGTTACTCAAAGGTTTGCTTTTCACTTCGCAGATAGTGATATAACTATTCGGTAGTTGAACACCAGAAGTCATACCTTTTAGTTAAAGCATATTTTTCATATCGGTGGCCACAAGTTTTTTTACTAAAGCCCACCACTAAACTGCAAATGTCTGGAAAACCTTTACACAAAGTAAATGATAGAAAAAATAAAAGGGTACAGAATCAGATCACGTCAGACTATAACTTTACGTGACTGCTGAGACTCAGCTGATCGTTAATTGTTCAGAGACATTTAGCTCAAAGAGGACTACTGGTACTCATTGTGAACGATGAAGCCAGTGCGCCAAGTTGAGAAAAACAATACCGTTTATGAAAGGAACGCTAAAGAAGATAAGTAAGGGATTTTCGACTGGTTTTTTTTATTTATTGTACTTTTTCATTTCAAGGATTTTTAAAGTTTGTGTAAATAAGATAAAGAGTGTCTTTCAATGTTTGAATTTGAAATCAAGATTCCGCGGTGTGGGTATGATAATGCTGAATTTCGCGATATACTGCATGTAGTTAGTCAGCTTTGCAAGTTTTGTACATGTAGTTTAGAGCAATTTCAATCTGAACACGATGTTTGCTTAAATTTCGGGAAGAGGTGGTCAAAGAAAGGGCACAAGTAAGGCATCTTGAGATTGATGAACCAAAATGATCACGAAATTGGCGATCAAACTGTAAAAATCGTCAATAATGAAATAAACACCATGTGACATGACATGTACAGTGAACCAGCCATTGGAGATATAGACGCCACGTGAACACCATGAACAGTTTAACATTGCGCTGCTCCACGTGTAGTTCATTAATTCAAATGAAAACGTGCGTCTTCCATTTGTAGTCAGTGCCTTAATGTCTGGAAACATCTTACTTTTATATCGGAATTCTTAGTATCACTAGGAGATCGTCAGTCTATTAACCATTTTCACACAACAGATGAAAAGTGTGACCTGAAATGGAAATCGGGGGAAAGCAACATGGAATTCGAAAACACGCGTGCGCAAACAACGTATTAATAGAACTTTTAGTTATCACCATGGATCGCTCGTTTCATGTGGTCATAGAAACTTCAGAACTTTCATGGTTGTGCATCTACAAGTGAGCATCATTCCATCGACATCGTGAAAATTTTGGAGATTTCACATAAACTGTTTCAGAACAATAATTGTGGCACGGTTGTCACCGTGGGTGGATAGCGAATGATGTGTTTTTCCGAGTTGCACTTTTCACGGCTGTGTACGGAATCTTGCAATTGAGTGCCTCACGCCTTCTGTTATTAATGAGCTACGGTTCCCGGTGATATCAATTTTGGGTCATGCTCTCGCCTGGGACAATGCAGGCGCAGTGACATTTGGAAAGCTAACGATCACATACCGAGCCGAAGTGCCTGGCTAATTCTCTGATCTTTGCACGGACCCTCACCCTCACACGCACGACGTGCATTGCACGCACCTGGCCGGCCAGGTGCGTACATGTTTAGTGAATGTCACCTCTGACGTGCTAATTTGTATCGCATTCCAACGGAGTAATATGGTTTTAAATGTTGAAATTTTATGATCAGTTACGGACAAAAACGTATCCAAAAATATAGAATCAACTTCTGGCAGTGGCGATGCCAAGGGGGGAGGGGACTGCGACTGCCCCCCGAGACATTTGCTCCCCCCCCCCCGAAAAGAGAGGGAGCTCTCCAAGCCATCTGTAGTGCGTTCATAATGCGTTACTTTAGGGTGCATGGACATATATCTATTTCACAATGAATTTCTTTAGGAGCCGTCCATTATTCAAATTTAGTGGCGTAGCTTGGGGACAACTGCCCCCCTTGGGGAACCCCCCCCCCCCGAGCCAAGCGAACCACCGACCTCAGGTGTTGTTTAATAGTCGGGCAAAAAAGTGTACTTATTTGTCATGGATATTTGATGGTCTGGTGGTGCTTGATAAAGTTTTGAACGACATTAAAACATTAAAGAATTCATCGGTGGCGTTGGTGAACTTGAAGTACATGTACCAGACGATATTTCGTTATGCACGCAGTGCAATGGACATATTCGAGTAGGCTTGGATGTCTCTTGATAAACAGACATGCACAGCAGATATAAGGGGAAACATTTGATCGAAGATTTATCGCATGAGACATGAAATGTTCTTTTTGATAGTAAGTGGCTAAGGAATTATGAAGATAAACTGCTTTGTTATTGACAGCTACATCTTGATAACTGAGGGCTTGATGTATCAGACGCCATTATGGTGCAAGAAAAATTGTTATGTTTAATGAAAGCTGTATACTTAATTTGACTCTAAAATATTTCAGAATATGCATTAACGAACGTATAAATATTGTATGTCGCATCGGATTGTTTCATATAAAATTTGCATAAGCGACTGTTTTCATTAGTATTTAAAAAAGGAACGGATCTAAGACGACAGGTGTTACACTGTTCAACTTTCTGTGTGTTTTGTTTCTGGCTTCCAAGCGTGATGGATATGAGGCTGCACCAAAGGTTACCGGTATATAGAGTTAATGTTGGATCCTGATTCGACTTGCTCTCAGTTTTGTGTTCATTGCTACAATGTCAAAGATGGCAAACAACAGTCTGAATCCGTTCCTGTAATACTTCTATGCAAGTTCTGCAAAGTAATGCACTATGTACATGTATATTGCCAGTTTCATTACAGTTGTTATTACGACCGCAGGCATGGGTATCCGACTCGATGCTTATTTATGGTCATTACCAGGCCAAAACTGAGAGGCTGGAGTAACTCTAGAAGACATGTACAATTCTCCTGGGGGTGTTCCAGACGATTTATCGATATCATCAAATCGGACGGCCATTATTCTGGGGAGCGTAGTTCACGAACCCTTGTAGTAAAAGATTCAGGTTATCCATGCCTGTGGGCAGATCTGGAACACCGAAGTGCATGAATGCATGCGCACAAATCTCACCTTCAAAGTTTGAATTTTGTTGATTGACCACAAAGGAATAAGAACTGATTCCTTGGTTATAACGGTGAAAACGATGCCGTCGCAATTTGCACTAAAGTTGTTCGGTTTATATTTGTTTCGACAAAAGAACACAAAAAGATGCCGTGCTTGATTTTAAATTCGTTCATGTACAACTAGATATGGTTCAGTATTATAGAAACTGCAACTTTATTTTATAAATAATTACAAATTCAAGCTTTTGCCTGCTTTTTCAAATATTTACTTTGAACAAAGTCTGTGTTGATATATCACCAATTCCGATCTTTTGTTATATTTGAAAGTGATTTATTTTGCACAAGATATTAAAACCGTTTTGCCTTAGATGCTATTGGCTGTTCTTGTAATTCATTTCGAACAAGGGTAAAGTTCAATCATTGCCACTCTACTTTGAGTGGCTACCCCGGTGCTAACAGCTCACAACCCATACGTTTAACTCCCATACACACAGGTATGTACCACAAAATCTAAGACTTCCAAATGCCAAGGTCAAAACTTTAGAAGAGGCATGTGCATGTACATCCATACAGGCGCGATTTTATTCTTTGGGATGAAGTGTCCGACCTTTTCTTGACGACATCTGTCTTTTAGCTTGGTATACTGACCAACTACCGTATTTGTCCATCAGCCGTCACTGGTACAACTTACTGGGGTTTTTATCCGCCGACGTCGGGGAGGACCAAGTCTCCACGTGATTGGGCGAGCCGGCCTCGGCGGGCGTGGGTAGGATGCCGTGCATAACTGCGCCGCGATCATGCAGGGGATGGAAAGCCGCCAGGAACGTGCGCGCTCCAAATAATATGATATTGGCAGGAATTCAGAGAGGGGCCTCACGCTGTGGATGTTGTTCTTCTGCATGTTAAATCAACACCACTGAAGATCTTCTTCACAAAGCAGCCATCTTGAATTTTTGTTATTCTTAAACTTAAACCGCACCAGTACTTTTTTGTTTAATTCACTGAGCGTTCAGCATTATCGCAATGTAACATTATCTGGTTTGGGCCAGTCCAGCGTATTCTAGACTATATTATTCTCTACAAGTAAATATAATGGTGCTATAATGCTCTTGATAAGATTTACATGGTAGCTGCAATCAATTTGTTTCAATGCAGACCTTCAAAATGCTTCGCTATTTTGAAGTGTTTTTTTTATTGCCTTTTAGTTTTTATGCTGAGTATTTCCATATTCATGTATATGAGCAAAACTGTGATGTCATCCTAGGAAGAAAGCTTCAATGTTACATTGGTTTGCGCACACACGTTTTTGTCGATTTTGCTGGACTCAGTTTTCTCTTCTTTGCTGATTCATTGTTTATGTGCAAAGCAATAAGCAAACACCAACCTCTCTCATAACTGTTGTCAGTAAGTAAATTCTGGGTTCAAAATTTGAACAGAAAAATCTATGCACTGAACCATGTCTTCCCCAGATGACTTTAAAGCAACAGCGGCCTTAGTTGTCCAGGAAAGCTTGGTTAATTTGGATTGTTTTAAAAAACTGCACTTTTATATGCATATAACCAAATGGGTAGAGTTTTCATACATTGAACAAGAATACAAAGTTGAAGAAAATTTGTGTCTCGGAAAAATTCATTGCAGCTACAATTTAGAAGTTGAACAACTTGCTTCTTTTTCCATTTTGGTTTTAAAAACTAGCATTGGAGACTACAAGCAGTATACATTTTGCTTACAGTGCTGTGAAGGGCCCAACCATTTATCCATTATAGAGGTTTTTAACTTACTTATCTGTAGGCCTATAAGATTCAGAAACCGGTCTACATGTAACCACATGAATGAACAAGAAAAAAATGACGCCTAACACAAATCCCATCACTTCATTGGTTTGTTTACACCTTTTTTCGGAAAAAGTAACTGTAAAGACATTGAGTATGTTAACACCCTGTATAATCGTGGATCTGCAAGTCAAATATGAGTAGCTCCGCAAAGCAATCCATGAGCAAAATCTTGCAAATGAAATGGGAGTAAATACAATCAGTCTAATTTACACTGGAATATGGATATCCGTGCCACAACAGGTTGGACGATATACGCGCATCTTGTGGAATATAACGAGTGATGGGGGTGATTACTTCAGGGATAAATGGTACATGATGACTTCTTTCTCTCTCTCGTGGAGGTAACTGTGACTGTTGGGCAGGATAAAAAGAAAATTTCAAAAAATTGTACGATAGGTGAAAAGATATTCGAAAAGGATAGGTGATCTGTAACGTACATATGAACATGTGAACAAAATAATCAGAACTGAGACACTGAAAACCTTTGTTTCTTTTTGTTATTGCAAATCTTTACAGTATAAATCAAGGTGAGATAAAAAGAATTAACATAAAACGAAAGTATTAAAAAAATCAATCATTGGACACTCCTTACAACTAATATTACCATTCACGCAACGGTATTTATAACAAACAGCGGTCTGGAAAATCTAACATTAGGCCTACTGAATACAACGGGACAACAGAAGAAACCCACATTGGGCGCATGGAGCCAGGCTTCAAAACTTTGCATAGTATTTAATACCACATCAAGCATATTTCATTATTCCCCTCAACGCTTTGGTGACTGCGACCTCATTATGTGCCGTCTGTGAAGTAAATTCAACTTGTTTGTCCATTATCAAATTACTTAGGTGTGAACATTTTTCAGTGGCGATTCATCTCGGTCGGTCTCTCAAACGCGACAATGGAAAACCTGTGTGCTCTTGACAAAACAAAGCAAATAATCAACAGCTGCAAAATGTTACCATCTTTTTTTTTTCATAATTTCAAATTTGTACAAAAAGTTACGATAAGCTCTTCATATGTATGTAATTGCTCCTGAAAAAAATTCTCAGATTGCACCTACACAGTGTAGATTTACCACGGTACTTATAACAGTTAATTAAAAATGATATTTTTAGAAACTTATCAAGTTAAAACTTTTAGCGCTAAATAGCGGTGGAGACTTCTAATTAGCCCATTTGAAGCATGACGGATATACGACAGGAGAGCGCTAATTGGTTGGGTACACTTTTTATGTTTTTGTGTAAACACGGTTTACGTCAAATTACTGACTTGAAAAACGCCCTCGCTTCAAAAGGCAAACAAATGTCGACGTTAGTGTTAGCACACATCGAGTTGTACTACCGTTGCTGTTGACGATGTTACATTATTATTGACAGGCAGTTTGTCATAAGGTTACATTGTAGAAAGGTCACATCAGACAGACTTTCAGATCAGATAAATGACTACAGAAGCTTAGTACATGTACAACAAAATGGTTGAACGGTGAACATGAGCCAACTTATAGTTCTCAGAAACCTATAGCTTGAAGTTAAAAACATGATGGTTACCGTTATTTTCATCATCATGTATTTGTTCGTGTAAAACCAGAATGTTCCAAAAATACTTTTTTTCAGTGGTAATACTGTCTTAATCTGTGGCATTGATGGTTCGTATTGCGTTTGATGAATGGTCAGGATGTTGAGAAGAACATCAACCACGAGCTAAAGGCTAGTGCGATATACAATGTACGTGTAAATGTATGCACATGTACGCCTACCTTCCTACCAACCAGATGGACGATCATGTGTAGCTCGTTCTAATACTTGACGTGGAAAGACAAGAGGTATCAAACAGTGGAATCCTTCTCTTTTGGCATGCGGCTGAGAGGGGCTTTAAGAACTATTTCAACGATGCAATCTCAGAGTGTCAAGAAAAAAAAAGGGTTCAAGGGCAGAGGTTATATAATGCAGTTGAATTAAAGTCAAACTGTCTTCCAAATATTTCAGACATGAAAGCAAGGATATGAAGGGTAAGCAGTTGATATAAATAAATCTGAACGTACATAAAGTATAAAAAGATCGGAGGTGTACCGTGTGAAGGACAAATTGCGTATATATGTAACCGATGGTAGATGTATCATAACTTCCATAAAATTTACATCACATTTCAAGTCAAGGAAGATGTACCGTTATTTGGGAGGGAATCAGGTTATTTCCTTGTAATGTAAAACAAAGACCTCTTCCGGTGTATTTGATACGTTTGGGTTTATGGCCGACTTCTGCTTTCAGAATTGTGTATAAATTTGCCGGTTTTGTCAGCTTTCATGAATAACGTTACCTTACTTGTGTATTTACAAGTACGCTAACACCAAAACTGTGATGTACCCGTAGATCTCAGCAGACCCCTTATTTCACAACTTACTGTAATACACAGGGCTACGTGGCACACAGATGTGTATTTTTAAAGCGTTTCGTTTCACAAATTACACTGCATGGACCCTTAAATTGAGAGAGTTCCCTGCTAAATAATTCAACTGCACAGAATGCAATTGAAATGATGTGATTTTAGCGTCCATGCAGAGACGGGGAATTGAAAGAAGGTTCTGTTACTCAGAAGGCCTGCAAGAAGACATCAAGTTACTTCAACAGGGTTCGAACCTGTAACCGCCAGTGACATAATTTTCAAGTGACATAATCTTCAAGTACATTTGAAGATGATTATTTTTCCATAAACTGTAGGCCTCATTCGCCGATAACCCCATTCCCTTTGTCAACCCCCCATCAGCATGCAAGTAAGTGGCCTGTTTAATGTCATCAAAGAATACATCGTGAATCTCATTCTACACTTAACATATTTCTTTTACACTGAAAACAAAATGTAATTTATAATGTAATAGACACATATTAATGTAATAGAATGTTGTTTGCAGGTTTAGAGTGTTAACATCTTTATTATTTTTTTAAACAATTGTGTGTAATGTGTACACTGGTACACAAAAATGATACATGTACAGTTGCATTCAAATACAATGCACGCACAAAGTGCATTGTAATATACTATAGTTTATAGTGTGAGTATACATGTGTCTATTATAGTCATGGTGTGATCAGGAATGTCCTACATCAACTTGACATATTTGACATTCCTGTGTTTGCCTGTGTTATACATTTCCCAAAGTCTAAATTCTGGAGCAAAATAACAAATGGGTCAATGGCAAAAGCAGCGTCGGTGTAAGGGGGCTCATCCATTGTCACCGGACAGGGGAATCAGTTACAACTTGATTGTTGGACTGAATGGGGAATAATGAAAATACAGAACGACCACAATATCTTCATAACATAGAATATAGGCTTGATGATTCACTAACATGTATTTTAAAAGGATAGTGATCTCAAAATGATGAGATCCTAAACAGGGATATAATACCAAGTGAATCAATCTTAATTGCCTTTTGACATGAACATAATTTAATATTTGGGAAGCTTTAAGAAAATACTTTCTCCCTGAGAATACACATCCATAAAACATACTCTGGAAAAAAGCCAGTTCATATTCGTAGCTAAAGCACAATGCAACTTTGACATCACAGGGCATTTACCAAAGGTGGATTTTTAATCACATCTACTGGCCAACATATCAAGGAGTTGCATATTTGGCATTCACTCTTGTCACACATACAACAGACTAAACAATGGTAATAAAACAGTTTTTTTTACAGCATCAACAGCTGTACTGTGATACTGCATCACTAGGATTTTATATTTTGCACAAAACCCATCTTTTCATGTAGATTTTATCGAGACAACCTGGGTCACGTTTCAGGGCAGAGCTTGTTGATTGTTCTCAAACAGCTTAATAACAAAGTATCAAAACGACTGGCGAAACGTGACCGCCGAACAGAGCACCAGACAGTAATGCCACTTTAAACTGCTTACAGATTTGCCACCATGCAGCAACTTGGCCCTTCACATCATTCAACGTCTCGAGCTCAGCTGACACTCTTCAGCTGTCCTGGTCAAAGTTCACCTTCTTTACATAATTTACTAATCTAATATTACATTAAAGCAAACCACTGCAGTATCATAAAAGCTGTTAGGCACAGTCCAGGTGTCAATTGCCACCATTGCCAAATAGGGCATACTAACAACATCTGGCTATATTCCTGAGCAACTTGTGAGAAAACAGATGTATTTAAAATATGTATACGTGCAGAATCCAAAAGTATGCATTTCGCTGAAATTTGTGATTTTTTAATGTTTTCCAGCTGGAAACCCCATATCAGTCCTGCTTTACTGGAGTTTAAATCCTTACGTTTTAGTCCAACTGATCATAATGATACCTCACGAGTACCATACAAGCTGTTTAAAATGGCTAGGCTGGCCAGTGATCCAACTGGTATGGAAGTTGGTCGTGCTAAGGATGGCACTAATAATCAACACGGATGGAGTCTTAACAACTCTGGTTGAAACCATGCACCCTGCATATGTCCAACATTGTTGAGGTTTAGTGATTTTGGTGACTTATGTGGACACTGTCTGGACTTTGATCTGCTCTAGCATTCTGGTCAAGAACAGTGGGTGACATACCTTGGCTGCAAAAACCACAGGATTGCTATCAAAAAGTGTTTTTTTTTCCTTCATTCTTACCCCAGCATCAAACATTACTGCACTTCTTCAATCATCACATGAGGTTATAGGTTGAAGTGTTGCGCACAGCTGCAGAGATTTGATATGATGACCCAATCAACACAGGTTATCATCGTTTCAGTGCTATGAATCCTTAGGCAATAAGGCACTCTACAAATACAGGGATTGTGAGATACTGTTACCTACAACACTCAACCCAATCCTTTATGCAAAGCCTGACTAAAAACTTGGCAAATCCCCCCCTTTGAAAAAAACCCAGATTCCCCACTGACACAGCATTTTATTCTTAGCCCTGCAGGAAAGAGAAAGGGTAACAGACTTCTTAAGTGAAGCATTGTGAGGTATATGTTACCTTGACGTATATTCCAGAATACAAGATCCTTGGAGAGAAACATAAACAAGATGTAGAGCAAAATAAAATTCTTCAAAGGAACTCTGACACACCCCTTCCTACCTCCTGACTAACGGCCAAACTCGCTATAGTTCATCCTTCTTCCGTCTGCCCAACTTCCAGAAGGAGTAAAGCTTGTTCCAGAAGTCCACCTTCTCCGCCTTGGCACCCTGGGATACCCAGGGACTCACGCCCAGATTGAGGTATTTCTTCTCACTGCGTTCGTACTGGGGCCAGAGCGGAACGGGATGGTAGTCATCATCAGCCCCAGAAAGCCCATTCGGAGTCCTGTCACAAAACAAAAACTCTTTTTCCATCGTTCTGGCAATCTTGTTAGGGGGGGTGTGACCACCGTGACAGCTAATGGACAATGACAGGTAAGACCAAACCCAGAATTTCATTTTTCTGGAAATTTACAAATTTCTGATGAACTGAAGGAAAAAATAGGAAGTGAAGGGGTAGACATCATGACAACCACATGGGTACATTTCATGGTGGCTTCTAGCCTTTTCATCAACAGATAGCGATGTTGACCACAGCAGCAAATGGGGAGGTGCCAAATATCTCATCACTGTCCTGTAACTCCCCCAACTAATTTTGGTGAATTCAAATATTTTGGCAGATTATGCACTGAATGACAGTGGTCTGTGCCTAAAAAAGAGTGACTTAAAACAGCAAATGCATTTTAAGACCAACTCCAACAGTTTCAAAAGCTTTGAAAATAAACTATGATTGTGTTTAGTGTGTAATAAATCATATATTCATAACTAACTCATGTCTGTATTACGTCTGTATTTTTTGTAATTTTGCCAAAACATTTGAATGGTGTCTTTGGGTTTTATGAAAAATTTCCACAATCTGACCGCTGGCGGCGCTGTTGAAAAACAAAATTTATATGACGTAATACTGGAGAAAAATTGAAACTGGTATCCGTGGCAAAACTGGTTCCGCTACAAGCGTACATGTACGAATGAGAGCATTCTTGAGGTTCGTGCTGTCGTCCGCAGCTATGTATGCGTGCTATGCAGCCTAAAGTCCACACACTGTGGTATTTCCTCTCCACGTTAATACATCTCAAAAATCAATATTCGCCTATTTATGATGATTTTTACAATACTGAACTGGACTCGCAGGAAAAATGGGTACAACAACTGTGTTTTATTAACACAAAACGTGCACTGCAAAGGAGGGCATTGATACGTGCCACTTTTATTAGATTTGGCTCTTCTGAATAAGTTTCAATATGAGAGAAGTTAGCATTGTTGGAGTTGGTCTTGTATACGGGTATGACACCTTCTCACTGTATACATGTACGTATGGGCCTCGAGCTGGGCCAAGAGAAGGCACTTTTTCCCTGGCAACAGGCACTCCATTGGTACTAACTGTGCACGGACTACTAGGAAATGCAAACGTTGCAGTTGCATCACTACCAACCAAATGAATACTCCCAACCAACACAGCTCTTTTCAACATACATGTATGAGGGGGTGCTTCTGCTCAAGGCCGATACATGTACATGAGTTGCAACAACTTCAGATTAGCAGCCATTTTATTTCCAAAGCCTGCTTGGATGTTTATGTATGAAACAATCAATCATTCATTTGTTATCTCTTGCTCATCTTGCCACCTAGACGCATTTTAATTCAAAGCTCTTTTACAAAGAGTGTAACCCCACAAACACCAACAAACCTTTTGGGAAAAACAGTGTAGCATGACCTCGTTTTGCAACTCAACACATGGGACTGTGAAAATGTCTATACATACAGTACATGTGGCTTGGGTATATACCTTTTCTTCCTTTTCCCCTTAACAACTGCATGTACTCTGCATAAACACAGTTTTAAATAAGCAGGGCATCATGACTGGGGGGGAGGGATGCAGCTCACAACAAAACTCTGGGGCTTTCATACATGTACGTGTACATACCACCAGGTAATAAATAGGACAGGCTACATGTACTTTTCCCTTCAATCTCAAACTATTGCTTTCTGGAAAAAAGCGAAGCCAATTGGCAACTTTCGAAGCCAGTTTTTTCTTTTTATTTAGTAATAAATAGAAAAAAAAATTGACCAATGGCTGCAAAACCTGGATACACCACTAGTTCACGCGGATCTGACGACTCACCCGTATTTGGCAAAGTTAGTCCAGTACACCATCATCGTCCGAGACAACTCCTTCTCCTCCTCCGTGAACTTCTCGGGCTCCACCCCTCTGCCTTCCATGAATGGTTCACCCCAGACGTAGGCCTCCTCATCCCCGTGGTCTGCCTTGGCCCAAGGGGGGAGGCTCGAGAAGGAGGATCGGTGCTTGTACTCGTACAGGAAGATGCTCAGTCCATTGTCTGCGGGAAGAACATCAGGGTTTTAACACGCTTAAAGGAAACTTCAAGAGGAATGTTTTGGCATTCTAGATTACTGTAGTGAATGGGTAGGGGCTGATGACAATGATGATGGTGATGTTCGTTTGGTTTCATAAAAAATTTATGTCATCTTTATAACATCTTTAAACCAAGTGTGCTTTTCAACAATAATTTTGGTCAGTTACTTCATGGACGGCTGCAAATGTGGAACTGAACTTTTAAATATCTATCAGACTAAAAAATTTCATAAACTACCAGAATTGAACAGATCAATAATTTTTACAACAAAGACAGCAGTGCAGAAAGTGGAGGATTGAGCTGTCCCAATGAAGGGATTGCCTGTTTTGACTGCGATAAAATAAAAATACATCTATAGCACTAGCAGTGATGGTACATGTACGTACATGTAGCAATTATGATGGTGATTATGGTTTGGAAAGTTTGGCAGTGGTGATAGCTGCTAAGACTGTGATGACAATGGAGGTGATGAGGATGAAGACAGGGGTGACAATTACAAGGCAGGTTGATGAGATGATGGTGACTATGAGTTGAGTTGAGGTCATGCTGATTATGAGGCAAGTTGATGAGGTAATGGTTATGTTGAGGTAAGTTTAATGATCATGTGCTTGTGGGGCCTTGCTCTATGTGATTACAGAAGATGATCATGGGCATAGCAAGGACATTTCCCAGGGCGTGGGGGAATTTGGGGGTGGCAAAGCACTCTTCAGCTACGAACTGATGAACCATAGACAGTGGAAGGGGGATCAATTTTGAGGCTTTTCAAGCAAATTCTCACATTGTTGTTCTGTTTTTTCCGGGGGGGGGGGGGGAATTGTCCATTGAGGTGATCGTCAAGGAAACAATGATGGTGGTACTGTTGATAACAGTGCTGGTGAATACAGTAACAATGGTGAGGATGGCAACATGCCAGTCATGCCATTCAATAATGGCAGTAACAGTACGAAATTCCTTGACAGACACACAACACCCATACTTTGAACTAAACCCCACAAGTTGATCTTACGGCTGAGTGTGTTTGCCGTGGTTATCGCTGGCGAAACAAACATGCTGTCAGTGACGATATCTGAGATGGTCTGCCTGGCCTCATCATCGTCCTTCAGTGACCTGTCTCCTATATAGATCTTGGTGATGGCCCGGGCAAGGGGCTTGACTGGCAAATCTTTCGGGACCGTGAGGTAGAGCTGTAAGGAAAACAAGAGATTTCACAGAGGAAAGTTTTTGTGGGAAGCCTAGCCACTAGAGTTCAACTCTAAGAATGACAACCGGTATTTTCCTTGTTGAACATTTAGGTTGGTGCGGTATTTGGAATGATGAACATTTTGGTTGGTAACTGGAATGATGAACATCCTTGCACTTGTCTGGAAAGTCAGTGTTAAAACTAACGACATAAATCATGGACTTAGGCAACATTTCAATGGTTCAGGGCCTTATTCTCAAGTACAATCTCAGTACCGGAGGTTGTTGACCTCTGTGAGGTATCAAAAAGCTAGAATGCTGATAGAAACCACACAATTTCTTTGCCTTGATCGTCTTTTATTTGAAAATATAATCTTACTGATTATTCCACTCTGCCAGTACAAAACAATTTTTTATGAATAGCGTTTTGTAAATCAGTTCCTTTTCTCATTCCCAAAATTCCAACCCAGCTACCCTCCTTTTAAACCTCTTGGATGCCCAATTCTCAAGCTAATGATAAAGCACACAGCTCCACTGGCCTGAGTTGATCACCTTATTAAGTTTAATTAATGTATAAATTGTGACTGTTTCTGGCATTGATTATAAAATGCTTTGCTGCTGTCAAGGAATGACTGGACACATGACACTCTGATTGAAAATCCACTCTTTTGACGTGTAATCCTTACCAGTTCTTCTAGGAAAGTGTCAAATGTCTTTGCTGAGAGATTTTCAAAAAAATCCTTTGTTCCTCTGGTGTCTAGAATGGACTGTCCTCCCTCATCACTATTAAAGCCCGTCAGGAGTTCCTTCCTTGGGAGCTGATACTTTGACTGGATGGCTCTGGGGTCGTCCTTTAGGTAGAACCCGTCTACCACAGGGCCAAACTCAATGGGGCGTTTGGTAAGCCGGACCCTGCCGAGCTTGTCAGCTGGCTTCTGGCGAAGGCACTCTACCATAGCCCGGGCATTCTCGGTGGGACAATGGAAAGCGTTGGCCAGCTTCTCAGCCAGCTCCCTGGGGTCACGCACCAGGGCGGTGGGCGCATTGGCAGCTCCACTCTGGGCGATGGCCCGTCGGAAGAGCTTCTCATTGACATGGGAGAGCATGTGGAAGTGTACGCTCATGGCACCCGCCGACTCCCCCATAATGGTGAGGGTCTGGGGGTCCCCGCCAAACTTCTTGATGTTAGAAGCTATCCAGCGTAGGGCCGCTCCCTGGTCCAAGAGGCCGTAGTTCCCCGGCAATGTTGAGTCGCCAGTGCTCAGAAAGCCCAGTGCACCAAGCCGATAGTTAACTGTCACTACAACTACCTGGTGGTTGGCGGCGAGGGCTGTTCCATCATAGAAACCTGCGCCCCCGTTGGCAAAGGCACCCCCAGGGAAGTGAACCATGACGGGCAGTTTTGCCTCCACATCCAAGGACGGGGTGTGGATGTTGAGGTGAAGGCAGTCTTCGCTCATTTCCCATGTCGGCATGGGCAGCCCAGCGAATGCCTTCACCGTCAGCTCTATATCTTGGGGGCAGAGCGGCCCAAATTTGGTGGCATCAGACAGGCCCTGAAAGGGCTTCCTTCGTGCTGGGGGTGCAAAGCGCCGTTTGCCAGTAGGGGGCGCTGCATAGTAGATGCTGCGGAAGTTGTAGACTGGTGTCTGGGAGTCAACTGCCCGCGTGATGAACCCTTTCACAGCTGATGATTGGCCAAGATGTACCACTGGACCATCCTCGTCAGCAGCACTAACTATTGCAGTTCAGAAAATCACCAAAAAAAGTATGCGCGTACTTAGTGAGTTGCCTTTGCAACCTAAACAAGCTAATTAACTCTTCAGTGTAAAACAACATACACAGAAAATTATGCAATGTAAGGATCAGAATCAGGATTCCAGCTAATATCATGTGCCACTATCATCCAATAGCGAATACACCAGTAATGGCAAATAGAGAAGGAAACTTAACACTGCACAGAAAAACAGAAAAGCATGTGACTCCAAGAGTGTGCATGCATCTTGCTTTCACTATCATTTAAAAGGTTCCGTCTACAAGGTTCCAGGGAACAAAATTTTAAAAAACACGAAAACTATATACACCACTAAATAATATTTTTCAAACTTTGTATCTAAATCACTCTCCCTCTAGCTGTTGAGCAGCTTGCAGTGCACGTTTTTACAAATAGTACTTTGTTAATCGCCATTGACAATAACCTATATACATGTACATCTTCATGGATGCACCAAATACTGGACATTCACAAATTCTTTAGAACTTCAAAGAATTGTCAATCTACTTACATGTATAACTCCACCAAAAGAAACCCACACTGTACAGTGTACATTACACTGCCGCTGTTCTTATTTCTTTGAATTTTGTGGTTTGGTTTTTCTATCAAGGTTACATGTTTCACTCTGGTAGAATGTCTGCATACTTGCCATTTTTTCCAGAAAAGTTAGCTGTCAGACAAATAAGCATGTACGTCTTTGCAATGAGAACAGGAAATCTTACCTGCCAAGATGCACAAAATGATGAAAGACAATGAAAAACCCTCCATTTTTAATTTTAGCCTTGGAAAAAATCCAGTCAATAATAATCCAGTTTAGGCTCTCCTGTAGACTGTCCACTATGCCCTGTGCTTACATGTAAGTGCCAACTGCAAAACAAAGACAGAATGAACAGAAGTAACCTTAGAAGCTTTAATACTTCTGCCTCTCCAAAACTACACCATGTACATGTACCAGTGAATTAGTAAAAATCTTCAAGAATTGTTCCTTTCTGCATCTCCAGTGGTTAAAAGGTTCTAACAAGCAACAACTTTTTGCCACTTTGGTCTTGTTCTCTTACCTGAATAACTGGCAGATGACTTTTGCAAGCAATCAGCATCAACGGAAACAGAACATGACATGCCAGGTAATGGGCATGTACAGTATACACACGTCGAGGCAGATGTTTGGATGACACACTCATGTCAGTTAGTTATTTATTTCAGTGAAATCAAAGTTTTTGCATAAGTGGCAATAAATGTGCCAAATTAATAACGAGAAAATTTGGAGAAATCTCACCAGAAAACCAATTTACATATATATGCCCAACAGACACTTATGGACAGTATCTGAAAATTAACAAACTGTTGAGGTTTTGAAAACAATTGGACAATTTTGAACATTTTTTAAAAACAGGAAAGGTGAACAACCCACCTAGTTAGAGAAGCTGACCATGAAATTTAAAAAAATCAAAACTGTATTTTGCATTCAGGTCCAAGTATCCCCCATGGCCATACCAGACAATGTTCAACTGGCTGTCATTATTGAAACATCAATCAAAGCTGGTTGAATATTCAAAATCAGTAAAAAAAAACATAATGTCAGTCACAGGGAACTGCCCATGTGAAGAAGGCTAGAGAGGAACAAATTTAGTCGTTCCTTTTCATAAAATGTAGGCTAAGTTACAATATATCCTCCTGATCCTAAACTCAAATTGAAACTGCAACAGACATGCAGTAAGGCAAGCAGCATTTGCCAAAGTTATACAATGTTGTCATGATTTTGTTCTCCTCTGTCCCTTTCTGAGCATGCGCACATGAATCATGGAAAAAGGCTTATAGAGTACAAAAGTGAATACGTCACGCGCACAATTAGTGTGTAAAAGGCATCAGTGCGAGAACCAGTGCGTGAACCAACACGCGCGTGTACTCCATTCGTTTGCACTGTACTTTCTGGTTCACAGTGACGTCACACTTCGGTACTCTATTGGATTTCAAACTGGGGAGGGGGCACCCATTGGAGGTGGGGGTGGCACGTGCGCCCTATGCATGTCCCCCCGGGCATGGAATAGGCCCACGAAAAAATGGACATTTTTCATTTCTTTTTAGGACATATCCACCATGTCCACAATGTCGCTTTATGATGGCTCATGCAGGGAAAGAGCTGAAGTTTAATTAATTATTTATATAACGGGTTTTGCCATTACCCAACATATATATTATTAATAAACACCGTATGCTCAGTGCTTGTCCGAGAGCTTGCGAAAAAAGTCACAAGCTTACTCAGGTGGGACTCGAACCCACGACCTCCTGCTTACTAGTGCAGAGGTCTTAACCCTCGACCACCGAGCTTGTCGGGGTCGGCTAGCCGGTCCGCAGGTCCGAGTCAGGTGAAGTCGCGGGTACCGCCAACTATTTTTTGAAAATAGTTTGCGGTACCCGCTGCTTCACCTGACTTGGACCGGCCAGCCAACCCCAGCAAGCTCGGTGGTCGAGTGGTTAAGACGACGTCTGCACTAGTAAGCAGGAGGTCGTGGGTTCAAGTCCCACCCGAGTAAGCTTGTGACTTTTTTTGCAAGCTCTCGGACAAGCACTGAGTATACAGTGTTTATTAATAATATATACATGTGTACATGTACGTATGTACGTTGGGTAAGGGCAAAACCCGTTATATAAATTAACATCTCCCCACCACAAAAATACATCTTGATATTAATTAATTATGTTGCCGGTATTAGCTATCAACGCACCTCTCTCTTTGCTGTTCTCGAGAAGTGTCCGGTCCGCTATGTGAATATCACAAAAGTTACGGGACAGGACAGTTTGATGTGCCCCGCGTCTCCAGCACTGTATACATGTATGGACCCCACAACCGCTTACCGCTGGCTTGCATAAATATCGCCCTCTATAGAGTAAGTTGGTTTATTTTTTCCGCAGTGCATTATTAGTCAGAGTTCACACCATGTTTTTTTTTAATGAAAATCAAACATACCGTTCTTGTGCAGCGCCCTTTTTTAAACGGAAAAATGGGTCAGCCAAAACTCTATCCGTATTCCACTGCAGTGTTCAATGCACAAGGGCTAGCATGCGTGTAGTCTTGAACTGGACATGACCGTGTAACAGCAAAACTCTGATTGAGTTCAAACTCCATACTCATTTGTAATGATAAGGAGTGTCACTTTACATGTAAAGTCCCTAAAAATTGAGAATTTAGAATTAAGATTATGTAAGAAAAATTGGCAAAAAATGGGATTCTATTTGAAAAGCGCACAGTAATGTGCTTGAAGACGTGGATGGAATTTCTTGAAAACAAACAAAGACACCAAACCAAAATGAAATGAAAGTAGGCATGACACGTTATTCAGCAAAAAGATTCTGGAAGGATGGGAATAATTTCCCTCATCTTAGGCTGAGTTCGGGCGGCTTGTTCCCGTATGTTCACGAACAGTTCGATTTGTTATTCGTGGGTTGGCCGCTCGAACGCCAGGAAGAAACAAACAACATGCAACATGGCAGCATATGTACGTTACTCGAGAGTTAAGTTTTGGCTGGGTTGAATTCTTTTCTATATAAACAGGAACATTCATTTCTGTGTTTGGGAAAATAATTATTGTTAATGTTGCAAAACTTCCCATTGTCTACATGGTCTATGGCTTTGGAAGCCACCTCTCCACTTTTGCAGCTGTTCAAAAATCCAAATCTCACGAGTTTTTCCGTGTGTTCCTGTAAAACCCCGACGAGGAGGTGGTGTGTGATCCTGTTCCGAGAACAGTGTTCTTGAGTCGTGTTCCCGCCGTTCGAGCGCGAGAACAAGAAACCCGTGTCAAGAACAGACCGCCCGAACTCGACCTTAGTGTATGTGAAATACACTCTTGCTCCATAGAACTGACACTCAGACTATAATCACACCCCACAAAGTCGTAATGATCGATGTGGAGGTTAACTTACTCTTGAAAGTTTGAAATTTCAAGAATACTGTAACTTTCTGGATTTGTTTTTCGTTGAGGGGGGGTTGGGTTTTACTATTGCTGAAATTCTTATTACATACCCTTCGTATTCTGAGAAGGAATTTGAGTTTCTCATGTGGACAGTTTCTGATGTATTTGTTTCTAAACTTCTATGTGTGTAAAGATATAAATCGATCACTCTCTGTTTTAAATAACCACCCATTTACACTCTTATTTAAACAACTTAACAAATCACCAAGGCCAAATTAAATTCAAAACCTAAAAAACTGTTTCTCAGCTGTGTAACGACGGACTTTATTGGAAGTAATCTGCGTTGAGAAAAAAGGTGGCTCAAACAAAACATCCGAGAGAAAACAAACTCAAAAACATTATGGCCCGATTACACAGTCGGGGACTTGCATGCTCTGGGGATAAATTCAGTCGAATTCGTTATAGGGTAGGCGGATATTTAAAATGAGTTTGCTCTGTCGTTATTGATTTATAGAGGAACGGATTATTTTTTTCAAAGGTAAGTGTTTCATACCAGTAGCGTAGCTAGGATTTTACTGGGGGCGCAAGGGGGCACTAACATCCTTTCAGGGATGTGGTTTTTCGGGGGCAAGCTTCTTTTAGGCTTGTTCAATATCCATTCATCCGCTTTTTAGGTCACCTGGGGGCACAGGAAATTTGTCCCGTTATGCACAGCAGGTGTAGGGGTCGCAGCAGCCGTTACTGCGGTGGCACAACGCTCATATGGACAGGTGGTATGCGAGCGTTACATGCCGCTTCGACCAACAGGCGCCGAGCCAGACGCAGAGAGGGCGCACTATTCCTGGCAACAGAGGCTCCTTTGGGCCGTTTCCCAACACTCAATTTCGGTTCTGCCTGAGGCTTCAACTGTTTTTTGTTGTTTTTTTATTATTATTTACTAGCTGACTTTGAAGCTGTAAGCGCAGTAATCAGTCTAATCGTGCCACAGAACAGCAAATAAGATGGAAGAAAGCCAAAAATTACAGTAATCCAATGTAATTTAAACGCTTCAGACCTACAGTCGGGGATTGGTTTTGGGAACAAAGCTTGAGACGGAGACGAAGTTGAGTATTGGAAACGGCCTTGGCCTAACTGCACATCGCTGGGTCACGAACAACTATGAATCGCAAGCATTCCTTTCGCATCGCTACCAACAAAATAAACTCTCCCTACCAACGTGGGAATGAATCAACGAGTTACCATTGAAATAAGACTGCAGGAAACACAGCTGAAAATTAAAAAAATGAAAATAAAATAAAGACTTGACTATAAATGTATATATACTTCATTGGTTTGAGTCTCGAGTATCGAAGTACATGCCACATTGGCAAGTTAATTTCTCGGCAATTCGTCACGTTGACTTCATTTAGAGGACATGGTAAGATAAGAGGTTTGTACATGGCGCCAGCATGGGCGTAAATCCTGGGGGATGGGGTTTATATCCCCCCCCAGCTTTCTTTTTTTGGGGGGGGGCGGGGGGTGGGCTGTTTGAATCATCCCACATTTTTTGTGACAACCAAAAAAAGAGTGGAATGTGAAGAATTTTTAGGATTTACTAACGACTAAAATGTTTACAATATCACCAAAACAAGGAAAACAATTTTAAAAGCCATAAATACGCCATTCTGATATAAGGCTTTGCATGAATTTGATACACATTACAGATGTGCATCTTTATCATGAACATGGCCGCCTGTAAAGACTATGTGGTGCCCCCTCACACACTTTTCAAATTTTCATGGCCAGACAAGTCATCCCCCACCTTTCCCCACCCCCACCCATCCTATTTTCAGCACAGATTTACGCCACTTCGCTAGGTAGACTTGATGAGACAAACATGAGATGCAGACAAGTTGTCATTTCCGCTTATTTTTGAGGAAGTCGACTTGGCAAGGTAATACATCCCGAGAAGTTGTCTTGGTGACTTCGTTAAGTCGACTTGGCAAGATACGAGATGTGCACAAGACATCACAACCTTTTCGGGAGGCCGATGTAGTTGTCATGTCGACTTCGATAAGATGACTTGGCGAGATATATAATACATTTCGACTTTGGAGGTCGATTTGGAGATTTTTGGTGGTAAGTCGCCTTACTCTCCGCTTTATGTCGACATAACATGATAAATTATTGAAGTTTTTTTTATACACTCTTGGAGCGCCGTACAAAAATATTGTGCGAGGCAAATTGGATCTTTGGAAACAGGAGCGGTGGTGATTTTCAGAAAAACGAGCTCTGGGAGTAATTATGTCACGAGTCTAGCGTAAGACGGGTATTTGGGGCCGATCGTGACTTTTATAATGAGTGCACCTGCGGTCACAATTACTTTGAGAAGAAAACCCCAAAGTGAAATACTTGGTGTAATGTATGTCTATTTTTTCAAAGTGATAAAATGTTTTATACATGGGGAATCAGCTGGGGTGAGGGACGCATTAACCGGTAGCTTTATACAGTGTGTCCACGCACAGAGATACCACGGTAAGTGCATGGTAACGCTGGGTGGGGGGAGCCAATCAGGTGTTTTTAAAGAATACACGGCAAACTTATTCCTCCATTGGCAAAAATAAACGGACTGAACAGCATAAAAGCAGGATCGTAAGGTACTTCAGCGGGAAAGAACACAACACGTGTAGTGCACAGCTACGCGGTAAATCTTTTATCGAAACTGCGGTGCTTATTTGACAGCGGTCACCGAGCTGAAATTATTTAATAACTATAAACCATGGTGCTGCTGCAAATTATTGGTAATTCGTTGTTGGCGGAAGTAGTTTGCTCGAACCCTTGCCCCTTCATTGAGGTAAATTTGATCCGACCTGTAAATCAAATATATTTTAAAATCTACCAAATCAATTGTGGGGTATAGGGTGGGTGGAGGAAGGGGCGGCTACATGTGCCGTGCTGAAATTATCGCATGACTCATTCAGCCTGGAATTTAAATTTTTGAAACGCTGAAAACAAAACAAGGAACAAATTGGGAGGTTACATTTATGTGACCATGAGCTATTTTAAATAAATAAACTCTTAAATAACTTTTAAACACGTGTCTTTTTTCCTAAAAAGAGGGAGGTCTACGGTTTTGCTTTTGGGCTGGGGATTGCCAAAACATAACGCAGCACCCCTGATAGTTCGGGAAGTAGAGGGGATAGTCAAAACACACTTCAGGTAGTATCAAGATGGGGGCCACAAGGCTTGTTTTGGGAATAGATGTAAAGACCATGTCCTATTTTACAGAAAGCTATGGCAACTGCTTTTTCGGTCACTTTGCTACAGCTCATCACAATGGCAAACGTTTCAGCCTGTCGCCTCCTTTATACTTTCAATGTATAGGAGTTTTTCAGCCGGGCTTCACCAATGCCACCATAATCAGTTTCTCGTAACTCTAGCATCAAGGCCTATTAATAGTGAAACTGGCAATAGCAATTAGCCAAGAATAAAACCTTCAAAACAGAAAAGTAACGGTTTCCCGATGCAACCTTGCTAAGCTCTATAAAATAAATAATATATACATCGCGCTACATCAACAATGGAACAATCGGAATGGAAAAACTATTTTTATCCAATACATACATGTACACTTAAAGCCTTGTACGTACCAAGCGAGATTCAAACTCACCGTGTTATTTGGCAATTACATGATCATATCAGTCGATCCAGTGTCAAGCGGTAAAGTGATTAATATTGGCAAAGTAGGCTAGTCGTTACGGAGTCGTCTGGTGAGCCACGCACAAAAGTAAAACATGGAAAAACCGCTCACATCTGTCATCATTTACAAGTCATGTATGCGTGCGTATTAGTTCCTGTGTGCAGGCGTGGCATACATAGTGTGGACCTGTGCACAAAAGAAGTCCACATAATGTAGTGTATAATGGCGTTGTGTGGACTCGCACACGTCCACACGATAAACACCTTAATACATATCTACTGTGGACATTCCTTTCTTTTCGTGCACCCATTTTTCTAGACTGACTGGGAACACGATTTTCAGCTGGCTTTTTGTGTAAGTTTTCCTTGACTGTTCCTCTTCCTTTTACGACGGATGATCCCCCCCACGTCAAAATGCCTCTAAACTTCTTTTTCAGAGAAGGGGAAACGTCCCCACAGAACGTCTTCCTTTCCTGCATCTTGTGGACATCTTTTGTGCTCAAGTCCACCATAGGTATGTAAGGTTAGCGCAAATGTTTGCCCCTCTCTGACAAACAGTTTCAGAGGCATTTAAGGGTCAAAGGTTATCTGTGGCAAAATGAGTTGGAACAGTCCCGGAAATTATCAATCCTATAGTTGGAGAAAAAGGAGCATTTTCCTCAAGTTTCCTTAACTACAAGAGAACAAAGGAATGTCCACACTTTGTATGTAAAACAGGTACGTGTGTGATCGGTAGCCGACTCTGTGCCGTAACTTACATGTAGCCTGTAGGCGATTGTGCATTTGCTATGCAGGTTAACGGTAAAGAGCATTGAAGCCAGTGATAAGGTTTGGCAGAAGTTCTGAGAATGATATGCCATTTTACGTTCGTACTGTGTATGATCATTGAAACACTAGTAGAAGCCCCATGCGCGATGTACCCATGTGCCCAACATTTACGAACAATTAACGCTTATTAAACGTTAATTTTCGCCTTTTGTTCCTCCAAATGTGTCAATTTCGAGTCTATATATAGTTTACGTTGTTGCAATGAACACATTACAGGCTATTTTGAATATCTTTATATGTAAATAAAAATAATTATTGATTAAATAACAATTTAAGAAAATGGGAGAATCTGCATTTTTTTTGGGGGGGGGGGCTTTTGATGTTCCAGGCATGATGTACCGGTACGGTTTGAGCAATAATTATATTTCAGAAAAGAAGTCTACTGACCGTCTTCTGCTCTCACTTCCATTCAGTACTTCCATTTGGGGCACCATACCCTCTTGCAATGATTGGCGTATACCCGCCCCTATTTTCTTAAAAAGAGTTGCGCCGGGTATCTGCCACTGAGAGTCTGCGCTTGCGCGCAAAATTCACAAGTTGGTAACATTGCGGCAATACTCGCTATGTCAGTATTCGTGAAAATCATGATAATCAAAGCTCAATTCACAGTATAACGTATTGTGGCGGTTTCCATCGACGGAGCCTCGGGCTTGCCCTTGGCCGACCCAACGAGCGGCTGAAGAGGCGACCAGGGGGACAGGTCCATTTGGAGGCAGTCTAACGCCAGGCGCAAAAGCTATTTGGGAACACTGGCGGATCACCACTACGTAGAATGGCGATGGGACTTCAACCTATATTTTAGGCCTTATGGGAAATTAAAATTCTACACCAAGTGCAACAATAACAAGAAAAGGATTCTCAGATTAGTCCCGTTTATTTATTAATCAAAATGATCTCTTATTTGGGTGATTCCTCTGTAGGTGATTTGGCGTATAATTTATGATTTACAACTGTCAATAAGCAATCACTACACTCCTGGCAATTAACTAAACGATTACAGGGCGCGTAATTTATAGCGGTGGGGATGCTCAAATGAAGGCGCCCAGGAACTGCTTCACCCTAACGGACGGACGGACAAAATCAACCTACAGCACTGTCTCTCTCCCAGAGGACGATCTTCAACAAAGGCACGCCGAGCTGACCGTGCGTCTTGACAGTCAGCCAAGTGGGCTGCCCGCGTGGAGGCCTTTTATACCCACGCACCAGCCACAGGGCGCTAAAGGCCAGCGCTCTAAATCGCGCAAAGACGTCGGGCCATCAGTCTCATAAGCATAATTTATACAGAACAATTATGGGATACAAAAACATCAACTAAGGAGGCGCTCTAACCTCCCTGTTTTGCTAAATAGCCACGCCCCAAGATCGGTCAGTCCCTTTGACCGGAAATCTGAAAACTAAAAGTAGCCAAATCAAAAAAAAAAAGTCTTTATCCTGAGAGATATTCACCTAAACAGGCTCGCCTTGCAGTAAAATTAAATGACTCCCTCATTATACATTTTCCAAGTTAACTGAATGGATCTTACACAATCAAAACTTTACGTCATACAAATAGGCCAAGATACAAATATTCTCTGAAAACATGGCTATTCACCTAAACAGGCTCCCCTTGCACTAAAATTAGATGACTCCCTAATTCACAATTTATACACTTTCCAAGTTAACTGAATGGAATTTATACGGTCAAAACTCTGTGTCATGCGCAATAGGCCAGGATTCAAATATTCTCTAAAAACATCTTGGTAAAACAGCAGAACTTTTAACAAACAATAACTATTTCTTAAGAACTTGCATAAGACACAACTCCTAGAAACGCCTTGTTTGAGACCAACAATAAACTTCGGAGATGAATTTACTCCTTCAGCCCAGCCCAGAGGTTCACATCAAATACTCGGGTAGTCTTGTCTTTGGTGAGTTTCCGGCCTTCCTGGAACACGCTCCTCGAAGTGGTCTCTCGGACTTGGGTTACGTTGCCGACAATCGCTCTCACCAGATCCTCCTGAACCATGGGCGCTCCCAAGACTTCCTCCTCGCTGTCTCTGCTGCGGATCAATCGGCAAAGTCGACTGGTGTTCTGCGATGTACCAGACTCGCTGATCTTCTTTTGAGGCAGTGACTTAAGTAAACGGTGTCAAACTCTTTCTGCACTTCGCAGCAGATGGTACGTCCTTCCCTGTCATACAGGTCGGTTTCTCTATTTTCTTTCACGTGAATCAACTGCCCAGGTAGGAGTTGCTCTGGTACCATGGGCTGAGGCCAGTCCGACAGCCGGTTGCTCTTCTCGTGAGGCACACTTCCCTCAGAAGGCTCAGCGTGGAGCATTCCTGTCATTCCCAGCGGCTCACCACCAGATCTAGCCACTGGTAGCTCAACTGTGGGCTCTTCTTCTTGATCCCAAAGCAGTAGTGTCAGAGATAATGTTTTATCGACTAGCTCTCCACGAGTCTCATCCATCCGTTGCCGTGAAGTACCAATCTCCACCTCCTTTACTGCCTCAGGTACATCAGCGGCAGTCTCTGTACACTTGTGGCCGCCTTTGGCAAGAGCGTCATCTTCCACCTTTCTAGGTGCGGCTGTCACATTTTCCTTGCTCTTCTCGTGCCGATCAAGGTTCCTCCTGTGCATCATCTTGTGAAATTTTGGACACTCCACAGTCTCAGACTCAGGTCGTTCCTTCTCTGACTTCTTGTCACTTCCTCCCATCTCTCGGAAGTTATAGCTCTGAACTTCTTTCTGCAAATAAATAGAACTGGTAGATCCTGTTAACAGTGTATGTCTCCCGGCACCCAATCAAAGCTGTTCAAGGCGCACCCCCATGATGCCCTTCAGGTGCAGGTACGTCCCTACTACTGCTATTAAAGGTAGCGTTGCATCATCCTACGCTGCCTTGGAGGGTTCCGCCTTGGCGGTGGCATCGTCTGCATACTGCTTGGTTGTTCTGATGACGCTGCATCTTCATTCCGGTTGCTGTCTCCTGCCTGATCGCTGCCAGCAACCAATAGGTCATTTGTCTGCCTCCTACGTCCAGACTCTCCCTTCCCCTCCGTACCCCACCACTCACCAGTCACTGAGTTCCATAGTATGAAAATCCCAACTCCCCTGCGTCCGCAATAAGAAATTCATTCCAAAGATTCCTTCCAGGCGGCCAATTTCCCCAAATACCGCATTAACCAGGTAGGTGACTTTACTCACCCGCATTTCCACGTGTGCCCTGCCAATAGTGTTCAGTAGTCCACCACTCGCTGTCCTTACACCTGTTCCTTCCCTCTCGAGCCGAGGCCTTTTACCTGGGGGTATTTCCTAGAACAAAGTGGATTAAGCACCGTATCGGTCGCACCCGTATCTACCAGTAGCTGCACTCCCCTTTCCCTTACGTCTGCCGGAACAAATAAGCCATTTTTTGCCCTGGCTATCTTTGGTCCTGTGGGAAGATGACTATCTTTCATGCAGCTATCTGTCTTTCCTGTGGTGCCGTCGCCTACTGACCCTGTTGCTCCTCCAGCCGGTCCACGGGTCCCTTGGGGTGGCTGTTCCTCGTTTCCCGTATATCGTCTCCTCTGCCCGGTAGACTGTTTACAGTTGCTCGCAATGTGTCCCTTCTACTTACACCTATAACAAAATAATGAGATCGCCGGCTGGTATCTCACCCCTTCCATGGTTGTCGTCAGGCGTAGTGCTCTGAACTGCTAGACAAGAGTTACTATCCCCTTGGTTGCACCCTTCTCCCCTTAGCTCTTTTATTTCCTGATGACTTTGGTCGATCTTATTCTCAAGACGCTTATATCCTGCCATCATCTCCTTCTTCATTTCCTCCAAGGCACGCTCTGTGTCACTATCTAGTATCCTGGCATATTTCAGCCTCCTGCCTTCTCCCTGTTCCTCTATTTTGTGGAAACCCTCACCTGCCCTCACGGCTGCTTCCAACTTTGTAGGCCGTGCCCGGAAGATCCCTTCCCTGCTCGCCTGACTTTCGATCGCGTTAACGAAATGTCCCCTGGCTAGGTAATCTCAACCTTCCTCCGGTAGCTCAGGGTAAGTAAGTTCTGACAACTCCTTGATGGATTGTCCGAGCTCCTGTATGCTTTCCTTGGCTCCTTGACGTCGGTGTCTCAACTCCATTAAATGTTTTTCAGCCAATTGACCCGGTCCAAATCTTTTCTCCTGCTGGTCCACAAGTTTGTTGTAAGGTGGCTGACTTCCCTCTTTGCTGCATGCCACTTCCTAAAACCTTTAGCGCCGGCCGCACCCCTGTAGACTCGCTGCGAGGAACGCACCTGCCTATGTATCCGACCAGCTGTTCGCTTACTTGGACACCTCAAAGTGACGGCGGTAATCTCTCCGCTGTGTCTTATCGCTGAACCTGTCGGGGACGATGTTGGGTCGCCTCAGTGTAACACTCGATACTTTGTTAGTGCTCCTATCCAGGGGCACGCTGTGCTCGCTGACAGGTGTGCTTGCTGTCACCTGCAGTGTCACCTCCGCCTCCTGTTCAGGGATTGAAGTTAATTCTGCTGCTGCCAGTGATTCACCATCCTTGTCCTCCGACTGATTTGCTTTGGTCCAGGGCTTCACCTCAGGGCGGTTCGTGCCACTAGAAGGCGTGGCAGGGGATAGTGGTGTCGGTTTTCTTGTTCAGGGCTTGGGTGTTGGTCTCGTTCTACTCGGTGTTAACGTAGGCACAAGTAGTTCCAAAGTCCCGTTACCCAAACTCGTGGTCGAGGATTCTCCGCATCCTGCACCTGTCACCGTCCGTTGACGAAGCCTAAGGACGTGAAGCTCAGCTTGTAACAATTCAATTCTTTCCTCTAACTGTCTGGCTGGGGTGCTGGAAAAAGATGTACTCACTTCTTGGTTAATTCAGCTTAATTAGGACGTGACCAGCTCACCCTCAAAATCAATCAGCAAATCCATGTCGCCTAACTAGGTAATCGCCTATATAGGTGTAACTATATAGACTAGTGTGCTTGCCCAGAAGTGTGCTTTGGTGCCTATCCCACCTCTGACACCATTTGTGGCTGTCTCCGTCGACGGAGCCTTGGACTTGCCCTCTGTCGACCCAACGAGCGGATGAAGAGGCGGCCAAAGGGACAGGTCCGTTTGGAGGCAGTCTACCTCCAGGCGCCAAAGCTATCTGGTAACACTAGCGGATTGCTACTAAGCAGAATGGCGATGGGGCTCTAACCTATATGTTAGGCCTTCTGGGGGGAATTCTACACCGAGTGCAACAATAACAAGTGCTGGATCCTCAGATTAGTCCCGTTTATTTATTAATCAAAATGGTCTCCTATTCACAGGATTCCTCTGCAGGTGATTTGACGTATAATTTATGATTTACAACTGTCAATAAGCAATCACTACACTCCTGGCAACTAACTTAACGATTACAGGGCTGGTAATTTATAGTGGTGGAGATGTTCAAATGAAGGCGCCCAGGAACTGCTTCACCCTAACGGACGGACGAAACTAACCTACAGCACTGTTTGTCCCCCAGCAAACTATCTTCAACAAAGACACGCCGAGCTGCCCGTGCGTGTTGACAGTCAGCCAACAGAGCGAGCTGCCCGTGCGGAGGCCTTGTATACCCACGCACCAGCCACAGGGCGCTAAAAAGACCAGCGCTCTAAATCGTGCGAAGAGGTCGGGCCAGCAGACTCATACGCATAATAATTATGTTTAAACAGCACAACTATGGGATACACAAACATCAACTAAGGGGGCGCTCTAACCTCCCTGTTTCGCTTACAGACATATAAACGCAAAGACCGCCGGTCTTGCGCTTAAAATAATGATTTTGCAAAGTATTAGCAAACAATGGGTGAAGCGATGGATGCATGGCAGCACGCTTACCTTTTTTGCTCTTTTATATTGCTATCTCTTCTTTTCAGATGTTGCAACTACATTGTTTTGAATCCCTAGGGGCCAAATTAAGTAAATGGAGGGGTCTTTATACAATCGAAAAATTGCTTCAGAATTCTTCAGTAGTAAATTCCCTATATCGAGGGGCGAATTTGCCCATAGTTTTGATTTTAGTCGAGCACCGCGCAGATCACGAAAACCCCAGTAATTTGAATAGGACATGGCGGTCTATGCGTTTATAATATGTCTGTGGTTTCGCTACAGTATGTTCATTGCGCTCATGACCAAAGTGCGCGTGCGCAAATTTTTCATTTAACAACAGCAAAACAATGGTCTGATTTCGCGCGCTCTGATTGCAAAATGAGGCGTCATCTTTGTTAATTAATGGATTTGTTGGAAACGGAGCATAAGCAATCAAATTTTTCACGACAAATCCAAATTACATTAATCGTTTTATTTTTCAGTAGCATTGGTTTTGTACCCTGCCTCAAAAAGGAATGAATGTGGTTTTAAATAACACGAAATTTATTTTATTTTTCACCTGAAAAAATTGAGTGTTGCCAAATTTGATCAATATCCATTAAAATGGGCTTTGGTCATAAGCACTAGATTTATATAAACTAGAAGACTGTCTTAATCGATAGCACTCAAAAACTGGGAATCCGCTGCATAGAAAGTTTTGTAGAAAGACTTTGAATTTAAACCAACTGTGCACACCAAATTGTGTGAATCCAGACATTTTGTGATGGAAAAAATACGCCTTGTGCATAACTCATCTAAAAGAAATTGTATGCCCTAATAAAACTTAATTTTTAGAGTCAGGAATAATTGCTTTGTCAAACTTTGACAAAAAAGAGGATACCTTGAATCATACTCTTGTAATAGACTTTTGAGTAACATTCTTGTAGCGGCGAGACACGGGTCAAGTGCAGTCGTCTACACGTGACATGTACACGAACATGTTCACTGTTCAGCTGAGTATTTTACTCAGCTGAGAAGGTCTGATCGTTAAGTTGACTCACGGCAATATAATTTGCCTAGGTTCCTATTGTCAAATATAAGATCATTGACCGCTAATTTTGATGAACTCCAAATTTATGTGGACACTAACAATGTTGATGTTAAAAGAATAACTGAAACTTGGCTGTCTCTTGATACCCCCCCAAATGAATTGTGTACCTTACAAAACTTTTCTATGTTATCGAGGCCAAAGTGTGATGGTCACTCAGCTCGGTGGTGGGGTGGCGTTGTACGCTAAACATCTTTTCAAGCCAAATTGTTGTCAGTACAGATTCCTAATGGAATGGAGAGCCTATGGTCAACAATGAAACCACCCCGAATGCCTCACCAAATTTCATGTTTGATAGTCTGTATTGTATACTATCCTCCTCGGAAAAATAATGCACAAGAATATATCGATCATATTGCTTTTACTATTGAGTCTCTTTTGTTGCAATATCCGGATGCTGGTATTTCTATAACAAGAGATTTCAACGATTTAAATATTCAGTCAATTCTGGATCATAATGATTTTGCAAAACTTGTTAATTGCCCTACTAGGGGTGGTAAC
>NW_019091499.1:323388-363671 GCF_001949145.1 Acanthaster planci
CCTAGATTAAAGCTTGTATACGCCAGAGACAACGAGCTCTCGGTAAGGGGAATTTTGTTTTATGGCGTCATCTTTAAAATAAAACAATACGTAGTATTGCTAAGGCTAAGGTGACCTACTATAATACCCGGGTTCGTAATTTAAAAACGACCAATCCAAGAGCATGGTATAATCAGATTAAAATATTGACTGGTTGTGAGCAAGGTCCTAACCCAATTGCGATCCCTGGTATGGAATTTGGGGACACCCTACATCATTTTCGTTTGGTTGCCGATAAGATTAATGAAATTTTTGTTCGGTGGCTTCAGATTTACCTTACGTTGACCAGTGTACCTTACCAGCGTTCCTTCCAATGAATCAGGATGACTTGCCAGAGATCCAACCTCACCAGGTATATCGTGAACTTAGATCACTTAAACTTGCTAAGGCCGGTGTCTCTGATGATTTACCAGTGCGTATTATACGTGAGTTCGCGCATGAGTTGTGCTATCCGTTAACTCATATTTTAGATACCTCATTTAGAAGTGCTTGAGTGCCAAATCAGTGGTGATGTTCTGAGATTGTGCCAATCCCTAAGTCGCATCCTGAAACCTTAGATAACTTAAGACCTGTCGCACTGACGAGCCACTTTGCGAAAATTGCGGAATCGTTTATTGTGAAGTGGCTTTTGGAAGACATAGAAATGGGTATAGGCCCAAACCAATATGGGAATTGCCACGGATTGTCGACTTCACATTACCTTATTGTTTTTCCTTAATGAAATTTATGCAAATGCAGAAAATCCTAAGGCAACGTCTACAGTGGTCTTAACAGATTTCTCGAGCGTTTGATTGCATAGACCATATATATTATAGCACATAAAATTATTCCAATTCAATGTAAGGCCTACTATTATCAGCTGGATTTTGAGTTTTTTGGATTGTCGTCGTCAGTGTGTTAAATATTTCGGGACCAGGTCTGAATGGAGTACAGTTCATGCTGGGGGTACCTCAGGGTACCAAACTTGGGCCTATCCTATTTTCAATAATGATTAATGATGCATGTACCAATTCATCGATTTCGGTCTTCAAGTATGTAGATGACCTAACCTTGGTAGATTGCTGGAGTCCCACGCGACCATCTGTTATTCAAGACGTATTAAAGGATTTTTAGGATTGGTTAAATACCAATAATATGAATATGAGGTTTAAAACAAACAAATGCTATAACATGACAATTTCCTTTTCAAATCAATCACGTTTATCAGTACCAATTTTAATTGGAGTTGATTAAAGGAAGTTACTACTGCTAGGATCATTGGAATTATATTCCAATGTGACTAGTGCACAGGGCTGACCGGGCAGCGCCTCAACAATCTCCGCGGGGACAGAAAGGGCAACTACGGATAGGACAAGAACAGACGGGACAAATAAATATATTGGGGCCTCTTTTATTTACACCTCAATCACATCAGACAATTTCATCCTCCAGGTAGCCACTATAATGTGGTACCCACAAAGCCTCTGCTAAGCGCTACCGTAGATAGCCTCCCACTACCATCGCGCCTCCTGTTGTTTGGACCCTCCCGTAAGGTATCCTCCAGGCTACTAGTATTCTTCCCCAGGCTACCCCACACCCCTATGAACTGGAACTAATCCCTAGTTCCCTCCTGGTATCCCACCGTGGTCCCACTCAGGTATGTACAAAGGCCCACGCTCGAATCCATACAGCGTAACCTCCTATTAAAAAAGTACCTAGCACAGCCTAGCTTTAGCACGTCCGTCCGGCCCGGACGCGAGCCAAACAACGACTATCTGGCCGCGCGTGCGAGCTCCGCAGATAGCACCCTCTGTAGCTGAACATGGGCAAGTCCCGCGCTCGCGTTACAATATGGTACCGTGGTTTTTAACGGAGACCTGTCAAAAGTCCATGTAAACAGGATTGAATTTATCCAAAAGAGGGCATGTCGAATTATATTGGAGTGTAATTATTTTACATACGATTCAGTTTTACAAGCGTGTGATTTACAGACACTTCAAAACAAACGGGATAAATTGTGTAAAGATTTTGCACTGTCTTTGGAGAAAAGCGCAGTTGGGACTAAGTGGCTTTGTACGAAACAACCAATATCTTATGATCTGAGGAATACTGAGAAATACGACAATACAGTTGTAAAACTAAACGATTTCAAAATAGTGCAGTACCTTCTATGATAAAAATTTTAAGTGACACTTCATTTTTCTTAGTATCAGTATTTGTGTTTTACGATTTAAGGTTTATTTTTGTTATTATTTTGTAATATTTTAATGGTTTTTAAACTGTAAAAACATGTTCAATTCAGCTTAACAGCTCCCATTCACGTTTTAATAAACCATAATGAATGACCACACACGTGCTGGGCCAAGGGGGCAGACGCGACGACTTCGACCACCGTCTCGGTACCGCACTGGTCAGTGTCCACAGCAGCGGAAGTGATGAACAGGAAATGTCACTAATTTAACGATTCTACATTATGAAATGGTATCAGTACTAACGAAACCAGTACAATTTAACAGAAAATCATCATCCTCGTGTTGAATATACCATTTTGGTCATAAAAATGGATACAAAATGGCTTTGAATTTTCGTGCACTGTTGGATACGATTTCAGAGTGAATAAAAATGACCTGATTATTAAAAATTTTATCGGCGGAATTCAAAATATATGCCTGAAATCAATGCATTAAGGGAAAATCTTTAATTTGGTGCTAGATTTTGGTCTCAGAAACTTATGTTCTATCAGAAATTAATTGATGAAATTAGTGCAAAATTTGGCAATTTAGATTTTTTTCGTTGTTAGAAGGGACACTTTTTTATACTGTTCTGAGATTACCGTCATTTAAAAATCTTACTAATGGAGGAAAATTGTGTTGCTCGTAGCGTCGTATTTAGATCCTCCCGAAAATTATTTATGCTTTTACACTTTGGTATTTTACAAGGTCAGTCGTTGGAAATTTCGTTTGCTTGCACAAAAAAAACCAAGTGTCGTCTGCTTGAAAATGAAGTGTGCATGTGCGCTTGTAGTGAACGTTGTCCCTCCTCCTACTCGTGTTCTAGCCTTTGATCAAGGCCCCCGCGGCGAAATGGATAGTCGCTCAAGAGCGAGGAGCTGGAGGAGACTAGTTTAAGCACCAAACCAACGCACGAAGAAAGACTACTCGACGAACCGCACGCCCCAAACGCACAGTCTACGACACGCGCAGCGCAGCTACTGCGCTGCATGCAGGGCTTAATTGCATGCAGTTCGTGTGGTTTTGACTAGCCATTTCGCCGCGGGCGCCTTAATCAAAGTCTACTAGTGCACGTGCATCATATGCCGAGCCAGCGAGCAGCTGCAGAAAAATTAACTGTGGATGAGATTCTGAAGACTTTTACAGATTCATTGGCAATATTAATAAAGCTGATAAAGTATTTACCGTAGGTGTGTTCAGTTGGCATCGTTTCAATATCTGCACACTTTTTAGGCCACCCTAAGCCTTATCGCAAATACAGCATAGGTTGTGTGAAGGAAAAGGGCAAACTTTGCCCTTTTTTTCTTCCCACGGTGCCTTATTCTACCATTGTGCAAAATCACTCATGTGGTATTTGATGACTTCAATTTACTACAGCCTGACTTCAACTTAAAAGAGTTCAAGCATTGATCCAAAAACATATAGGCACATAACACACGGTCTGCTCAGTCTGCACTGGGAACTTGCGCACTTTTTCCTGCAGCCAAAGGTTTTTTAACCAGCGCGAAGGAATTAAATTTGTTATTCTTGCAATTGGTAAGTGCTTTATCATTATCAAACAATATAAATAGGCCTTCGGTCATGTATACCGGATGTCTACAGACAGAGAGTAGGCCTAGGCCTGTAGGCATATATTCCACCATGGAATTGAACAAATCTATTCGTATTGCCTCGCATTTGTAGCGAAACATTGTAGAAAGTTGGCCGATGCCCGGTTATTGGAAATTAGCATCAGGTTTTACACAAAAATTTGCACAATACCCTCCATTACTTTTTAGTCGCCTGGCATTAGTAAAGTTATTCGGCATTTTGATAGCTAGATACAGGCAATTGTAAGACTTTGTGGATTCTGCATTATTCTGGCATGTAAAGTAATCTGTTCTTCTCGTGACTGTTTTTTTTTTCTCCATAGATTGGGGGTATCAAAGCGTTCTTGCTTAACCTTTAAACCTAAATGTCATCTAATTTATCAAATGTAAAATGATACATTATGTTATGTTGCTCAAGTTGATGGACATGTACTCAGTACTTAAGTAATGTGAATCATGTTTGCTTATTGTAAAGAATGACAACATTGAAATAGATGTTTCATTTATTCATTAATTTGTTGAAAAGTTCAAAATGGGAGGTGTGTTTCTCCCCTTTATCATGTTCATGATACTGTCATCTTCTTTCTCCACAGCCTGATGGAGCAATGGTGTATCCAGGTCTTTGGGCGAGGGTGTGGGGGGGATGGAAACTTTTCTAAAAGTGACTTACCAAAGTTTTTTATCCTTAAGCAAATCCTCATAACCCCCCCCAGGTGGTACAATGCTGTCACATTTCTAAAATTCTGGACCCTTTAATCCTTAAAAGAGGAATGTCAACTTATCTTTGGGAGAACTCTTCCCCTCTACCCCCCACTGAATGAATGGAGCTATGGCATGATTTCATTTTTAGAAGCTGGGGAAAACATCTTTCACCGTTGTCATTTCTTTGGGACTGGATTTTGCTGATAGCCTCTGAATGCTAAAAGTGTGATCGTGATTGCCTTTCACCAGCATTTTAACGATTGACCATTTTTTTTTTAATACAGATGAGGTTTGTGGGCAGTTCTTTAATTTAAGCACACCTACACGTACAACTACTTTTAGTTACACACTTTAACACTGAATAAGTTCCATGTATCAATCCAAAAGCCTTTTTTCTTTCATGCAGTTGACAGTTCTTTTAACCATTCTGAGGAGGACGCAGACACAATGTGAAATTCTTGCCATATTTGGCAGTTGAAGAAGGGCAACTAATTCTCTTATGTTTGGAGAAGAGCCCGAGAAGAAAAAGATATTTTGCCATTTTATGCCACCAATTTTGTGGATTTGCAGGAAAAACAAGGGAACTAGCTCCCTAAGTCCCATAAATGAAAGGAACAGGGCCCTACCCACCACTGGAGAGTGACAACAGTGACGGGAATCCGGATCAAGAGAAGGAAGAAAGAGCCCTGAATGGAGATGGGGTGGAAAGGGCCGACAATGGGAGCGAGATGTGTTCAATCCCAGAGCGAGGCAATTGGACCAACAAGCTGGACTTCATTCTGTCGTGTGTCGGGTATGCCGTGGGATTGGGGAATATCTGGCGGTTCCCTTATCTCTGCTACAAAAATGGTGGTGGTGAGTACATCATAAGACAATGCTGTACACAGATAAGTCCAGTGGCATATATCCAGGTTTTAGACAGGGGAGGGGCAGAGCAGAATGCAAATTTGTCCAAAAGTGAGTATCGAAATGTTTTCACCTGCTAGCAAATCCCAACCACACCTAAAATCCCTGAAAGGAAGTAGTACCATTTCTAAGATGCTGGTGAAGATTTAGAAGGAGCAACATGCCAAGGAGACCTCAGATGACGTAGGTGGCTGCTCAATTTCAAGTCAACAATGGATTCTTCGTTCCTAAACGCAAATCGAACAACTTGCTCTTCTGTCCTCGATCTCTGCACTCGGGGGTTCCCTACTGGCACAAATTGGCTCTCATGTATAGAAATTTATGGGGTACAAGATTTGTAAGAGCCTCTTTTGTACTTTTTGGCAGGTTTAAAGTACCTTAAAATTTGCTCTTTCTGTGTTATTTTTCTGAATTGCTTTTGCCATTATTTGGGAAAAGCAAGGCAAAATAAAAAAATCCCTGTTTGGGGCTTGTGCTTGCTTTCCTTTTTGTGGTCACTTGAGGTAAAACAAAAACCTTGTCATCACATGTGTACACAGCTGGGAAATAGAACACTTTAGTTGGAACTTTCAGCTTAAGATTTTCACTTAAAACATCATGCAGATGACTGTTCAATCTCATGCCATCTCTAAATACAGCTGTGTCCTTCATTTAGTCTCATCAGTTGGAAAATTCATACATGCACCTACTAAAAGTAGCTGTGTTTTTTAATTCTTGTAAAACTGTGCTACAAACTTCGAACCAACCAGTAAGCCAACTGTGCTGTGAGTGTTCTTTTCTCTTTTCTGTTATGTGACTTTCATTTCTGAGTCAGTGAATGTGGAAACACCAGTGTTTGTTGGAAATATAAAAACTAACTGCACCTGCTGTAATCAGCTTCAAGCCAAAAAAGGAAATGCCCTAGTTGTGGCGGCCTTTTTTCAAAACCCGGACACAAAACAATATATTTTCCCCCATGATAAATAAATTTCTGCAAGTGTTTCAACACCCAAAATACATTGAATTCTTGTGAATGGGTATGCAGGCTGTAGTTTGCATGAAACAGTAGAGCACTTAATGTTTAGAAAGTTCTCATTCCATTTTGCAATTGAAAAATTGATGGAACAAAGTATTCCTGTCAGTTTTTTTATTAAAATGGAAATTGATTTTTTTAATTTAAAAATGGAAATCGGTCAATCTGGTCATAGCGTCCACCCTGATGCACCTGATGTCTCCATTAGTCAGCTGTCCACCTGCCCTGAGGACTGTTAACAAAATTTGAACAGGCAGGGTTTGCTCGTCAAAAGTTACAGGCCTCCCTTTTTACACTGTGATAAAAATCTTCATCTGTGGTGAGCACATTTTCTTTCCATAAAGAGTGGTTGCAGGGGAATTATGGCCATAGACAGCACCAAGGGGTGTCAGTTTCAAAAAATGTTTCCTGGGAAAGGACAGGCAGTGCTTAAATGGTAGCTCACAAATGTTGTATGCACACAACTTTATATTCTTCTCTGTCCTTGCAGGTGCTTTTCTGATCCCGTACTTTCTTTGCCTGCTGATGTCAGGCATCCCCATGTTTCTTCTGGAAATCACCCTGGGCCAGTTCATGGCAAGGGGCTGTATAATGAGTTGGCAGATATGTCCACTCTTCCAAGGTAGAGTGTTAACCTGTTATTTAATTCTGCGGTTTTCTTAGGGTTTTGTTTGTTTTGATTTTTGTTTACCCCAAAGAGCTGTTTTGTTTGTTTTGGGACCTACTGGCACCAGTACGTGTACTGCAGCTAAGGGAAAAAATTATTGAGCTTTCTAGATTTGTGTTTCATAACAGATAAAAACCAAAATCAAAGGCAAGAAAAACTTTTCAGATTGCAAAAGAATCAGAATTTTTTTCTTATATTGTAATGTCGGTGCAAAACGGATGGTGATTGCATGTTTTGATTTTTGAATTTTGATTCAGATTTACTGAAAGATTTTTATTGGTAAATTTAATTGAAAAAATTAATAAATTGATTGCATAATTATATGACATAATTAATTTAAGCTGACACGACTTCACATTCATGCTCAAACATATATCAGTGCACTTAGCTCAAACTGATGTATACATGTTGAGTAGGGTTTTGCAGAAATGTTTTATCTCAAAATTCGTTAAAATTTATATTTTCCCAAGACGCAACATAAATGTGTTCATTTCTGCCCTTTTATCAAGCTTACCAAACACAACTTGAATCTAACCCTGAAGCGTTCAATTTTATGATAAAAATGCATCAAAACAGAAAATATGAAAAACAGAATACCATTTGCCACTGATTCAGATGCTATGTGATTTCTTTTTTAAACAGGCTTGAGTCAGGTGAGGGAAATCTCATTTGAACCCGAGATGATTTGGGGCTTCTGTAGTAATACATGCAATTTGTAACTTAATGAAATTTATCTCCTAAATGGGCCATCAAGGTGTGTTGATGCAAAAATGTCGAATCTCAACATGTTACAAGGTTTTAGCTTAAAATATGTGTAGCATGTCGTTCAAGCAGAAATGTCATGGGGGAGTTTTATATTGCTCCCTTCAAATATCATTTATATAAAAATAATCAAGATACTGAAGCCCAGAACAAAGGAAATGTGTTTGTAAATACATTATCTGCCTCAAGTTCCATTTTCCTGTGATTAAATTTGGCACAAAAAGTTACTGGGAGACTGCAAACCTATTGATGCATATTTTCTTGAAACTACTCGAAAGTGAGATGCAACATTTTTGCTTTGACACAACAAAATAATAAAAAAGTCACATGAATTTCTAACAATGACAAGAATAATTTATTTTGGTGATAGATAAATGTTGAAAATCGTGCTGTTCAAGACATATCCATACCTTGTACATCAATGCAGTTTAAGCCCATGGAATAAATGTCTCATATCATAAATAGTGTTTCACGTAACCCTCTTTTAAACTTAAGATATAATAGCCCCCTACTGTATGTTCAAGTTTCTCTATTTATTTTTTTTTTCAATGCCAAAGAGGGTGTAAGAACTACAAACTCAAGCAGGCTTTGATACCCCCCCCCATAAAGGTCAAAAGATAAAAGTGCTAATTAATATAGTTCAAATGTGCAGGGCAGATTCCTGATTTCCCGGCTTTCCTTGGGCTGAATTAATGGTTATAAAATTGACTGAACCAACATTTTGGTTAATTAAGTTTCTATTTCAGGATTACAGTGTAAATTTATGGCAGCACAACATCTGCAATGACAATATCACCTTTGGTCAAAAGCATCAAGGGCCTTGATAAGGTTTTCCTTATCAATAATTGCCCTCCATTTATCACATATTGGGGCTGGTTGTATCAGGTAATTTTGTTTTCCTAGCCAAGGGTGCGATCTGCCTACAACTGGATTTTGTCTGGTACAGACAGGCTTTACACAAGAATGTTCCAAGGGGCAGATTACATAACATGCAGCAGAATGGGTTGATATACCGGTACTTGTTTTACTGGCCAAACCAAATTATTCCATTATTTTTGAAGATTCAAACCCTTGCCAAATGATTAACATCAGAACTAAAGGTTTCATTTCAACGGATATTATCTTTATGCCCATATAAATTTCCCCCTCCCCCACAGAGTAGCCCCACCTGATTATAGACACAGGGATTTTCACTATGTAGCAATAAAATCCCCACCCTCCAGCTTGATACCCCTCAACATCAGATTTAGGGTGATGGAGTCAATGTATAGTGTATATATATTTGTAATATTTTGTTCAAAAGACAGCTTGGTGAACTGCTTGGAATTTCCCCATTATTTGCAATGAGTGATTAAAGGTTTCGATATTTAGGAATATGCTTTAAATGTCTTTTTCATGTCATTTCTCACCTTGTAACAGAATCCAGTAAGTGTCAATTTCAGGGGTGTGAGAATGCAGCTTTTAGCTAATTTCAGCTTTTTTTGCTTAGATGTTGACCCTGAATTTCAGCTTTTTGTACACCTGGTCTTTATAAAAGTATGGGAAACATTTTACATCTCAGCTTTTTGCTGGCTGTTTTCAGCTTTAATTTTAAGTGGCCACTTACACCCCTGCAATTTGAACTATGCAAAAATAGTTTTTAATTTAAAATAAAACACTAACTTTGCGTAATAATAATAAAAATAATAAGACAATAATAAAACTGCATTTATATAGCACATTATGAATTAAAGATTCCTCAATGCACTTTACAAACAAAAACTTGATCCTTAATCATATTATAGAAATTAATAGAAATTATAGAAATAACACAATAACTTTGCGAAATAACGCCACAGATCTACAGACATTTTTGGAGCACATACTCGAACCGTTCGATCACTCAGGAGTCAGTAGCATCGTGTTCGCACCAGTAGCTAGCTCAAATGCAGCCCCTGCATCTGCTCCAGTGTGAAAAGAGCAACATCAACAATCAATGATTTGTTCTTTCTCCTAGACAATCCGTAACAAGCCAAACATCATTTTAGAGTCCTTATAAACTCATGATAATACCATAATTTGCTGCCCAAATCCACAATATGTGATCATTTGCATATAATGTCATTCTTATAACTGAGCATTCCTCGATTACTGTTTCAAGGGAAATCACCTGCACTGCTCACTCATGGGTGTGTTCGCCCGTTTGGCATGCGACCAGCTGGTCAGCGAGAGTATACTCTCGCTAACGGGGAGTATACTCCTCTATCCGGGTATAATACACACACATCCTACTCTTGTTAACCAGAGTAGCCATGCGAATGTGCCCAAAATGTCTATGGAAGTATTGCATTATTTTTCAATGTCAGTGCATTATTTTGCAAAGTTATTGCATTATTTTGCAATGTTATTGTGTTATTTGGAATAAAAAATATTTTTGCATAGTTCAAATTTGCACTAACAGGATTCCGTACCTTGTAGGCCTAACTACCAGTATAAAAAGATTTGTTGGTTCTTAAATTTCCTGCCCCCTTGACATATATTCTCACCTTTTGTGGTTATTTTTCACAAGGATTTTTAGAGCCACATTCATCTGCTTGGATTCAGCATCAGAACAAAATGCATCGTACATGTAAGTTCCCTACATGTACAATGTGCTTGCATGTACTTTGTTAAAATGCAAATATTTTCCTCATCACTACTGTCTCCTTTGAAGTTACTGAGTCACCTTTTTTGTGAAACAGTCAAATTTTTCAACCTGTTTACTAAGATCGGATCCTATTAACTGCAAGTTAAGACCTGGAAAATTATACTCTTGGTGAGTGATGATGAGATACATGTATTTTCTGTGTCAAAGCACAACAGACATGACAAGGTACCGCTACTTCATATCAAACAGGCTTTTCATCCTCACCGTGACCAAGGAGTGACATGACTGAGACAGACAGCAGTTAGTACGCTGGTCATATTAAATTTGAGCCCCACCATTATGTGAATAAGCAAATAAACTCAAAACTAGCTTGAGTTTTTGACGGGTATGGAATCAGTAACAGCCTGAGCAGCTGCTGCAACTGCAACACTCATTGATTTCAACATTGTATCCAAAGATGAAAGATGGCAATAATTGATCACCACAAACTAGCAAGGGAAAAGAAATGTCTGCGACTGTGAAAGTCTGATTGGAAGAGGAAAATCCGTAATTTTTACTTTGACAGAAAAAGAGCAACACTTTCTCAAAATAAGGTTATTACCAAAGTCTGCCCAATCAAGGTAAGTCACAGAAGACCACTATGATTGTTGCAGAGCTTGATGGACATCACTTGCAGCATGTTACCTGAAGTCAGGACATGGAGTAAATATTAGCAAGGCAATCTACAATTTTCTACTTTCAAATAACTTTATACAGAGTAAAATAGTGGCTGGAGACAAAGAAAAACAAAGAAAACCAGAGAAACCGCCACAGAAAAAAGGAAACCAGAGCTTAAAAACCTTTTGAAAAAATGCGCTGGTTCACCGTGACTTTTTGGGAGAAATTTCAATCCATTTTTAGGTTAGGTAAAGTTTTTGAGATTTTTTTCAATGTAGGTCTTAAATATCGCCAGAACATCATTATAGCCTATTAAGAACTTCAAATTCAAACTTTTTTGAAATTCACTACACCCTAATGTATAAATAAACATATACAGCACATGCAAAGAGAAATCCAGGTTTCAGAAGAGGCTTGGTTTTTAAAAGGGAGGGAAATTTATCTCATGCCACCTCCCAAAAAGAGATTTCATTTTGCTTCATTTTGTTTTGTATTTCCCAAGGTGCAAAACGGGCATTCTTTTGTTTTGATTTTCTTTCCCTTTTCCTTTTCTTCTTGTTCTTCTCCATAAAAATGCATCAATTGATTTTGTACTTTTTTCTCCTCAGGACTTCAGTCCCATTGCAAGTTGGCATTTCATCAAACTTACATGTACATGTAAGCCAAACAACCTTAAGGCATAGATACTGTGCATTTTTGTAGTCCTCAATACTTGACATCATGACATCATCACAAGTCAAGTAGAATGCCCTGAAAGTTGAATTCTTTAACGTAATTACCAGATTTTTTATGATAGGCCTATTATTTGATTTTCCTCATTTCCCAGTTTTGTACACATTTTGTTTACTCAACATGTGTTACAGCTCATATACCATACATACTATCCACATATAGGCCTAGAGGACGAATTTTTTTACAAAACCAAGAAATGTGGAAAGCTCTATGTTCAGTTGCAAATAGATAAATTGAAGTACATGAAGCTCTTATTTGCTTTTCTGGGGGAAAGAGGAACCAATTTTTGGCCTCCAGGTTCCTTTTGGGGTTCTTTTGCTAGTTATTATTCTTTTAGTCTTATATTTTCCTCTCGTCACTGCTCTTTCGTTTCTTTCCCATGAGTCTTTCCCGTAAAAACTTAACTTCTATTTCCTTCTTTTCCGGAAGGTACCTTATTTTTACGACAATTCAAGTTTAAATGGACACAATTGCAGACTGTTTTGCAGCTACAAATATCCCTTTGATGGATTGTGGTACAGTTGTCTCTGCAATATGGGAGATGGAAAGCTTCACATTTGCATGTGCAGATCATGTGCATCTAGAAATTTTTAAAGATTAGGCTCATACTCCTTGACTTTCTTAATTTTGGACCTGACAGCATCAGACACATGGCTGAATTTTACTCCCTTTTTGTACCACTTGCTAAAGTTCCTTGCAACTGCATCAGCATTGGATGTTTTCATAGAAGCACACTGCCCAATCGCGATCTCTTCAGTTGCCACTTGAGTATAAATCTCACCCATTGAAAAGTTTATCTGTCGGGAACATTTCACTTCACCAGAGCTCAGTTTTTGTTGATTTTGAACTCGGTACTCTAGTCTACAAAAAAATAACAGTTTGTAGTAGATCTGGTTCTCTTCACAAATAGAACCATCACGAGGAGAGAAGCAATAATAATTACTTTGCAGTGTGTTTAGTTTCTAAAAAGCACACGTGCAGATTGCATGTACCAACATGTATATGCTCTTGTGCAGCCTTGAATATAATGTAGTAAAGGCCATATGCCCCTGCTACTGATGACAACACATCTGAATCAACCTTAGCAGGATTCTTTGGGATTGTCAAAGGGGGGACAGTACATGTCCATGTACTTCAAAGGCATTACATCTCGACTCTGCATACATACAAAATACCCAAAACACCACGTGTACATTGACCCAGCTCTTTGTAAATCAGGCCTTAGGACTATCTATGCAAATTTCAATTAGTAAATAACAGATAAGATTGCTTTTATACCAAAAAATGTGGAAAGTGTACAATGGGACCAAAATGTAATAAAGTGCAATTCACCATGACTCAGCACTTTTTATGAGAAGTTTTAATCCATTTTTAGGTTGGGCAAAGTTTTTTGAATTTTTTTTGCAATATGGTAGGTCATAAATATTGCAAGAACATTCAGAACTTAAAATTCAAACTTTTTTGAAGTTCAAAATAAGGTATACCATACATGTACAATGTATCTGCCCAAGGGGATTTGACATTGCTCTCTGCTCTATCAATTCCAGCACTGATAAATTCTGTTAGTGGCCAGTCTGCTTATGTAATCATCTGCTGGATGACCTACTCAAGAACTATACACCTTAGATTATGGGTTATCTCCATAATGAATTTAGGATTTGCACTGTTTGAACTTCTAAGCACTTCCACAGTCAGTAAACTTTTCTGTGTCATTTCTTTGTCCTGCTACCATCAGTTTTATATGGGTCAATCTTACACTGATTAAGGTTTAAACTTGACACTCAGCGCTTTGTAGTATATTGGAATTGTTGAAAGCTTTGTACATAACCTCAGTGAATGTCTTGACATTGTAATTGTAAGCAAGTTGTAGTGTCAAATGTATCCAATCATGGATGTTTTATTCCTCCATGATCCAATATATGTACATGGAAAAACCTTGGTTTGTTGCATTAGGGTCAGTTGCATTACTGTTTGTCAATTTACCAAGGCCAACTGGGACATGAAAGCACATCCGTTTACTTAAAATTGGGTATGTACATACAACTTTAACAAATGAAGGGTTGATTTCCAAACTGAGGTCTATCCATTTGCAAAACATACAACTTTTCTGCAATACGGGCGATTCACAGTAGTGCGCCTCCAAGGGTTTGCAATGCATTCACCAATCACAAGGCGCGAAATCTGTCAACCCTTTCAAAATGCACAATGGGTCGACAGATTTTGTGCACTTCATCAGTGGTGGCGCACTATTGTCAAAGGCCCATATTATGAAAGATTGAAGGGCTTTAGCAATGTACTATGTGTCCCTAAACTTTTTTCACTATTTTAAGTCATTAAAGTTGTGTTTAGCTGTCTTAAAGCTGTAGAATTTGGCATTTATCACATTTTGGAAATAATAGAGTATTCGAATTCAGACATGCTGTAAATGCTCATTTATGAGAAAATTGGACTTCAGGCACCTGGACTAGCATTTTCAGCTACTGTTAGATCACACCAGCAATAGCCACAGCAGTAAACAACTACTGCAATATAAAGCTTGACTGAACATGACGGGGATGTCATAAACATTAGACTGTAGATGTATGTAGTTTTCTGAACATACGTAGACTTTCATAAAGTCAATCACTAATGTTGAATTTCAATTTTGTGAATATATAAATCACATTTCTCAGTTTTAATTGCTGAAGTTAGTGCATGAGTGCAAATCCTGATTCTGTGAAGTTGTCTCTCAAGTCTCAACCCTGAAACTAGACATGAATGAGTGACCAACACTGTTTGCGTAGGTAAATTTGGCTAATAAGAATGGTGGACTGGGAGTGGCCACCTGCAGCTAGTGTCATAAACAATGAAATCCTGGTCTCAGATTTGAACAAGATTTTATAAAGAGAAATTTGCCTTACGGTTATTGTTAAATTTTCAGATTGAACTAATCACCTCAATCTCATAAATATCCTATAAAAACAAGGCCGAAATATCCAGTATGTGTTGAATTTTAGCTTCTGGGAACAGTTTTGACAACTTTATTCTCTACAGGACAATAGTCAAATGTAACCTGTTATCTTAGGAGGACATCACATTTTTCGATAAAATGAAATTCATGATAACTTATACAATCATGGATTGCTGACTTGTTTCCATTTGCCCTTGCAGGTAAAATGCCTTATAATTAGTGAAAGTGTAAGTATGTACAAAACATGTCTGTGTGTCAGTGCATATTGCATGTGTATACATACATGTAGACCCCTGCACTTGCATACCACTTGTCAACAAGCGAGTGTATCTCAGTTAATTAACATGCCTGTATCTTTTGTGGTGTGCTGAGCATATTGCAGGCCCGATGAGGTCTTTGCCTTGTAAAGGGTATAAGTTTGCAAGGTGTGAAAGGTCAAAGGCACATGGAACAAATTGCTCTTGAAAACTTTACACCAATTAGATTCTCAGGGGTGTGCATTAGGACACTGAGCATGCTGCCTGCCTCGATCTGTCACAGCCATCTAGAGTGTATGCACACAAAACCTGTGTGCATTAATTTATTTTTCCACCCACCACCCCCAACTCCTCCCATAGAGCAAGTTTTGCAATATGCTCTCCTGTGTCATGAGGCTACGTATTTTCCTTTTTGAGTGTGTACCTGTTTATCATACAAATATAATAATCATAACATACCGGTATGCTTGTGTCATTCGGAGTGTGTCCATGTTTGCTTCGATTTGCCTTGAGGTAATTTTGCACCAAATTCAGCAATTAAATGTAAAACTGGAAAATGGGGTTTGTGACATTACAAAACGACATGTAAATAACTTGATGAAATTTTATTTGATTTGCATAACTCGAGTTTTCTAGTAAATGAGAATTCAAGGCCTGGTATGGCTCCAACTGATGGTCTTCATCTTAACATGTACATGTACACTGTATTTAAAACCTGTCAAGAATGCACTGATGGCTGTATATATCTTTCGGATATGGAGCATTAAAAAAAAAAAATTTCTTAGTACTTCGAAATTTGCTGAGCGTGACAAAGTAAAACTACCCGTGCATAGATCTACATGTACAGTACATATATGTAGCTTGCAAATAAATTTAACCGTCATTTTCAGACAGCTTCACACATCTGATCACAATTTTTTTTAAAATTTTGTTGGCTTACATGTAAATCCTTTTTAATAGCTCGATGCTTAAATACAGATTGGGGACACATGTTGGTAGCAATGGGGTGGGCATTTAATTGTGTGGAAAATGCACATCAGTAGTGAGCAATTGCTATTGCTTGTCTTTGCATGTATCTCTGACACTTTTTTTTCCAGGAGAGACTTAGTAGAATCACAAAGGTGATGATCTAACAGCATGCTCTTATGTTATGTAAAGTGTGACCCACTCTGTCAAAATGAGTCTTTAGTCGCCAAAGTCACTTTGAAGTAAAAAGTCCTTGAGAATAATTTGGCACAGTGTAAATCAATAGGAACCCACAGCATTTTTCACCATTGAGTACATTGTATCCACTTTCATCAGGATGCCAAACTGAGTGATACATCAAAACAAAAACCTCAAAAACCTTTGCTCTTTCCAATACAAATGAAAACTGAAATGAAAAAATGAAAAAAGTTTCTCTGGCAACTTATGACTCATTTTCACAGAGTGGGTCACAAAATTTATACATGTACAAGTAGGTCCTGTCTTTTGAGTATTGCAAACACGTGTGCATGGGAAAAAAATACAGCAGACATGGCCCTGGACTGTTTTTTTCTGTAAGGCAATAAGTGTGGAATATGTATTGCAGAGGGAACTATAACAGTGCTAACATAGAGCCCAAATACATAATTTTGTTTAGCTGGGTTCAGTATGAATCATTGAGTTGGTTCTGCTTCAGAGAACTCAATTAGGTACTGCTTGTCCTTTAGGAAACGCAGTTGACTGCTGCGATCTTACCATCCTACCCCCTCCTGTCCATTTGTTGAAGAACTTTGTACATGTACCAGTGTGAGAATTGATAAATTGATACCAGTAGCTTTATCTTTCTTCTAGTATATAAACTTCCACTTCTGCAAATTTACAAACAAGATAAGTGACAAATTTTGTTCAGCTTTTGTGACACAAAGTAAATAACCACTGTGGGGTAGATTTGTAAGATTCAGCCCTGACGCTGGTCTACTAGAAGCCCATCAACAAGTCATTGGATTGTTTCATGCATAGTGAAGGGCAGAAGAGGGGGGGCAACATGGCCCTTCCCGAAAGGAGTCAAAAATTCTTTTTGAAAAATAATGTGAGAAGGATGATTTTGTTGATCTATTTCATTTTCTTTCCCTCCAAAAACATTTGAAAAGCCTCAACTCAGGAAGGGCCTTAAAGTTTATAAAAAACATTTGCACATTTTGGCCGACCAAAAACTTTGGTCTTGGAAAGTTATGTAGAGGAGCTTGGTTTCACATGTATCTCTGAAGTTACCACAAGATGAGAGAATAGAAAATGCCCCTTATGAGCCTATGAAAGTAACCTGTTAATATAAAAAAAGATAAGTACAGTATATGTACATTGGGTCCCGTCAGTGGTTGTATAATCAGTCACACATGCATGGAGCCGAGGAAGTTTTAACACAGAAATTGATTGTGATCTGACCTCCTGTTCCCACCTCTGCCAGTCCAGCCCAGTGCTGGTATGGCAGCCCGCTGTCAAAAATTAAAGTCTGTCCCTCTGTGTAAATACAGACCTACCCTATGCTAGTAAAAAACCTCAATGTCTGATTAGAGCCATCATCATGCCCAAACTTCAACCATATTCAGTTGTTCAGTTTCAAAACTTTAGCTAGAGGATTGAGCCAAGTGTTGACATAATTAAGGGGATTCTATAGTACAATTATAGCATCTAATTTATTGCACCTTTTCCTGGAAACCTCTTGCAATCTGGTTTCTGACAGTTTTCTACTGTTTTTTAGGGAAACCAAATGGAACATCAAATGAGAAAAGCACTGAAATGGCAGATAACTTGTTTCCCCACTTTTTTTCCAAGTTGTTTAAATGTGACCCATATGCTAACCAAAAATGATTGAAGTCAAAAGCCATCATAAGGCCTTGCAGTTGCACAATAAGGAATTCTCACCCTTACCCTGTAATAGCCATTATTCACCAGGACATTGGTGATAATGTCAAGACAGAGAATTCAGCTTTCACAAACCAGACAAAAATACTGAGAAAACTTTAATAGGAATTGTAAGAGCTGGTCATAAGAGTGATGCAACTCCAGCATATGAAAGACTTACACTGACAAGCTAAAGTTCAGTCTTCTCATTGGCCTTTGAAGTGGTCTTATGCAACTATTTTGAGTTTATGCAAATATGCAACTTTCAATTTCCTTGTATTCCTGTTTTATTCCATTCACAGTGACATCAGAAGTAAGAATAATTCATGAGGTGATTAATTGAAAATTTCAGGCAAAACTGAAGTTTGTGCTACTGATAGGGTATTTTCCATAAAATATAGTTTTCATCTTTTCTACTTAGATACTTTTTTTCACTTTAGTTATGATCAGTGGGCTTGATAAAAGGACAAAAGTAAACACTTCTATATTGCATCTCAGGAAAATATAAATTCCAACACATTTTTGCACAAAAACCTGAATATGTGGCTTTTTCAATGGAGCATGCTGAGATACAATGTTTTATCATGAACTTGAAGATGCATAAGAAACATGCTGTTGTATTTGTCTGTCTCCAGGGGTCGGTTATGCAACGACTGTGATCTGCACTTTCTGCAACCAGTATTACGTAACCATCCTAGCTTGGGCACTGTATTACTTCTTCAAGTCCTTCACCACAGAGGTACCCTGGGCCACCTGTGGGAACCCTTGGAATACCGAGCAATGCATAGAGTCCAAAGAAGAGGTATGGTAGTCATGCATTGTTTTCAGTGTCATTTTGCTCTCGAGCGAGAGCTGACTTTCTTGAGTGATTGGTTGGGATGCTTTGTCTAGATTTTGAACCATCGTAATGGGTGCCGGAGGATGTATGGGGGTGCTTAATTCCTCCCTCAAATAAGACAATGAAATTTTTTTAAAATAAGAAAATATAATGGGGAAAGGGATAAAATTCACCAATTTGTTGGGATTGTTGATGGTTTGTCGATCAGTTTGCTGTTGATGAGTAGTTTCTCCCTCCTGCCCGGTTGGAAAAATTCCTGGCGAGACCTATGCCTGGATCCATCAAGATCCATTGGGTCCTACCAATTACATACATGTACTACACAGTGTACATGTATATTGCCAAATTTTGTCCTACAGTACAGTTGAGGACTCGTTAAGTGCAATGGTGCATGGTAAAATTTCCTTCACGGATTGTAGTCTCAGCAGTTGTTGGTATATTTGTTTAATAATAGCCCAGCTATTATTGTAATAGGTGGGCAGTGAGAGGTTCCCTCAGGGTAAATAAGTAATAAATCGAATCAAGTTGAATCGAATCGAATCAATTGGAAAATTACCTTAATAAGCATTTGCAGATTTTAACTCGGCCATCAATTGTTGAACTTAAAAATGAATAAAATAAAAAAAGAATCCAAAAACATTGTACAAAGGCAAGCTAGGCTGAATGCAATTTAGAATGTACACTTACATAACACTTTATCACCGAATTTACACATACTTGTTTAGAGTTTAGAGGCCCAGAGAATGCTAAATGTCGTCCCGCACTTTGATTGTCTCTTTTTTGTTGAACTTTAATCCAAATACATACAACAATTTACATACTTTTGGGGAGTCTAGAAGTCCAGAGAATGTTAAAATAGAAATGATGTTATCCTACATGTAATTGTCTCTTTTTTATGACACATTGCCTTAGCTTGTGAATCTGTCATCTGTTCATTGAACAGATGTTACAAGTTAATTGCCTTAATGACAGCGGATCACCCCATATCTGTTACTGAAACTCATATACATGTGTGTCTCATTTTCACTGTGTGACTCATTCGCTGGTCTATATGCGCCTGTACTATGGGTCCCGACCAGTTCCCCTTAAACGTCAAACACATTAGGTTTACGTACTGGTAGAGTAGACATTTCTTTTGTTTGCAAATAGTGATCGCTGTCTTGTAGGCAGCTTTATAAATTCTGCAGTTAAAGTTCATCCTTGATCATTGGCAACAATGTTCATTGTCACAGTGTAAATGGGAGGCATTGTCATACAGTGAGTAGACACGTATTACACTTATTTAGGGTTTGAATATACAGGTTGGGAAAGTGAATAACACACAGTAACAAAATCATCTTAACCAGTCTTTTCTGGAAAATTTTCTAAAAAACAATATTATGCTAATCAGTTCAAACAGGAAAAAAACAGTATTCATAATACCTGGAAAGTGATAAATTCAATTTAAAACAATAAATTGCCCTTCCAGTCTATCAATAGCATTATCCATGAAGGCAAACCAATTTGTAATCCTGAACATTATTGCCAATTGTTTCAGTGACTACTTTGTCAACCTACATGTACATGTAGGTCCTAATTTTGTGAAATATTCCTTGTTTGCCGGAGTCTTTTACCAACGTTTTGAATAATCCTCACCCAAGATCTTTGTTTTTGAAGCCAGTAGCCGGATAAGAATGAGGTGATTGATATCACCAAGAATCTTAAAAATAAAACTAGCACTGGCCATGATTTAATTAATTTCTTTATAATTAAAAAACTATCACTTATTTTTTTGTGTTTAAAACTTCATTTAAGAAGGCATGATGAACCAAATTTTGTTTGTCATTAGTTTTGGTTTTAATGTTTCAGAAGACAAACAATCAACCTTGCGACCCTGTTTTTTTTATGTAAGAACAGAAAAAAGTCTAATGTTTGTTGTACCAGTTTTTGTTGTTTGCTACTATGAGAAGGGGAATTGCCTTTTCTGAGTAAGCCCTCAGTCTCAAGAAGAAAAAAGAAAAAATACACGTAGTTGGCAAATTTAAAAAGTGTCAAGTGCTTTCTGTGTTTTAGTTTGTTTTTAGTGTCCTGCGGCTTGCCTCACAAAGTTCTGTTAGAACAACATACATGTACATGTAATTTGATCAACCCGCTTCTTACACTTCAGTTTCTTCATTCGTGCTTCTTTAATTGTGACCATGCCCTGGCAAGGGCTCTGTAGGTCCCTGCCTGAACTACACTTACAATCTCACCAATGAAACCGACTACATAGACTACGCGCTGTTCGATGTTCCGGAAGATGGGAATCTCACAGACTTTAATACCACACTGCTGCCCTATTGCTACAATGCAACGGATACCCGTGTGTCCTCCTCACAGGAGTTCTGGGAGTAAGTACAATATATGGATGTCTGCTGGAACTTTGCCCGTCTTGTCATGGCACCATTTTTAAAGTTGTGTTTCAGTGACCAGTGTTCAGTTACCCTGCAAAACTTACATGTACTAGATACGACAGTGCGTACTTCTCTGAATATTTAAAACATATGTTTGGTATCATGTGTCATGTGCCACTTTTTCTGATGTTGATGTTGTTTGTAATATTAATCTTTGGATGAAGGGTTACATTAATTTAATCAGAGCGGTATACTGTATGTTGTGGTCCTTGTTGAGTGTTTGCATGTGAGTGCATGTATTGTAATGTAGCAGTCTGTCCTAATGTACAGTATATGTTAACACCTATGCACATGACTCGACCCTTCTCTCACATGAGAACGTTTGTAATTCCAGTTTGTCCTCTGTTTCTTTGGTTTGGCTTTGTTTTCTTGGAAAGGAATAAAGTGTTGCAACTGTCAGGAGGACTTGATGAAATTGGAACACTGGTCTGGCCACTGGTGCTGTGCCTTCTGTTGGCCTGGGTCCTCGTGTACTTTATTGTATGGAAAGGGGTTAAAAGTTCAGGCAAGGTAAATTAGAATAATAATGAGTAAAAAAGAGTTCTAATGTCCAAATTTTGCGTATAAGGAATTCAATGAGACTTCAGGAAAATTTATCCTTGTGCAAATAAAGCACAAGCTTTACGATTTTGTTATTTGCAAGAAATAGGTTTATGATGCCAAAACATTGTTGATTTTTCTTTGATGAATACTTGAGGCATTTATCAACCCTGCATCAAACAAAAACAAAGTACAGGAAGCATCTATTAAACATTCTGTGAACTAAAAATCCAAAATATTAGTGATAGTTCTTTCATGAATAAATATTGCCAATCTTATACTGCCCTGCAAAGGACCTGAGCCAGGAAATTTGCTTGTCATGATATTCTTCTCAAATTCTTTCTCCAATACCGCTCCATTACTGCTCTTGATTAGGGTGACTTTTTGTTGACCAAAAGGAGTTCTGTATGTCCCTGGGCAGGTTGTGTACTTCACAGCCACTTTTCCATATGTGGTGCTGACCATCATGCTTATCCGTGGTGTGACGCTCCCTGGGGCTGGCACAGGGCTGCTGTTCTACCTTCAACCAGACATATCACGCCTGAGAGATCCCCAGGTATAAATGGCATAATATCCCATCCTCAAGTATGAATGATGGCATTTTACCATATCCCCAGATATTATAAATACTGTTAGCAGAAAAAAGTATCCTTGCGAAAAAAACCTCACAAGCTTACTCGGGTGGGACTCGAACCCACAACCTCCTGCTTACTAGTGCAGATGTCTTGACCGCTCGACCACCGAGCTTGCCGGGGTCAGCTGGCCGGTCTGAGTCAAATGAAGCAGCGGGTACCGCGAACTATTTTCAAGATGTATTTTTGTTACACCTTGTTGGAGGATAGCTTTGTTACACTTTGTTGGAGGATAGCTTTGTTACACTTTGCTGGAGGATAGCTTTGTTACACTTTGCTGGAGGATAGCTTTGTTACACTTTGCTGGAGGATAGCTTTGTTACACTTTGCTGGAGGATAGCTTTGTTACACCTTGTTGGAGGATAGCTTTGTTACACTTTGCTGGAGGATAGCTTTGTTACACTTTGCTGGAGGATAGCTTTGTTACACTTTGTTGGAGGATAGCTTTGTCACACTTTGTAGCTTTGTCACACTTAGTAGCTTTATCGCACTTTGTTTAAGTATAGCTTTGTTACACTTTGTTGGAGGACACATGTAGCTTTGTACTTCTGTTGGAAGATAGCTTTGTTATAGTTTGTTGGAGAATACTTGTGCTACTTGTACCATCATTACTTGTGTAAAGTAATTTCATTCGTAAAGTCCAACTGTGCAGATGAATGTGTTCTAAGGAAAGAGTTTAATTCTTCATTTCTCCAGGTTTGGATTGATGCAGGCTCTCAGATATTCTACTCTTATGCCGTGGGCTTTGGCACTCTGACTGCTCTAGGGAGCTACAATAAATTCCACAATAACTGTTACAGGTAGAATATTGCTGTTATCTGTTTATTTATTTTTGTAGATAATTTTGTTGGGGGGAGGGGCTGTTTTGTGGGTTTTTTCTTCTACTGAGTTTTGGTTCAAAGTACAAGTTATACAAGGCACTCCAAGTCATAATTTCTCATTAATAATATACCTCGGATAGCTTGCCCACGATCATTCTGGTTTTAAACATATTTCCGGTTTCACATGAAATAGAGATCCAAGTTTGCGGACTTGAACCCTCTCACATGGCATTCACTGATAAAATTACAACCAACTCTCATTATTACAAACATGGCTGAAATGAAATGAAACGAAATTGCAGTTACATACTGTACCAGTAGATAAACACACACTGAAAAGTTGCACATTCTGTGGAGTCAAAATCAGGTATTTTCTTACAGTCATTGCTGTATTCGAGTCCATCACAAGTCCCTGTAAGCCCATCACATGTCATAACAATCTTACGCCAATTCACAAGCTATTCAAATGAGCTGTGTCATTGTTCACCTTGTGTGTGACTCGCTTTGTGAAGTGACTGGTGAGTGCTTGTGAAAGAGTTTGTGAAAGCTCATAGGTACAAAATTCCTTGACAACAAATGTGACCCTGTTGTGTGAAAGGACCCATTTACAGTCTTACTTATCCTGGATCTATAAGCAGAATTAGTTGTCATTACATGACTCTCATGTCAGTTTTTAATCTTACTGGTGTGTTAAACATTTGTCAAACGGTGCGCGGTCAATCGCCTACCACGGTTACCAGGTTACCAACCATGGCCAGTTTTCAAGTGCAATCCACCATTAACACGTTCCGGGAGAAATGATAAAGAAAAAAAAGATCATTTCAAGAACATACCAGTGTATGGACTTTTCCAGTTTTGGTTATAATCCCCAAGTTCCTAATAAATTACTGAATCCCTTTTCCATTTTTAACTTGGAAAAGAAAGACCAGCAATACAAACAATCCCAAAACTGTAACCTTGTGCTGATGAGTAATAATTTTGCTAAAGAAAACTTCTCTTTGGTAGTCTCTTCAAAAGACAGAGCAAATTCACAGCAGCCCCAAGTTCAGAAAAAGGTCAAACTATAATGAAACCCTACAATTAGGGACCCCAAAGGACCTCTAGATTTGTTGCAAAGGATTGCATGTAACACAACAGGTGCGACTGCCAACATGCTTGTACACTTGTTACTGGTAACATATTCTCTCTAATGCTATATCCCCACTAGAAAGCTGGTGTTGTTCATTTAACATTACAGGATAAGTGAAATATATATAATAATGGAAATTCTCCTTGAAACAAGTTGTGAAGGAAAGGCTTGGAAAGGCACAGTCAGTCTGAGCATTTATAATCACTGTTGTTTTGTTGACTTTGTCCGCAGCCATGAGTTACATTTATTTGTCTTGTTGTGATTCCATTCATTTTATATATTTCAGTTTGGTGAGCATGCTTACATTTGTTCAAAACATCACACATTGTTCATGTAGACTTATGCATGCAATACGATCTATACATACCGTTACAACATTAGTGAATACAATGGGAGCCAGTGCTTTATCTGCACTCAACATACGACAAGTGATACAATAAACATTGTCATTCATGGGTCCCCAGATTTACATGTACATCATGTAGTAATAATAAGAGTTGATTGTATCATTCCATTGGCAATACAAACAGGGAGCTGGTATTTCATACGAGATTTCACTATACACCAACACGTCCCACTCACAACTTACATGTATCACACAGTGTGTGCCATGCACCCCAGTTAAGGAGGTTTTATTTGCACATGCAAATAAGAAAGAATTAAACATAAATGTTGAAGACAAATTCAATTAGGAAAGAGAAAACTCTATATCAACTAGAATTTGTGGGAATAATAGTGCATTGGGTCATTTCTCCCGATTTGCATGTACATGCACTTGCATTTGACAAAGTGTGACTTGTCCAAGCTGGTTGTTATAAATCTAAAACATTTTTGGGGAAAAAACCTGACTTGCATGTTATGTGTTCCCCCTTGTTTCACCCTGACTTTTGACAGAGATACACTGATAGTCACCGCCATTGGCTGCTGCACCAGCATATACGGGGGCCTGGTCATCTTTTCTGTCTTGGGGTTCATGGCATATGAGCAAGATGTATCCGTAGGAGAAGTGTCGGATGGAGGTAAACAGAACCAAATGAGACACAGTCATAAGGAGGCCAGTATTAAAGCAGGTGTTGAGCACAAGCAACTTTCAACACCATGAAAATGCTGTTTTGCCATTAATTCCCCGTGAAATATTTCCAAGGTAATGTACAGGTGAAAGCCCCTTTTCATGGTGGAAAGTAGGTCAGCTGGGCAGAGGACTAGCTCACAACAGTTTCACGGTATTTTCACGTTTTCAAGGATTAACCCAACCAAAAAAGTTAAGAAGGACTCCCCGGTAGCCTGGAATTGGGCTTACTGCATTTTCCAACATTGTTTTCACTTGGCCTCAAGGTGTCTGAAAAGCGGTCACAGTGAGGGTCATCTTCATGGTGTTTTCAAAAGGAGAACTGCAGTGAAGTCGCAGGCTATGAAAAAAAGTTCACGGTGAAACTGCAAATTCACTTTAAATTAACAGTGTTGAAATTCATATTGATGTAACTTGATGCTCCTTTCCCCGTATTTTTAGATAATATTTTACTCTGCTGATCAGTGTCATGAACTTAATTTAATCTAACTTCTTGATATGAGCATATGCTTTGGCTTACTGCTGATGTCCATCAGTCAAGTTGTTGGATAATGGTTCATTATCACATGTATGATATTTGGAAATCAACTAAGGTCATACATGTATGATCATGGCAGGTTCTGAATTACAATGGAAGATCATAGCCACCCGTTTTTTAGTTGACTTTTGAAATACGTTTTTTTCTATCACATCCGAGGAAAAAAATGGAGGTAATTTTTTTTTTCATCAAAACAACACCAAGATGCTACATGTATACAAGTGAGCATGTCGTATTCAGCCTTTGCCAGACAGTTTTGATAGATTACTCATTGAATATGTGGCTGCGTGAGGTCGTCCTTCAATGCCCCGTTTTTCTTAATAATGTCCCATTATTAATGTTCGACCTCACTCTGTTGTATAAGCAACTTGTTTGCTGTGTGGTTCTTGTTATTGAAAACATGAGACCCCCAGGAACCGCCGTCAGGGGTATGCTTCAATCAGAATGTGGTGAAGCAGAACAGGTTTCAGGATGAATCCATAGGTGCAGCCGTGCTGGTCATGCATGCATTGTCAGTTGAGCTCCCACGACGCTTTTGTGAAACAGACAGAAAATATTCCTTTTCAACCTAGGAATTTCACGAAGGTCATCAAATCCTTTTTAATCTATTTCCTGTACTGTATAGAAAAACAATACAGATCTTTTTGTTGAGAACGAACATAGACAGTCGAACCTAGGGCCTGACATTTTTGAGTTGGGTCAAGTTTGAGTAATCTGCTGTAGGTGAATTGAAATTGAATTGCAATTAAGTGTTGAAACACTTTGGGATAACCAGTACATGTACTGGCCCTTTACTGTGTTTTGTGAAATGGACAAGTCAATGATATATCACTGTGTAATGTGATATCCAACAGTGAGGGTGACATGCATAGTTTTGTTGTCCAGTCATGTGATCGTTCTGGGCCAAAAATAATAGAGTATTTAAGACACAAAAATACACAAGTATAACAAAATGTGGCTGGTACTGGTAATCGTGTTTGCTTAGCATTTTCTTTGCTGAGCTAAGTCTGTGCTGAGGAACTCTATCAGTGGAATTGGCCCCTGATTTTGACTGTCATGATGTGGGATATTTTTCCTACCCCCAGGGACATACATGTTCTGATACATGTAGATGTATAGGAAAGATGTGCCATATAAATCCCATAAATGGGGTGCAGATTTAAGTTTATCAGCACCACAGTCAAGATTAGCTTTGTTATCATGCAGAAAAATAACAATCAAATGATCGTACATCATACAAAAGTAAATAGAATGTGCATGTAAGTCGACAGTTTTAGCTGTTGTGATCTTTCAGTCAGACATAAAAATTTTTATGGCACAAGTAGGCCCTACTACAATCCATTCCATTTGGTAGGGAAGGGCTCCTCATTCCCACAGGCAAAGCAGGAAATAGCCATTTTTTGTAAACCCGCATCAAAATCAAGACCATTCGGAACTTATGAAATCACAGTCTCCAAAACAACAGCTCATAGCCTACCGGGTATGTTAAGATTATTACCAGAAAAATTGTGAAACAGGGGATTAAAAACAATTAAAAAGGGCTGAAAAAAACATGAGTCATATGGTCTGCATTCCCAGTCGGATGTGTCCAGGTCTTAGCCTGCAGTACTTAAGATTATGGAAGGGGGAAGCGTAACGGAGAAATGGGGTACGTGCCATCTACATGTCCTCTTTCAGACGAGCATTATGGCAAATTGGCTGCGAATACCGGATATTAACATAATTGGGAAAGCCTGCGCTTTTGAAAAACATTATAAACAGCGGGCAAGTGTTTACGAGTTGTCTGATACAGAACTGCATATATAACATGGACTCTTAATGAGGTCCCTAGTGGGTGTCTATACACCTTGGGGGACTGGGAATAACCAGAAGATTGAGGGTCGTTTTTATTTTCCTGAGGCCAGATGCTGAGGGAAATAGACCCTCTTCTAGTCATTCACAGGCCTGATGGGATATAGCTCAGTAGACATGCATTAGTGAGCAACTTAATTATGCTATATGTTATATGCTTTGGAATAAGCAAAGGCACTCTAAGATTTTATAATTGAAAGCAACGTCACAATTAAAACTTTGAAGGACATATAAAAAGTACCAAATGCATTAGAAATAACACATGCATAACATCTTTATGCATATCAAGTTCATGCCGATGCACATTTCATGCACTAGTCTTTTCCACTGGTTGGTTAAGCTGCCAACTAGAATCAAAAACAAATAGGCAGCGTTCATGCACTAGTCTTTTCCACTGGTTGGTTAAGCTGCAAACTAGAATAAAAAACAAGTAGGAGGCGTTGTAAGAGTACAGCATATCAGCTGCAGGCACGTATTGCCTTCCATACGTTTCATGGTGTGTTTCTTCAAGTTACATGCCTAAATTCAGATAAAATGAAAAGGGGACTGTTGTAAGGTCCCAGTCCTGTCAGACAAGCGGGGTATGGGCTGCCTTTGTCATGGTAGCCCCCACCCGAAAGACAAGTATATGTATTGGCTGCGGATTTGTTACATTTTGTGTGTTCGGAATGCGTATGAGCAGTCCAAAAGGAGGAAAGAAAGAAAATGTAAGAAAAATAAACATGGACTGCAAAGGTAAACCCTTTAATTATTATGTGGAAGCTATATACTGAGGTGTTAATTAACCATGTGGTATTGGCTGTTTTGGTTTACATGTAGGTCCAGGACTTGCCTTCATCGCATACCCCAAGGCACTCTCTCTGATGCCAGGTGCCCCTTTCTGGTCTGTGCTCTTCTTTTTCATGATACTCTTGGTTGGGATAGACAGTCAGGTAAACAGTCCCCATCACTTTCGAGATTTTTTGAATGCGTACCGGTACGTGACTCAACCTAACAGAATGACTCACAAGTCTGCTTCTGGGCCATAGGCCCTCTGACACTCTATGTAGATCTGGTCCACAGGAACCTTAAAACTGTTTTAGCAACATCATTTGCCATTTCGTCATGATGAGAAACTGAGTGAGAGATCAAAGACAATTAAGACTCTGTGATATGCTGTAATGCAGCCTGAAACAAATCAACGGAAAAAAATTGCTTTAAGACTCATTTTTTGCATCCAACAGTCATCCTGTGTAGAAGTAAAGAAGCAATTCCTCAGGCCTCAACTGTCAGCCAGCACAAAGTTGCCCCTTTGCTGTGAGAAGATAAAAAAAAAAAATCTTACACATGCATATACTTCACATCCCTTAATGCATCACTGTCATAATGCATTCTATACTGACCACCACACATGGGATACATCTTTCTTGCAGTGTGAAGTAGGTCATATGTGTTATTAAGCTCCAGTGAAATCATTCAAAAACTGCATGAGTTCACAGGAAGAAAGAACCTGAGGTTCACTGCTGGGTATTTCCGTACCCGATGTCCTGTACATATATCAATCAATGTGTCAATCTCATGCACATTGCAGGGGTGGGGGGGGGTACTGTTGAGCGTGAAGTGGTGGAAAATGATGACATAATGCCTGTAACTAACATGGGCATATGCAACCACGCTCACTGGGTCTAAAGTGCTCTTTCTCTGAGTAAATTGTGCATGCAAGTACACATACCCGTAGATGACTGGGACGTTTCATAACATTTCATTTTGAAGGGGGGTGCTACTCGATCTTTAAGTGTGAGATAGCAATACTGGCCCAAAAGTTTGAGGTGGTCACTAAATAGATCTCTCTGACTGAATGCCACACCTTCACAGGAAAATTACAACTGCATGCATGTGTGCATGTTGATCAAAATATCTTAGAAATATGGCACGGCTGATGTTATGAAACTTTGAAGTGCAAACTGCAGATGCAGGTGGCAGTCCTTATATATAGGAAAAGGCATCATTTAAGAGAGACCTATACAAGTGAAGTGGACCACTTCATAACTGAACAGGCAGAGGAAACCCTACCTGTTACGTCGTAACAGTATTATACTGTTACATGTACATGTATGCAAGGACTCACGAAGAGAATAACTCCACTACATCTTGTTTTTTGACAGAGGGTTGCATGAGGGCTACATGCATTTAAAATTTAGCCATGCGAAAGAATACGGGAGAGAAGGGTGGTTTGGCAGATTATGGAATGCAAAACAGTGTTGATGGGGATACAGATTGCAGGGAATTAAGGGGCAGGGTAATTGGGCGTGGATCCGAATCATTTCACTGTCGGTGACTTTTTTCTTGTTCTCTGTCAGGCAGGATGAGATGACACTAAGATGAAACAGGTGCAGAACAGTTAGGGCCTGAAAAAAAAAGAAATTGGAGGCCATGCATTGAAACTGACGGTTACTTGATTCCCCCTGTCACATTGCAGTTTGTGGCGGTCGAGGGGCTGATAACTGCCTTGGTGGACATCTTTCCGCGTCAGCTCCGCGGCGGGCACCGCCGGGAAGTCTTCACACTGGTTGTCTGCTTCTTAACTTTCCTCTCGGGTCTCATCTTTGTCACAAATGTAAGACTAGTGTCTCTAGCCAGCCAGAGGTTGGCATCACGGATAATAATTTTTGGGCGTGCAAAATTGGTCTGAAAGATTCATTTAAAAACATGCCATGTCCTCAATGCACTTTTGCACTCAAAACTTTTATTAAGGATGGGAAAAATTGCTTAGTGCAGAAGGACTCAAAGATGTTATGCCACACATAGTGAAATTGCAGTCAGTATTTATAAGAAGTCATCAGCTTGAATGTAATGAGTAGGTAGCACTTGGTTGTGTGGCACTAGTTGAAGTGAAAAAGTATCAGATGGCAAACTTTACCCAATAACAAATATGTAAATAAAATAAAACCTTGTCTCTCATAAAAGTGGTACAAATTCTCTAAACAGAGAGCTTAATTGTTTGGCAAACCTTTCAAAGGATTCTGCAGATGTCACAAAAAAGAAATCTAGAATGTGCTTCAGCCAGGATTTCAGGACTGAAAATGCTTTTTTTCCAGTTGGTGCTGGAAGTATCAAGTGGGGAAAAACTCACATTTGGCATTTGATACAGTTCGAACTGAGTGAGGCCATATTTGTTTGTATTTCAGGGTGGAATGTATGTCTTCAAGCTTTATGATTATTATGCAGTCAGTTACCCGTTGTTTTTGATCGGTGCCGTGGAATCTGTAGTGATAGCATGGGTATATGGTAAGTACATCGGTCATCGATGTTTGTAATGTAAATGGCACCGTTAAAAGCTCATGTCAACAATGGCAAGGTTGAGTGTACATTCCATTTTAACAACGACTTTTTTCACATTTTGTTTTGTGCCCCACCTCTTTGCAATTTCAACATTGAATGTACATACGTGATCTTGACATTGGGTGACCAAACTGCAGGTGCCAACCGGTTCTATGACAACATGGAACACATGATGGGCGTCCGTCCCTTCATTTGGTTCAAGATCTGTTGGAAATTCCTCGTACCTCTTGAAGCCACAGTAAGTACTATACATGCATGCGCATGTCACAGTGGCTCATGATCACCCAAAGTTACCACAAAGTGGGGGGGGGAAACACTTGAAAAAGGGGGAGATGCCTAAAATGGAGGGGACAGTCAAACATGAGCAGGGCAGATTTTGGTTTCAAATCTCAGTGTTTGTATCCGTCATTAAACATATGTTAAAGTTATTGGACAACAAGTTGAGGACTGAATATTCTTGAATAACCCACTGAGGATATAAAAGAAGGTATTCCCATTTATGCATAAGGAAGAAACATCTAGATCTACTTCTGCCTCTTGTCACACTGTATGCTAAAGGGGGGGCATAAGGCAGTACTGCATTTTGAACAGACAGCATTATTAGCAGAAAGTGGATTTTGTTAAGGTGTCTTAAACATTTGCTTAATGGCCAAGCACGTACATGTATTTATTCCCATTTGTAAGTAACCTTTTTGGTCAGAAAGTCAAAATCTCTTTAAAAATTACAAATTTCCTACGATTTATCCAACAGTTTGACAATTTTTTTACAAACACTCCTCTTTTCAGTTTATGGTATACCTGTCATGTACAATCATGTTTACAATAGTCACAGACAATCATGTCATTATGGAGAAAAGTTTGCATGTGGCAAGTTCATACTAACTTGAGTGGTTGTTTATAACATTTAATACTCCTATTCACATCCTGTTCTAAACTTCCCCAGAATTAACATGTAATTGCAGCAGTCCAAGGTAACTTTATCACAGCTGTGATAAAGAAAGATTTCATTGTACGCAAGAATAGTTCGCTTTGTGACCTCTCTCCCCCCACTTGTTCAACAGATAAAAATCAAAGCATGTGAAAAGACTTGTACTCTTGGATACCTGGTTCAGAGCAGACCAAGTCTGAGGAAAGGCATGGGATACTGATTGAGACTTGCTGCAGACTTTTTAACAATCCAATGGCATGAATGTAACGTGATTTCATAGTCGTTCGTGAACCAGCGAAGTGCCGTTCCATCCAAAGGAGCCTCCATTGCCAGGAAAATTGTGCCTTTTCTTGGCCCAGTTTGCGGCTTATTGTCAAAGTGTGTGGAATCCAGGGCCACAGTTATGGGGACAGGGAAGGGGGTGGGTCAAGGAATGAAGAGAGGGAGGACATGGGATGAAAATCACCTATTTGCTTAAAACGTCTCAGAATTGACCACTATTCCACCACTAATGGTTTAGCAGTTTGTTGCTGACGGTGCTTTGCCCCATCCCAGGGAAAATTACGATGCCAACGACCATAAAATTGACCACATTGTGAGCATACACCTTGACGCTCACTTTGCAGGTTTCCATCTCATACTGCAATTCTTGTTGCTTCCTTCTGCAGGGCATCTTTATCTTTGCCATAGTGAAGCACAAGCCGATTGAATACAACGGCTACGCCTACCCACCATGGGGCACCTTCGTCGGTTGGGCACTTTCTCTCTTGTCGATCATGATGATACCCATTACTTTCATTGTGCTACTGCTGCGATCCAAGGGGAGTTTATGGGAGGTGAGTACTTGTGACAAGCATGTCAGGGCGGGGATTTTACATCCACATACAGTCAAGGAAACTGAACAGTAATGTCTACTATTGGGTCAAAGTCCAAGACTAAAGAAAAGCTGTGCAAGGCCTCTGGGAACCCTTTGCACAAAAAATGAACGGGAAAACATTTTTCCCACATACTGTAACACTGCCAAGCTGTGTGGTACAATTTCAATGTACATTGTACCATGATACGCTTCTCATTGTCTCCTCTTCACAGGTCTCTTCATATGCAGGCTTGCTAGCTACAGTTCCTAAGGCACTTTTGAGGAATCCTTTGTGTCGTAACCAGAAATGAATTAATAATATGTTGGTAACTCTGTATAACCCTGGTTATTTGGTTTTGGATGTCTCAAATCACAAGTCAGCCACATGTTTAAAATTGGTGCAGTGTACCATCTTTGGCCGCATTTAACTCAAACTGCTACAGCTCAGTTTCTTGTCATAAGCACCCGAAGACAAACAACTGTAGCGGTGGACAGCTCTGCCACTTTTTTATATGACCCGATGACATATCAAAGATGGCCGCAGAGACTTTGTTGAAATGTGCGGTGTCAGTGCCAGTGATCATCATGTACATGTACCGGCACAGTGTATTTGGTTTGAAGTGAGAACCAATGAGGAACAATGATAAAAGGAATGCCTTTGCCACACTTGACTTACATGTACTACAAATGACTTGTGTGGACTTCTGGTGGTCTTGTGAGGACTTATGGTCTTGTGAGGACTCAGAACTCCTGCGACACCTCTGCCTACATTGAGTAACTGGGGCAGACTCTAGCATTGCTTTAAGGCATCAAGCGGCATATTTAAACAAGGAGAAAAATATGAGCTTTCAGAACAGAGGTGCAACAGCATGGCTTCCAATCCCATGTTGGTCAAAAGGAGAGAGTTTCTAATTTGGAAAAGTGGTGCACCATGAATTCAGGCCAAAAGGGGGGGGGGAGAAATACTTCACCATGCTTTGTTGCGAAGTTTGTGGCACAAGCTTGGCTAAGGTCACTGTTTATCTGTACTACTCACTTCACTGAAGCTAACCAACTGTTCACAAATATTTGTTTATAGGCCTTATTTTTCCTTGATTGTTGTTTGGAACAAAGATGGCAATCCTGGACTGTGCAACTCACGAAAATCTAGCTCTGTTTGCTTTGAATTTACAGCGATGGCACATCTTGACCACGCCGCGCCTGCAATCGCACCAGATCCAACCCACCACCGATACCCCTGTCATCATGGACTCTTTCAAAAAGTACCCCCTGGAGGAAGGCAACCTGACCGAGAAGGAACGGCTCAAGAGAGAGCTGTGTTGAAGTCGGGGGGAATAAACTGAATCATGTATAACAACGACTGGGTACTCCCCGTTTGATGTGGCACATACAAGTTCCCACATACACCTGGGTGTGATTGGTCCATCCACATGATCATGCCATTGTGACTATTTGGAAACAATCTTCCGCACCCAAACTTTTTAAAAATGCATTTTTCCGAGCGTAAAAATTACAGATCATACAGCAAGATCGGGCGATCGCGCGGAGATCTAAAGATTGACCAATTAAGTTCAAAACACTGATAACAGAGGGCGGTATATTGTGTGTTTGCATTTGCATTACTACAAGGCCATCTTGAATGGGGAATTTAAATTTGTACAAAAACAATAGTTTTGGGTGTATACACACTGTAGCTGTTATTAAAAACTGATGTATAATTAGCATATAAGCCTTGGCTTGGGTTCCAATCCTTCTGTAAATATTTGGAAAATACAGGCAAACACTGTCTCAGTTCAAGAAATGCACAGTAGGACTGTGTCTTTTAACCCTAACACTCCTCAGTCGTCCAACAGGTGAAGGATTGAGGAGGGTTCGGGTTAATTTCTATGTTGAACCGAGACAGGCTACATCGCACACAACGTGGTCTGTTGCAAGCGTGCGATATTGCATGTACTGTGTGCAATCGTGCAATGTACATGTACATGTATGTACACTTTGCATGTAGGCGTTTTGCCGATGATGTCATCAAATCAGCCTGGGAGCCCAAACGGCCAAAAGGGGATTCGTTGTGGGAGGGGACACACAGGATCTTTTTGTTCATTTTGAGGTCACGATTAATGGGGTAAATATTGAATTTATGATGTTTTTAAAATGGTTATGTATTTACTGCTAGTTTGAAATAATTCAAGTGAACTAAATGCTTTCAATTTCTGTTAACCTTTAACTACTTGATCAATGCACTGAAGCGAGCTTTTGTCCTTAAATACAGTGCAACTTCTCAAATCAATCTTTTACAACAGAACTTGCAAAAAAAGAAAAACATCGTTAAGAATAAAACACTGGGATTCGAACCAAGAACACCTGCAATACTAATGCTTTTCCTTACCCACTACAGTATACGCAAGCCAGCTTGACTGATCTTTTTTTCCTTCTTTTGTGTCCATGACATCACATGACACTGAAGCTGTTATGTAACTCAGGTAATCACGAAATATATTTTGGCCCCATTCCAAACGGGCGAATTTCTATAGAAGCCTCACTTGTCAATAGCAGTGGATAGCAAGATCAGGGGAAGGGAGGACATGGGGCAAGGCAAGGGGTACTATACCCCCCTCCCCACAAGAACTAGAGAAAAGAACAAGCAACATGTAAGGAAAAAAGGGGAATAAAAATTCTTTGATAATGCTGTGGAAATGACTCTCATCATTGCTGGTTCGGCAGTTTGCAGGTGCTAAGTGCTTTTTCCTGCGCATGGCTTGGAAAAAGCCAGCAAATTGATGTACATGTAGTTTACCTCACACAAAATTTATGTTAGAATCACTTTATTCAGCTCTAAATCCTGTTAATCAGATTTCAGGATGTAAACTCAATTTCTGCATTTGGTTGTATATGTATATGGTATGTCTTCCAAGTACTGTCTTGCATACATGCATGTGTGGGGAAAAAAGTTTTTTTCAAGGTCTTCCAAAGTGCTCTAACTTTTATTTTCTAAAATGTGAGATGAACTATGTATTGTGAAATCCTTGTGAGTGAAGCATTGTGTATGCAGTGTGAATTTACATTGCCTACAGACATTAAATACTTGGAGTGGAACAAGCCAAGTTCAGGTCACTTTAACTCTCAAAAGAGTCAGGTTATTTTGACCCATCTCACAGCTGGGGGGGTCTTGCCCCCCCCACTTGGCTGTGCCCAATTTTTTTAAACTTGGCATAAGCATACAGACGCTCCTTATCATTTAAGATGTAAAGTTTGAACTCAGATATAGTTTTGTTGTAATGGTCATCTGAAGTTCAAGGCTACATGCATGCCAGTGAGGCATTGAGCACCACAGAGGTATACATATTTGGCTGACCCCCGTTGAAAAAATGTACACTGCCCAAGAACAATATCCGACTTTTGTAAATATGGTTTCAAAATGACTGAAAGAATTACTCTAAAACTCTGAAGAGCTCAACTCCTGGAAAAAAATACACCGTGGCAATATTGGAAAAATGTTGAGGTATTCTGCCCCCCTCCGGCTCTTTTAGGGTTAACCACTTCCTGCCGGGGATTTTGGGATCGGAGACGTATGGTTTATATGGGTGGCCGGGGTCTCCGAACTCAGACAAAGGAAACAGGGCCCTGTAACAAAAGACCGTACTCCGATAAAAAGACCAGGCTGATGGGCATTACCGACATTTTTCACTCTCAAAAGTGGTGATAATCAAACTTCCACTTGGTTGGTATTGTGATCCTTGATCCCATACAGTCTGTGAGCCGCAGGGGTCCAGATCTTTTTACATGAAGTTTGTGGTTTTAGACTAATAGTTTAAAATGTATTAACCATGACTTAATTTAGGATGTAAGAAGTGATTAAGAGTGAGTATTATCCACCAGTGCTGACTGCATGTGTTATGACTCTAAATGTTTCCTGTGATAAGTCTATGCATGTTGATGAATGGAACAAAGGCTATGCACCCAGGCGTCGAGTTCAAATAAGACCCAGAAAAGCCTGACGAATGCGTGCATACAAAATAAGGCCTGGGGCAAAGTTTTGCATGGCTAGCCAGCACCGGGCAACGGATCGAATTTATCTCATAGTACAAAGCATTGACGCTTGAACAATGTTTTTAGGACAGTAATGGTGGGAGAGACGTATTTCAAGAGAATAGAACTCTAGATTTGGGTATCAGTCTAGCCTTTCCCGTTCTTTGCATGAATCTACAGCCTTTGTCCATTCTCTGTCGTAAAACTGACAAAATCTTTGCCCTTACACGTATGACGAAGTTTTCAATTTTCTAAATTTCTTGAAATACATCAGAAAATGTATAAACCCTGGCACATGTTCACTTTTGAAGTGCTACATCGTAGGTTCAGGTGTATGGGTATGGCTGCGCTCACTCATGTTTAGATTTTGCCAAGGCAAAATGAGACGGATGAGGTAGGTTGGGTCCCTCATGCTTGTACTGTATTGGACTTTTTCAGTGAAGCAAACCTGTAAATTCATACCAAGAACAGCCACATTTTTGGTACTTCCACGAAACTGACCATGCGCCAAGCATTTCTTGCATACAAGGCCTGCCATCAGTTTCACAAAATATTGAGTGATTATTGAGTTCCAGTTGCACCACATTTCATTGCAAGTTCCTTGACAACTTTTGTACATGTGCAGATAAAAGTTTACAGTACATGTACTAGTACGTGCCTACATGTACAAGGAGAGACTTTCTATTGCAGTCCCAACATGCACATGTATGTGACTCAGAACGTTGACTTCACTTGTTTTTGCATATCAGTAGAGCATCACACGTTCAATTATTTTCATTGCGAAAGAAATGTTTTTATTCAACTCTGATCTTTGCACAACTTTCAACATTATCTAAAGTTCACTCCAACTAATGTATAAAAACTGTAGAACATTTGTAGGTAATCAGGTAATTTTAACTGGAAATTTGGAAAATAACAATTTATGAGCTCTTCAAAATAAATTCAGCTGTGTCAGCTACATAAACTTTCATTTGGTTATACCAATTTGTCTATGTTCTCTCGATAAAATGAGTACTTTTACAATTAAAGGAATTCCTTCAAAGATTTATCTAAAAATAAAATGCATTCCAAAAAATATATATCAGCCAGAACAATTGGTAAATTGCTATGATTTGAAAATGTACTGTTTACAGAAGAATTGAATTATGTCTATCCATATCTTCAATGGGGAGGGGTTGCGACATTGGTCACTGATCAAATGACACATGCTGATAAGTGCATGGGCTCTTGCCACCGTAACTTGAGTTAAGGTTATTACTGCTGGTGACAAAGCCTTGGTGAAGCACATGTATTCCCAATGCTGGGGTAATCTACTGGATTTGATAACTAACAACATGTTTCTTAGAATCCTCTGTAACTACTCTAAACTCGCAACCAAACAGACAGGCTCCATTTATGTTGAGTGTGTCATTTGGACACTTGTTTGTCATAACAGCGGAACTGTGAAATTTTCCCTCTATGCGGGCCACACTGACAAGGAATAACCAACATAAATATGTAGCAGTTCACTGGATCATGTGGGCAAACTGCACTGAAGTCAGTTGGTTTGGCGGCGACATCTTGTCGAATCATGCACAAGCCACATACATGTACAGCATTTCGGCAGAGCAACGAACCCTCCACTGTCAACATCTCCATTGGTTCCAAATGAGTACTGGGGCTTTATTTTGGACTTTGTGAAATACCTGTACATGTAAGTTTTTGTCTTGGGGCGACAACTGAATTTAACAAGTGTCGCAAGGAAACAAAAGGAGTGTGATATACAATGAACGGTACCCTGTCTCAAATGCACCCATGAAACACGTACAGCTTTGTATTTGCGCATGCATGTATGTATGGGTACATGTACATGTATCAATTTTTCTCCGTCAGATATTCAGTGGTGTAAATGCAGGCAGTTAAAGATGAACCAACAGAGTTTGAAACATTCTGGAATTAAGTCAAGATTAATGGGCCCCAACTTTACTGTTTTGTTGAGCCCCCCCCAAAAAAAACTGCTCACCAACGTACACATGTATCAACCAAGTTAGTCAAAAACAATAAACATAGCTACATAACATTTTTGATGATGTATGAATGTTTGTTTTGCCCAATGAGTCATTTTTTATGCATGGCAGATTTCTGACGGGGTCAGGTACCAGTAACCTCTTCATGGTTGAAAATTAACTTCCACCTTCAATTTTACCCAAGTTCATAGAGGCCAATATGCAAAAGCACATGACGGCTTCTGAAAGCCTTTTTTCGCAAGAATGGATATTGCCCTAGATGCCTAACTTATACACTGCTTCATGCAACAATGTTTGGAATTTTATATCAATTGACCTGGAAGTTAATGTTTGTCATGAAGAAACAACAAAAATCTCTCACGAGTAGAACATTGAAGGGCAGTGGCATATTTTTCATTTTCATGTACAAACCTGAACATGCCATCAACTGTCATACCAGGCATAGAGAAAAGACAATTTACAGCATCTTTAAACCCGAGCAGTAAACCCTCCCAGTACATAGCTGAAAAAGCAGCCCAGTTTAAAATCCTGTGAGGTAATCAGGCCAGAGGAAGATCGTGCCTGTACCGAGATGGAAGTGTAACTTTACTCCCATTCATCAAAAGTCAAAACCTTTAAAACCCAAATCTGATCGCAGCCTTTGTATACTCCAGGGCCCTGCTAGGGTCAAGTACTGTTTTGAACTAAAAGAAAAGAAAACAAATAGGTTGTGCACTGTATGAATGACTAACATTGTGCAAAGTTACACAGGGTTTAGAAATGAACTGTATCAGTTTACTGACTGCAAAGGAGGAGAAACACATCAATCAACTCTGCACCCGCTACTAGTTACATGTAATAAATGAGAAAATCAATACACCTACACCAAGCCATCTAAGGGTCTGTTTGGTGGAATCTAATGCCTTGGTCTATGTGCCAACCTTTCTTTGTCTTCAGGCCAGCATCGCCTTGACAGTTTCCTGAATCTGCTTGGCGCTGATGCCAAAGTGGTCGAGGAGGAAGTCCTTGGAACCACTGCGGGGCACCTCGCCGACAGCCAGGGACCTGATGATGATGCCAGAGTTGCCTGCCAGGGCACCGGCCACTGCCTCCCCAATACCACCTGTCAACAAGGAAGAAAACATGTTCAAATATACTGTATATGCTTATAAATACATGTCAAATCATGATAAGAAAATTGTTTGGAATGAAGTATGAGGAAAGGCCACCTCTACGACACCTCCGGTAGGTCAGGCAGCCCATGCAAATTTTGTCACATGGTTGCATAGCTTGGCTTTCTTGGCCTCTGATGAGCTAACAATTTGCATTTTAGATGGGGAGTA
>NW_019091499.1:363782-375370 GCF_001949145.1 Acanthaster planci
CCCACGATAAAAGCATAGAGGAAAGACACAGGAGTTTGAACTGCCCCGGGCTGTAACATCTGGCCAATTACCGCTTTCTGTCATGCCCAGCATGTCCGTAGCTAGAGCGCAGCGAGAGCTTGCTATGCACCATTTGTTTCACAACCACAAAATCCCTTTGTACCCTATGATCACTACCGCAATTTTTCACTGGTAATCTGCATCCTTAACAACTCTGTGTACTGAGGTATAGGAAATTGAATAGTCATGCAGTTGGTTGGTGCTTGGTTTGATCTCGTAACAACATCAAGTTTAATGCTTGCACAGTTGATTGCATTATGCTGTGTGCCCTAAATGTATTTGTGCAGTCGTTGCCCTTAATGAACGCTTTCTTTTGGAGTTATTTTGGGGATAAATTGCCCCGTTGTTCACAAGATTGTGTGTTTTGTTTTAATTATTTTTATTAAGGCATTTGTACAAAAGCATTTTTTATGAGATTTCATGATCACTACCTGTGATGAAATAGTGCATTTTTTTCTTTATGAACTTAGCTTACCAGCAGTAGTCAACTTTTTGTTAGTCAGTCTTAGCCAAATTCGTACAAAGTCTCTGAAAACTGATGTACGCATTGGAGGGAGGGGAATAAACTTACAAACTCTGCATGCATAATGAACAGTCTATCAAAATTAAAAATTTAATTTACGATGGCAATAGTAGGTCTAATATCAGGGAGTTTTCTCTATTTTCTGGTCAGTATTAAAAAAGCCAAGACTGGATTTTAACTCGGGTCAACTGATCTATATGTAGAGTAGTATTCAGAGAGGTACAAAGGCACAGAATTATTGAACATTTCTTACAAATGCATCAAAACAGATTGCCATTAAAGCACTAACCCCCTATGGGACTGGCATATCCCTTAACAGTGATGCCTATAGACTGAAATCCTGACTTCACACACACCTTGTGGATAGTGATCCTCCACAGTTACCACCTTCCCGCCGGTAGCTTTAGCTGCAGCCAAAATGGTGTCCTTGTCCAGGGGCTTGATGGTGAAGGGGTCAATGATCCGGACTTTGATGCCCTCCTTGGCGAGGATTTCGTAAGCCTTCATGGCCTCGTCTAGAGTGACCCCTGCACCGATGACAGTCACTTTGTCGTCAGCACTCTCGCGCACCACCTAACAGAAGAAAAAAATTCCACACAAGGCCTTCATCATGAATTTTGACAACTTCAATTTTAATTACAGGTTTTGCCCTTACCCGATACTCGGTGCTTGTCCAAAATCTTGTGAAGAAATTCACAAGCTTACTCAGGTGGGACTAGAACCAACGACCTCCTGCTTACTAGTGCAGATATCTTAATCACTTGACCACTCAGATTGTCGGGGTCGCGTGGCTGGTTCGAGTCAGATGTAGAAGCAGGTACTGCAAACTATTTCAAGATGTACCTTGCGTTAGAAAGATGTAAATTTTGATTACAGGTTTTGCCCTTACCCAACTGAGTATACAGTATTTAAAAATATGTACGAGTCCCAACAAAGTAAGCTTGTGAAGTTTTTGTAGTCTCTCGAACAAGCACTGAGTATACAGTGTTTATATACGTCGGGTAAGGGCAAAATCCATGATTAAAATTAATATCTCCCTGACACAAAGTACCAGTACATCTTAAAATTTGACGTCTTTAGAGAAACTCAGTTCCAAAGTGGAAATCTGGACACACTGTTATCTACTTCATCATTTACATGTATAGTAACTCAAAAATAAGTTTTACAAAATATGAAAGTGGAATGAAAGGTGCTCTGTAGCTGTACTGCTTATTGTTACCTGGTCCCAATACCTTGTTTTCAAAACCCCTTTCTGTTTAAGAATCACCTACTGGTGTGACATTGTGGTTGCTAACAATGTGACCATAGTTCCACTCTAAAGAACTGTCCTCGAAAGTGTGAGGAAACGCTTAACATATCACTACATGAACTGCATGTGCATAGTCACTGATCCCTGTTTTTGCCAGCTACATGTATTTGCCAAACATCATCACACCAATTTCAAAGAAAGTGCCCTCAAGCACCTGCTGTCTCAGACGTTGAAGCTATAGAGTTACTCAGTCTCCAACTAGCAAAAGATTCCAGAACCAAACAAGGACTTTGGGAAGCCCTTCACTTCACAGATACCACAATTACATTTAAAAAATCACCTTGGCTTTGCCTATCACAAAGGGCTCTTCAGCAGTATACAGGACCGGCATCGCGGGGCGGCTGGAACGGATGAAGCAGATGCCCTTAGTGTTGGCTGCCAACTCCACGGCGCGCTCCATGGACACGGCGTCGCTTGGATAGAAGACTGTGGATCCCGGGATGGAGCGGAACATGGCCAAGTCCTCCAGAGCCATCTGGGATGCACCGTCCTCGCCTGTTGAGAAGGCAGGGTCCCATAACGGAAGTTTAATAGTGGAGTTAAATTATGCTACTCAGTGAACGGTACACATCACCACAACATGGAAGATGGAATTAGACACAAAACGAGCTCAAACTTATCAGCTTTTAATCTGCCAGAAATATTGCACATGAACATTTTATTTATAACAGGTTTTGCCCTTACCCAACGTATGTATTAACAAACACTGTATGCTCAGTGCTTGTCCGAGAGCTTCCGAAAAAATTTCACAAGCTTACTCGGGTGGGATTCGAAACCACGACCTCCTGCTTGCTAGTGCAGACATTATAAATTAACATCTCCCCAATGCAAAATACATCTTGAAAAAGCACATGAACGTGTTTTCATTCCCAAACAGTGCCACATGCAACATGACAATTTTTTCTCTTGCTTACACACATCAGATACATTATAAGCATTATAACAACTGCCTTACTACAAAGAATCATAACTGGTTTTCACTGACATTCTTGACTACACGATTTTTTGGGTAATTTCATTTAAGCATATACATTTCTTGTCTTAAAAAGCCTCATTTGGCAAGAGCTGACACAGATCCAGACAATAAGAACAACTTTTAAAGTTCTCACTGACAGTGTCAACAACAAAAAAAGGAACAAGAAAGAAAAACAAAACAAAATCGAAATCGTTCTGCCACCTCGCAGCAGCTACAAACTGTTTAGTGGCAAATTCTCAGCTGCAGATACTGTCAGTAATAATTTCCAGCACAAACAATGGAACTTCAAGCACTCTCTGAGAGGGTCACTTTCAAAACTTTAAGAATTCCTTCCCAGGAACCGACGACACATCTTGGCTTAATGTCAGACTGGAACACGCTGTATTCTCTATACTGTTGCTCAAGTTGGGTTATCAGTAGGAAGCCAGAAGTGCCCCAAAATGGTTTTGATGGAAATGTTTTCCACATTTTGAGACTCTCTTTTCCCTTAAAATTACCAGGTTCATCAGAATTCGTCACTAAGTTTTGAATGATTTTTTTTGCAGTACTGACAAAGGCAGAGGCAAGCTACATGTATATTTCATCCATGCTGGATTGACCACTCCTTCAACTTTTAATTGCACAAAGAACGCAAAATAATGCATTTTGGAGGGGAAAAACTGCCCTAAGTGCAAGGGTTGGTCAGCCAGGCTCAAACTCACCAATGGAGATGCCGCAGTGGGAGCCACAGAAGTTGGTGTTGGTCTCAGAGATGGCACCCATCCGTATTTGGTCAAAAGCGCGGCTCAGGAAGCAAGCAAAGGTGCTGACAAAGGCCACATTGCGGTCACGGCAGGTGGTGCCAATTGCTACGCCTACCAGATTTTGCTCAGCAATGAAGCACTCCACAAAGCGGTTAGGGTGGGCCTTACGGAAGGTGTCGGCGTAAGTGGAGTTCTTGGTGTCACCATCCATAGCTACCACACATTCGTTGCTATCCCCAATCTTCCTTAGGCCAACGCCATAGGCGACACGGGGAGCCACCTTGAGAAGGGCACAAACAAGACTTGCTGCTGAAATCTTTATGCAATGATAGGTCTTCAGTGCCAGCCAACTACCAACCTTAAGGCTAGTTCCAAGACTGACAGGTTCCAACTATTTAAGAGAATCTTTACGTCCAAAAGCTATCCTTCCTTTTCTGAAAATTACCAAAACCTGTCAAAAATTTTCCACTGAACACTATTAGTTTTATTATTAAGATTTAGATTTTCAGGTAATGTTCTTAACGTTAAGAAATGTCTGTAATGTAAAAATGCCATTCTTCACTCATTTCCACACAGCTGTCAAGTCTGCAACCTTTAATCAAACCTACTTACTGTGTTTTTGAATGCTTAATGATGACTTTTTAATAACTAACAAAAATGCCTACACTGCATCCCGGACATAAAGTTGTACATTCTATATTACATTGCATTCTACATTCATATGGTCATGGTGACTACCAGACCTACATGTATGGTAAAATTTGCACACGTCAGAAGAATTTTTAAGTCTAGGAACCAGACTACCAAGTATGCTGCAGACAACTTGAACAATCCCTATTTCTCAATAAACTTTTTCAGGAAGAACCCCAAAACAGCCACACAGGCATCCGATCCAATTTAAAAAGTTATTAACATTCGAGGCATTACTCCACAAGTTTTCCATGTGTTTTTATATGTGCATGTGTATATTTGAATATGACGCTTGGAAGTTGATAAACACAGAAGCTTTGATGAGAGAGAAAAGAAGAAAGCTTCCACCGTCTGGGGGGATTGGTGCTCAATTAGACCCATTAAAGCAGGGTACAACATCACAGTAGACCCACGAATCCATCACTCAAGGTCATACGCATAATGCCAACTAATGTACAGCCTTTCTGAAGGGCCGCCGAGAACAATGCCTCTGCTACTACCAAAAGCTTCCAGAAAGAGCAGCTACCGATATCTCCACTGGCCAGAGACTGGGTAGATGTACTCATTTCAGACTATCTGCACCTGACTTAAAGCTATAGTGCATTGCGATTGAAAGTTAACCTCGAAAGGGGAAAAACCTTTCACACTTTTTCCCATCCAGGAAAATATTTATTTCACAAAATGTGAAAAATTTTCCCCTCAGCGTGAAAAATTGTCACACTTTTTTCCTTTCTCTGAAAAAGAAAATCACAAGAGGGATATTTTTCACACCTTTTCTTCACCAGTGCAAAAAATGTTCACACCTTCTACACAAGTGGGCCCATTTTTTAACAGCTTTTTTCCACAAGTGGGAAATTTGCCCATGAATGTGAATTCTTTTCACAATTTTTTCCAGTTGTTTTTAACAATGTAATCCTGCCAAATGTAAACAATGCAACAGTAGCCCAATACAATGTACACGTACATTAATTTAGTACACTGTTCACATGTAACACATATACTACACGTACCTTGTTCAATTCAATAGTCAACTTAAGTGGCAAATATGAGCTGTATATAAAAACTGGACAGAGCCAAAGGAGCCAGTGCCCTGAATGCTCATGGGCAGTTTATTATATTTGGTGAGAAAGGTGCTGGTAGATTCAAAACATTAACAATAAATTGACTGCAAGGCCATTGGGAGACCATGGAGCAAGTGCTACCAATTCCAGCTGAAATGTACAGTCTTTGCACATGCCCAGTGTGCCAGTACGACACTTTTCCCACCAGCCTGACTCTTCTTTGCCGGTGAAGGGGCTGAGCCAGAGTGGGGCATCCCCAGCTACCGGTGCATGTTTGCCCTCCTAGACCTAGACACCAAACCCACCTTCTCCCCCAACGGGTAGTCCGGGGGTGAGGATAGCTGGATGTTGGTGATGTTGCGGGCCGGCAGTTCGCCAGAGGGGGCAGAGGGCTTGAGGCCATGGGGCCCCTTGTTGACGATGCGGGCGCTGATGGCCTCCAGGGCGGCAGCAGCTTTGTCTCCCAGGGCCTTGCCGTGCCAGTTCAGCTCATCCTCGATGCCTGTTGAGGGATTAAACCATTCCATGTTAGGGCTTCAACAGTAGTAAATAACGGATACTTGATCAAAATTGGGGGGTTACCCTGGACAATTTTTGTTTTAAACCCAAAAGTCTTCATTCTTCAAAAAGGTGGAGAGGATTTGGGACCATTACAGTTATCATCCCAAAACCACAGCTAAAAAAACATCCTCAGTAATGCTTGAACTCCAAACATATTTTTTCCATGTGTCTAGTTTTCAGATTGACAGTTGTTGCATTCAGTGGTGAATGGGAGGGCAGTTTGCGAGGGGAGGGAATGAGTGGTGGAAAAATACTTTCTCTCGGTTTCCTTGGATTAAAAAAACACCCAAATTGATGGTCTCAAATGACTGTTTCTGTAATCAAACGTCACACTCATCAGGAAATACTCTCAATTCCTTAACAACATAAACAAATAAGACTGTTAAAAAAATTGGATTATCTTTCTGCGTTGGTCGGAACAGCGAAATACCAGTTACACTGTTCATGTTATGTACAAACAATGACCAGAACTATTGATTGAGGCTGCTGTAGGTGGTTAAGTAGAGTCCTTCAGTAGTCCCTGCAAATCCATTACGAGTCCTTCTGTCTCAAGCCAAAGGACTGATCAGTGACGAACATTCCTTTGTCTTCTATAAGCCATCATATACCGGTACAAGCCAATCCAACAAATATATGGGCGTTCATCCCCTATGGTCATTTCGAAGCCAATCCTGACACAACATGTATGCATGTACATGTTTTATGACATGTAGCCACATACAATTACACATACATGTATAGTGGTTAGAATAGTTAGAAACTGGCTCATCATTCTAAACTTAAACTGTGCTGTTTAACAACCTTGGAAACAAACACTCAACTGTTCATACAACTACATGTACATGTACATATACATCTTTGCTGGAACTTCATCCTACCTGGAATGCCTTTGCCCTTGAGGGTCTTGGCCACAATGGCTGTGGGCATGTCCTTCACCTGGGCAGCCCCAAAGAATGCCTTGCACAGGTCTTCAACACTGTGGCCATCCTCCAACACATAAACATGCCAGCTGTAACAAGAAATTAATGGGAACCGACGGGTCAAAGAAAAGTTACTTCATTAGGGGGTCTGTGCTCGAGTGGCTTCCAACCCTGGCCTCCGGGGAAGAGGACTCAGACACAATGAACATCTTATCCCTTAACTTCTCAGCAGAGTAGCATTTTGCTGCGAAATTAACAACGAAGGACTGTTTAAGGACATTCACTGGTACATGTGGCTTAAAGCAATCCCATTTTTACACAGATTAATCAGCACTGTGAAATACCCAACAGTACACGTGCTGGCACAGGTTGGTGAAGTTGCCAGATGATTCTTGTAAATGGGTAAACAATGGACATTTCCAAAGGACATTTTGCCAACCACTAATTCTTTCCAATGTATTAAAAAATCATGACAATGTTGGCTCATGGTAATTGAAAGGGAAAAGCGATATAGCGGCATACAGGGACATCTGTTCAATAATACAGAGAAATGCATGGGGGGTGTCAGTTCTTGATGCTGTCAGGAAGATAAATCTTTGCTTGTGTAAGGGTTGAAATGAAATTGCAGACTTGTCAAGAAGCCTATTCATGCAGGTGTGAAGCCTCGAGAAATACCGAAAACCAATCCACATGTTGGCCTAAATGGAATTTGAGTTTGATCACACAAGGGCAAAAGCAAGAAAACAAAACCTGAACAAGTCTGACTCTTAAACGATTCAACTGAAAACAAATGGAGACAGGTGGTGAACCTTACCCAAAGCCTTCCAGTCGGCGCCTGAAGGCGTCCGTGTCGTGCTGCAAGGGTGCCTCCTGGCTCTGGCCCAGGCGGTTAACGTCAAAGATGGCCACCAGGTTGTCCAGCTTGTAGTAGCTGGCAAAGGCGCAGGCCTCCCAGATGCTCCCCTCCGCACTCTCCCCATCGCCAACGAGGCAATACGTGCGGTAACTACACAAGCCAGAAACAAACAAGACAAGGGTTCAATCACTCACTCTGGCTTTCCCTGCCATTCAAATGTGATGTTGTTAACCCCACTCATTTTTAGTAGCCACTTCAGCCTAGTTTTAGCATACTCTGCCACCTGAAAGAAAAATCACAGAAAAATGTACAAGAAAATCAGAGAAATATTAGCATATTTCACACTGGAAGGCCAACAGAATGTTGAATTACATGTAGTTTATCTGGAAGAAATGGATTAAGCAACTGCGCAATATGAGCGCACGTAAATATATATGCATACAGAACTTTACATACATACTGGTAAATGTACATGTATCTTTGGCTTTGTTGGCACAGTAGACAATGCTTATGTTCCCGTCAAGGAACTTTGCTTTTTTGGGAGGCCACCTCAGCCTCATCCTAGGGGAACCCTGCTCTTCTTGGTCAACTAGTATGGCCATTGCAAAACGGACACATGTAAATGGCCTGTAAGTTATAAAGCCTTGGAGAACTTGACTTGTTCTGACTTGCAACTGCAAAACAAGAGTGACAGTGTGATTTTGCAAACAGGTTAACTATGGTGGCTCAAGTCAAACTGTAATGCATGTGCACCATGTGCACATGGGGAAACGAAAAAGGAAAAACAATTAACAGCTATCAAACTTGAGTTACCTGGTACATGTACATGTACAAAGGTGCTCTTCTTGATCTGATTTTTGATAATGATATCATGTATTTTGATCTGAATTTTAACAGGTAGGTTACTGTATTTTACATAAGCCCTTCGGGCAACCGAGGAAGCAAGCTTGGGTAGTCAGGTAGTACTATTTCAAGCCCTGTGGAAGGGCGTGAATTTTTATCCTTTGCACCCAAGCTCTTTCGAGTGGCCATAACTGAGTGGAGGAAGGGGTGGAGGGGGAAATATTGGGAAGGAGTTAGGAGTTGCAATGTTCAGAATATCCTCCGCTCAGGTTAAACTGGCTGGTACTCACTCGGCCTTCTCCCAGTACTTGCCACTATAGGCCATGCCGCACGCAATGCTCAGACCCTGACCAAGTGAGCCGGTACCAACATCAATGAAGTTCAGTCTCTACAGATAACCAGAGAAAAAAAGAATCAAATGTACATTTACGGTGATTAAGCTGCCAGTATATAAGCATCATATAGTTACTCTAAATACGGTACTTGCAGGCATCTTAAACGTACAAGCTTAACATGTAAAGTTCAGAAACAAATGACATGAGGACACGGCTTATTTCAAGGCACAGGTCCCTTTCAAACCAAGCAAAGCCTTTGAGTTGAAGCAGTGTTTGAACATGTTGAAGGACATGAAGTCCATAACTGAAACACTTCTGTCTCAAGTTGAGCCCGACAGTACCACTCCCTTATACTGCTACATGAACAATTCTTTTGCGTTGAGAGATCTACATGTAATGCCACATTCCAGTGTAACACTCATTCATTTTCATGCACACGCCCTAATGGTCAATGAGCAAATGGCACAGTGCATGCAGGCCGCCAAGGGTTAAGGTTTGTGACTCCTTGCCAGAGGGTCATGGCCATAAGTTGTGGTCTGGGGGAAGCCACAAAATACCGGTCAAACCCTGCTTGCTTTTGTCCTACTTGGCATATCAATGGGTATCTCAATTAAAATACCATACTTGGGGAGCAATGTGTGATGGACTGGCATCACATCCAGTGGTACTGGTACGTGTATTCTCAGTCTTTCCAATGCGACAGACACCAGACATACATGCAATGTATGTATAGAAAAGATGGCCTGATGAGCTGAATGAATCAGAACAGACTTGCTTTAGGTCTAGTCTTCCTTCTAGAATGGGAAATCAGCCTACTAAAAGGTACACGTTTTGTACATGTACGAGGCTAGAATGCATCCATTGTGAATACAAAAAAATTCCTGGTAAGTATTTGGGCATATGTGAAGTACAGTACAGGTAGCTATAATCTAGACTGGGAAAATGGGAACATGTGGTACAGTATGCTGCTTTTTATTCTTTTTTTTTTTGGCGATGACCTGCTTTGAGGAGGCTCTCAACTGTACTTACCGGTGTGGGATGACCCTCCAGAACGGAGGTGTTCTGGCGCAGGGTCAAGAGATTATCCACAGGGAACAGACCAGCCTCTGCCCAGGCAGCGTAAAGGATGGGTGCCGCATGGCCCTAGGGAAATCAAGGTCAGAGAGAAACTGGTAACCAAGAAGGTACATGTACATGCAACAGTAAGTCAGTATCCTCTATTGTTCTTCTTTTGTTCATACACTGACGACAAACATCGCTCCATGAAAATGTCCATGGATGTACATGTACATACACAGCTCACTGTGCCTAGATTGGAAAAAAAAGATCTCCTGATTCTCCCACTTCAATTTAAACATTTACACTGACACAAAAGACTTATTCCATTTTAAAGAATCTATACATACACGTACACCTTGAACATGCATACATGTACGAGTTACGTACATGTACATGTACTGGTACGGTACCAGTACCGTACAATGTACATGTACCTTGGTTTCATCTGCTGTGAACAAAATACCGGTAGGCTGCCTAAAATAATATTGTACATATATATACAGTACATACACTGTACATGTGCTTTCTCATACCAGTACATACACGTACAAGTACAGTGTACTCTGTATAGAGGTTTTTTACGTGACTTACCGGTAACATGACGGGCAAAGGCTTTTCGGGAAGTGCACATGCATTTTTAAATCTGGATATTTCTGTTGGCGATTTCATGTATGCCAAAACGTTGAGAGATTTTGAAGGTGCGAGTGTTTCTGCACACATCTGTGCAAGATGAACGTTGACTGTCAAACATCACATGACTGGAAATCCTCCATACCAACCGGTGCATGTATAACAGTGCATTTAAAATGAAAGTTACTGTTACCGTACGTGTATACTGTACATGTACGTGTACCGGTACCGGTAGCTACCAGCAGGAATGACAATTTGTGGAAATAATTTCTCACTTGAATTGGCAGTTCCCTCCAATTAAAACTGTTTCGAAACGTGAAAGGAGACATTTTAGAATAAACACTCAACAAAAGGATTCTTATGTTCTGACATTGGACTCATACATGTATCGGTACAGTAGGTGCCAGGTGCAAACCTTTTTTAGATGTGGCCACTTCCACAACACTTGATCATAATGTCAATGTGAAAACAAATTAAGTGCCCCACTGCCCTAAATATATTTTTTCAACCAATTTCTGGATACCTTTTCAATTTTCAGACTCATCTACACGTACAAGAACAAGTACATGTCAATTGTTCCCATAAAGTGTACATGTACATGTGCTTTCCTGCAACAGGAGACCTGTATGAAGGTACATATATACCTATGTACTGGGTACACTGTACTGGACAAAGAAGCTTGGTAACATTTGAAAACAGCACGAGAAAAGTTGTACACATGTAGCATCCACGTACATGTATCACATACATGTACTAGTTACGATACATGTACATGTACATACAGCGTACAATGTACATGTACATGTATATGTCCAAGTACAGTACCGGTCAACACGGGCACATGTACTGTACCTGTACATTCTGGTTTTGCATTTGCTACAGTTATTCATTATTATTCATTCAGTTATTCAGTTATTTTTCTGTGTTTTTGTGCATACCGGTATGACAAGCAATGAACTACAGACTACTGGGTACAACCGGACGAATGCGTCATGACTTCATGATGGGAGGCTGCGAAACAT
>NW_019091499.1:375812-400937 GCF_001949145.1 Acanthaster planci
CAGGGTGGCAAAGCACTATACCCAGTTGGATTTTTAAAGAAGGCCCGTGCTATGCTAATGTTGTACGAAATATACATGAACATACATGTGAAGGTGTAGTGAAACAATAGTCATTTGCACAGTACTTATACATGTCAAACATGTACGTACATGTAGTGGTGTGCAAAGAGACTGTTCACAATACTGCACGCAGCCATTTTCAAATGGCTTCCCTCAACTTTCTCATGCACCGAGGGCCTTTTTCATTTCATTCATTTCAATTTGCCCTCGGATGGAAGCCCCAAAACCCAGGGAGTTGATCCTGACTTACATGTATGGTACACTTTTAACAATCCGCCCATCAACTTACCCCACAGGTGGGGTAAGTTGGAAAACATGCCATATAAGTAGTCACGTTCAAGGTGGGTTATCTTTTAGATTTGTTAGAGCTTTACATGTACACACATGTGAATGCTCGATTTGCAATGCGTTCATTCGTGCATGCAAAAAATACTCTATTCAAAGTAATCCCTCTCGAAATAAAGGTTCCAACTGACCCACATCTCCCCTCCACTAAGTGCACTGCTTGGCATTCATCAAATTTCTTGCTTTAGAACTTGTTTTATTAACAGTGGTACAGGCCTATGTACCATGTATGAAACCAGGAGAGTTCAAATCCACCTGGTATCAGTATCCAGTGTTGGAGGTACATGTACATGTAAATACACAGTGTAAATATGGTACATGTACATGGAACTTATGCATGGCTTCCCCCATTTTTCTCCAACCCAATCTCCACCCATTTTTACCTTGGACATGACAAAGCGATCGCTGGCTGGGTCCTTGGGCTTGTCCAGTCTGTATTTCATGACATGGAAGAACAGAACTGACATGATCTCTGCCGCACTGCAGCATGATGTTGGGTGCCTGGAGATTGGAAAATGGCAGCAAAATTATCAATAATTATCTTAAAATCAATTCATCTTTCCCAAACTGACACTACAAGTACATGTACATGTACAGTAAGTGTCCCCACTGAACAAATCTGCATGTACATGTATCTGTAATACTGTTGTATGTACAGTGTGTTGTGCACCTGTTTGCACCCTCTCAGGGAAGCACTTCAGGAAATGTACATGGTACATGTACTTTACCAAATGTACATGTAAGTAAAGGGTTTACAAAATGCAAAGAGTACAGAGTACATATATTCTACCATGCACTGAATGGAGTTTGCAGAGCGATGAAACATTGTCAAACATATTTTTGGATCCCAATTTTAACAGAACAATGTTCCTAAAACTGAACAGTGTCTCCCTGAGATGTGTGATACCCTCATTTGTCCATATAGTTAACCCTAACACTCCTCAATCCTTCACCTGTTGGAGGACTGAGGAGTGTTAGGGTTAAGAATTATAAACATCAAAAAAAGTGTTGTTAATAATTAATGTAAACTAGTACCTACTCGTGTATGCATGTACATGTAATATTTTTACACTGTCAGTATGGTTTTTCAATGTACATGTACCTGTAAGCATTATCAATATTACAAACACGTTAAGTTCAAAGTATTTTCACTAAAACTCTAATAACATAGTCAAATGAAACAATTCAGACTGCATTTCGGGCCAAGGTGACAGTACAGTATACTCTGTACATGTACCGGTATGCACCCAGGGTAAGGTACCGGTACACTTCCTTGTTTCCTGTTTCCTGGTCAACAAATTGCTGAGTTGTGTAAGGATCCAGGTACAAGTTCTGGCACATACACGTATGTACGGCATTCCATCTGCACTGTCCAATTGTTTATCATTTATGACAAGAAAAAGAAAATCACTTAGTTTTCATTTTATATTTACCAGTTTCTGTTTTTCAAAAGGCAACTTGTACTGTCGACACCATGAATGTAGACAATAAATCTGTACATTAAATCATACTAAAATCGGAGTATTTGGGACTATTAGCTAATTACAAATTTACTGTACCTGTAGATTCCTCATCATGCTCCAATGAAAATGGGGAAAAATAGAACCAACAAAGCTTCATGTACATGTACTGGTATGTTTTTGCAAGAAATAGGAGAGAGCAGCAATCTATATTCTACAGACTTCTGGAAAGGTTCATTTACATTGTTTGGCCTTTACGTGTATATGCCTGGTACCCACTTTGCGGCAGCATGAATTTCATTTTCAAAGGTACATGTATGTATACATAAATACCATACTTCCAGGTGCCAGTAATGTACTGAATGCTTTTTTCAAGACTTACATGTACTTTAAGCCATGCATGTAGACTTAAAGTACAATAAATTCAGAAAATAACTATACATGTACATACATGTGTGTGTGACTCAGTTGTCATGGACACTGTTTCCAGAAAACCCTCCCTATCCAGTCGCTGTTTGGAAGCACCAGTAACAGGTATTTACTTACAAGTACCGGTACACGTACATCTATTCATGAATCCAACAGTGCATTTACACGTAGCACCAATTACATGATGAAGAGATAAATAGGACAATGAAAAATGTTCAGTTTTAGAGGTGGGGGAGGGGAGGGAACCCCGGATATACATGTATATTCCAGGGAAAAGGTAAAGACTGAAAACTCAGTCCGCATGCTGACTTACAGGTGTACATGTAGGTGGGATTTAAACCCAGGTTGCAGAGGTGGAAGGCGAGGAAAGTGCCAAGTACACACCAACCTGACTCCCCTTCAGGGAGAGGGAAAGCTTGGTGTCTGTCTACATGCTGTGCAACCAAAAACAGTTAAAATAACCTGACACATACGTGTAGTCTGGGTGGCACTGCTTGGGAGACACGTTTACCAAGAAGGACAGTTTTACCTTTAACACCGAAGACGACTCAGCTAGCAGTATTAACCTAACTCTACTCAATCCTTCACCTGTTGGAGGACTGAGGAGTGTTAGGGTTAATTTCCCATCAGACCTTGGAAGATGTTATAAAACAAGCAGAGACATACAAGAGCAAAAGCCCCAAATGAACTTGTTCAGATCTGTTTTTGTTTTTCTTTAACCTTTTTCATTTTACATAGTTAAAAACCTTATTTGTGGCCCGCTCTGCAAAAAAGGGTATTAAGGGACAATGTGCTATTTCACGCTAACAGCTTTTTTATGTAGACAGAGTGACTTTTCACTTCTTGGTTTATTGCCCTCTAATATTTTAGTACTTTCACAAATCATACAAGAAATTAACTGTTGCTATGGGTATCAAGAGACTTTCTTCTTGGCTGATTTCTCTTTCCATTTCCTGTGTTATCTCTGAAAGCACATCTGTTAATGTGTATGAAATGATTATGCAAAAATCAATACACCAAAATAAACCTTATAATATAACCAATTCAAATGTGTATGTAACTGATTTTGAAAAAATGTCCCATAATACCCATTGCTGTGGAGCCCGTCACATTTGAGAAATGGTACCGGTATAATTTCCTATATTTTTTTGAAAACTGGAAAAGGACTTACTTGTGCACAGACTGTTCTTACAATGGTATCAGTGCCATAAGAGTACATGCACGGTGTATGTATATTACAGATGTAGGTACACGTCGGGAGGGGGGTTTACACGCACAGAAATACATGTATGTACTTGTACATGTACTAGTACAATGTACTGGAGCGAGTACCTGTATCTGAAAATTTCCTTTACATGTATGTACATGTACGTGTAGTACCAGTAGAAAGAAAGTAAATTCACATGTATGCACTAAAATGCTGATCTTATTTTCAACCACACATACGGGTACATACATGTATACACATGTATATATCTACTGTACATGTACTGTACATGCTCCATGTACTATGCATGAGATGATGCATGCACTCTACTTCTGTGCAACAGTGCACAGACCCAAAAGTGTATCAGTACATTACTCTTTTTCCTACATGTAGAGCAATTAAACATGTATACATATACCATGTACATGTATTGTATATGTAACGGTAAATGTACATTGCAGTATTTCAGAAACGTTAAAATACATGTACATACATGTATGTACATTTACAGTAACTACTTAAAATCTTGATACTTACTTGTACCCGGTATGTACAAGTAAGTCAGTGAGGTCCAATGTCCATTATTTCTTTCTGCCAAAAGAGCTGGCTTTTATAGACAACTACAGTATAATTTGACACAGATAGGATTTGACAAGATACAGTAATGGTACATGTAGAGAGTTATATGAGTATGTACATGTAGCTGCCACGCCCAAGTGCTGTGTCCAGTCAAAAACTAGCAATTCTTACCCTGAAGTTGCAGCACTGGTGGCCTTTATGCTATCGATCCTCAACCTGTTGGCCATGTCAATCAACTCCTGTAACTTAGCTTTATCAAGGGTAGCCATGATGACACAATGAAACTCACACCGCTTTCCAAAAAAATACCAGTAAGTAAGAATTAGAGGTAGTTTCAGGGCTTGCACAGTTGACCAAAGAGGACCATCGAATGAGACTAGTCACCCACAGCCAGGCGTGTGCCTGAGTGAACAAGGAAAATGGGACAGTGCAGCGCTGCCTGGTAAGTTTAGTTTCAGCTGAACAATGTACATGTATACTTCCTGGATTGTGAGGCCTGTTCGCTCATGCATTGCATCCAGCAGTGTGAAGATCAATGAAGCGGGTACAGGTACATGTATCTGGGTACTGGTAATCCCACCACAGAGAAATGGCAGTATCCTGGAAACTTCCTGGCATACACAATAAATTAACATGGCCTCATAAGGGTGCAGTCCACCAATTCAAGCAAGAATTGTTGGCCAGCCTATTAGCATTAAAAGTGCCCCCCCACGGTATCTTTTGAAAAAGGAGATTGTATGGCCCCCAAAATGGTGAGATTGTGTAAATCAGAATCAACTCCCTGGGTCTTTGCACTTTCATCTGAGAGCAGAATGCTGTTCCCATGGAACTAATGGTCCCAAGTGCCCGAGAAAGTTGAGGGGTGTCACTTGAAAAATGGCAGCAAGCAGACTTTGGAAAAATCACTTTTTGAGGGGTTATTTTGTTTTGAGGGAATCACTCAAAACATAATTGGTTAACCCACAGAAAACTGAAAAGAAAGGCAAAGATTATGGACCATACAATGATTTAACATGTGTTTCAGATGCCTCAGGGATGTTGGTACGGATATTATTGGGCCCCAAACAATGCTGATTTTACACTGTTTTCAATGGGGCCTGAATTAGTGGACTACATTACACCTCCATGATTACACCCATAAGCAATGGATTAGATTGGCCATTAGTCTAACAAGTTAGTCAATAGAGTGAATTCCTATCTCAGTACCACAGGTATACAGTTATTACAGTGTACTGGTACATCGTGTACATGTACATGAATCGCAGAAACTTCAGGCAAAATGGTGAAATGCAATGTACATGTACAGTACATTATTTACACAATGTACCATACATGTATAATACGGTATAACATACATCATTTTGTACAATGTACATGTACATGTGCAATCCTACAATATACTGGTACATGTAGTTTCTCTATCAAAGTAAAGAAAGTACTTTGAATTATTTTAATTAGTTTCCTTCGGAACATCGGCCACGTCGGCCATGGCTGTTTGCGTGGAGTTACCACGCACGAGACAGTGGATTTTCAGGATGCGCACACCTCCGTAACAGCGTTTCTAATTGGTTGATTCCATCCAATTCTCCATTCGGTCACAGTAATTGATATCCAATCAATGCTGGTGAAGTAATTATTTCAAATTATGAGTGCCCCTCTCCTCCCCCCCCCCGGATGGAAAGATCAAGACTACAAGATAGAGCCGCATACCCAACAGTCTATATGTACTGGTAGATGTACAGTATATTGAGCAGCCACACCTCCAAACATGCAGCAGTAACCGCTGAAACACAATCTACTGTAGACAACTTCCAACTCTACACGTGTAGGATAACTCGCAGAATTTTCATGTAGTGAACTGTAGTGAACAAGACTTCGGCACAGCCACAGGAAAGTGTTATAATTTTTTTTTTTTGCATGTATGTGTACAGTGCATGTATGTTTTGACACAAAAATGAGATTCAATTTCCAAAAAATAATTTTCACTTTGGGGACTGCAGTTTTGATTTTTTTAATTTAAAACGGAGTAAAACATGCCTACATGCAAGTTACTCACATGTGGGATGCATACATGTACATACTGTACAGGTACATGTATATACATGTAGTAATTCTGCACCAAAATGCTATTTCTGTCAAATTTTGGGTCTTATCTTAATTTTCATCTTAATTTTGGTGCCAACAATGGATACCTACTCCAAAGCCATTGATTTCTTAAATAATCTACGTTGATGTAACTTAATTTTTTAACGGAAAACATTTAATATAATTGGCTTGAAATTTTGGTCCCTAGGAAACATACCAAAATGGAAATTCCATGGAAATTTCCATTTCTAACTCATGCCATCATGGCTCACTCTTTTGGACCATACCGTACATGTAAAGGTATGCTCATGCAGATCATGCAGCAAGCAATGTCAGAGTTGATATTAAACTACAACTGGCAGTAATGCACATTGATATTGACAATGGCTATCAGTGTTTGCAAATGGCCTCTGTACGGTGACATCAAGAGTAAGCCGCAGCCAATGCAGCTGCAGGTCCATGAGTTAGATAATCGATGCACACGAGTACCGGCACATTTGAAACACGACCTTTTAGCTTCTGTCCATTAAGACTCCTACAGGTACGTGAACTAACACAACAGCGAAATTATTCTCAACCATGTGAGGTTACAAATGTTGTTACTTACTCCTCGTTTGATGTTTAATGTTGAAGTAACCAGCTTGATATTCAATGTTGAAAAAGTAACAATTAGACATTCAGCAAGCAATCAGGATGCACACCCCTAACTAAGTCCTTGCTAGTAATCTGGTTGCAACAGAACGATGGAGTACAAAGGAATAAAAAACAAGCTGTACCACACCATGCATATATCCAGTCACATGTGCATGTAGCCTACATTACTATTTCACCATGACGTATGCACACACAACTCTCTCCCACACAGGCAACTCGGGCATGGGGTTTTTCGGGGACAACCAAGCCCTTCAAATAAATTTACCAGTACAGTAGGCCTAGACGACGGCTGCAAACCATGGTAGGAAAGTGACTGCATCACACCAAACTTTTCTTGAATTGAAATGAAATACCTAAACCCCACGCTCCACCTCAAGATTACAGTAGGGCCTACATGAATGTGCTTTCACTGCCCAATGCCCCATTAGGGGCATTGGGCAGTGAAATGGGAGAATAATGCCACTGGCAGTGTGAAGTAAGGCCGTAACGAGCGGAACCATGTAGTCACGGGGTCCGAACATCTCGACCGTTTGCCAACTCGACCGTTGAGACAACTCAACCGTCCGTCCGTAAAAGGGAGAGACAAGTCGACCGTTGGGACAAATCGTCCGTTGGGACAAGTCATCCGTTGTGGTACACTGCCCACTCAGCCAAGTCATCTATTGAGGCAATACATGTATGCCCTAAGGATGAAATTTCATGTAGTAGACAAGCTTAATATCTGAGGAATTTATAAAAATGGTGGCTGTAGTAACTCATTCTTTGCACAGTCAACCGATCTTGCACCCGCGCTGCACGTATATGGGCCGTACGCATTACGGTCGTAGCTTGAAATAAAAGCCTTGGTGTTGTCCTTCAGTTCTGCATTCTCAGACAAGTTTGGGTTTAAAGTGAAATGTAAACTTCTTCTTGAACAAAACTTGCCCTCGGAAAATTTTGGCCAGAATTCTGACTCGCCCTTTGACATTTTGGAATGGTAGGGGAAAAAAAATGATGAATAGTCTAGGGTGATCCGAAATCCTTTTTTCATACCGAACAGTCATATAAACTCTTGCATCTAATGTCTGTTTAATCAAAATGACTTTCAAAGTTACATTTTATTAAAACTGGCCGAAAACTGAACGCATATTGTTTCCTAGTTTTGGATCACACATTAAGTGCATGCACGCAATATACTTTGCGAACTCATCTAGCTATACGGACGTTGCAGAAATGTACGTGACGTAATGGGTTCGTCAGCTGTGCGGCACGAAGTAATATTGTTGATGGCTCACGCTGTGCAGCTGAAAAAGTTGAGTCGAAATTTACATAAGATCCAATTTTTAAAAAATTCATTGGAATTTGTATTTATGAACCAAGTTTTCTAAATTGAAGAATTTTTCATTAGAAAATAAGCTTTTTGCAATGGTTCTGGCTGAAAATAGATTTGCCGCTCGCGTAGTTACTTTCCGGAAACAGATCCAGAACGAGAAAAAGTGTCACCACTTTCATCGATCCCGTACGTCCGAATTAAAAGTTTAAAATTTGAAACTGATTTGGTGGTAGCCATGGTGTCTCTATCACACAAGGTGGACGGTGACCACATTTCACTGGAATTCAAGGATTTTCGTAAAGCTGCAATCTGACTGAATAATTTCGCTATCTTAAACTGGGAAAATGACTGTATTACGTGAAGAGATCTCACTGGTTGATTTGTCTCTCTGTCAAAGTCGAGTTGTCCCATAAACGGACGACTTGGCAAACGATCGAGTTGTCTCAACGGTTGAGTTGTCTGAAGTCAAGTTGGCAAACGGTCGAGTTGTCTGACATCCGTAGTCACCAGATCCCTTATTTCGCCACCTATTGTCAAGTAAGCAGTGAAGTGGCAAAATAAGGAACCTGGCGACTATACAGTCATCAGGCACGTTAGTCATGTTGGTTCCGGTTATAAATATCATATTCGAAACCGATTAATGAACAAGTATATGTAGGCCTAACAGTTTGATATTCAATGTTGAATAACTAACAGTGTGACAGTCGGCGAGTGCTCTGGATGCACAGCCAATTACGAGGATACGAAGGCTTGGCGGTCCAGTGCCACTGCCAGTGGCCCAGTCACCATGTTAACGGGGCTACGATACATGGTTGGCCTAACGTTATGTTTCTCATCTCTGCAGGAGTGCACTCACTGCAGGTGCGGTGATGGCTGATCATGCGCCGCGCGCTCACCCTGATTTTGCAGCACTGGTAGACTGAATACTGTGAACACGTAGCTTGTTAGCGATGTCACTCAACTCCTGCACCGTCTGCCGGTCTGGCCTGTGGTATGCTCCCCCGGTTACGTCCATCCTTGGTAGATTTCAAAGATTTTCCAGTTTAGGCAGCTCACCGAGTTAGCGTTTTATTTGGGTGCCCCGAGAGAACACGCACATGCGCTGAAGTGTGCCGACCATGTGATATCTGTTGGCATCGATCATGTGCGATCCGTATGACTCTGAGTTCGAGGCGATACTCTCTCTATGTTTATCGTTAGTGTTCTTCAACCTCGAACTCTTTGACCGCCTTAACTTGCAATTGAAATATTGCGCCCTCTAGTATTCAGTAAAATTAGATTGACCCTTGAGATGAGTGCGGGAACAAACAGCTCAACTGTATTTGTTTTCGTGTGTCGGCAGCTCGAAAGCCGGGAGCGTACAACCGGGGCCGGCCAAGTTCGATCAGCGGCAATTTGTTAGCCACCGTCTCGATTCATTATTCCTGACTTGACTATTTGTCGCTGATCAAACTTGCCCCGGTTAGGGCCAATCGAGAGTTAGTGGCAAGGAACATGACATGGCTGCGTCCGGGTACGTTCTTCGAGGGTGGTTTGGATAACAGGGCTGAATTCGTCTCTGTTTGAAAAGGACATTCAGTTCTGAGTTGTGGAAATTATTAATGTTAATTTTGCAAAACCTTTTGTCTCCGCCTTTGTAAGCCATCTCGTTATCAAGAGTGTGCGGCACGACACTGTAATGACAATGGTCCATTTCGGGATACGATAACGAGATTTCGATGTTTGTGTATTTAGCTCCTTTATCGTTCATCTCTGTTTGGTACACATTCCTACTGCACGAATTCATAAAAATTTACTGGTACCGTAAACACCGGTACTGATAAAGTAAATACTGGCGGCGGAAGCGGGGGGGGGGGGGGTGTCCCCACTTTTTTGACTGGCAGGGAGCCATGCCTCCCCTCCCACTTTTTGTAGGTCCTATAATGGGCGGGGCTTCATGGATCGGCCTATTAATGCCCGATGGCCTCACAACTGCATCCCCTTTGAAAATCGTTTTTGCCGTCGATGGTACGTACGGAGCAGTTTTGAGGAATATTGAGCAGTTGTTGTGGTGTGACCGCAGTGAAATTTGAGGCGGCACACAATTTTTCAAGGGGGACACTGAAAACAAATAAAGTGTGGCTTGTACATACTAAGGCTGGTTAAATTCCAAAATTTCAAAGGGGGCGGGACGGGGAGGGAGGGGGGCACGGACTTCCGCTTGGGACCCCTCGTGCCTCCCCCGTTGTTTCGTCTTATATACTCGATGCCTTGTAAGGTCAAAGAAAAGTGTAGTTTTATAGCTATTAAAAGACAGATTTATTCGTGGAGTGTACGTACACGTTTGAATTTTTTTGTTTGTTGGTGAAGGAAAAGCCTTTGATATGCATTTTGTATGCAGATGAAATTCCAAATTATACTCGATAAGTATACTACCAAATATCAAGGTTATGATACAGGACAACATTTTCTTTAATTGACCCAGTAATGTCAATAACATGGCGTGTATCAAGAGCCTGGCGCTTACATTGACACAGACGTTCAAAACAGTCGTACTTCACAAGAAAATGGAAAGGATGGAAACCTGTATGCGACACCAAAAAAGCATTTTAGTTTCATTTCGGAATATGACATTCGCCTCGTTTAAATAAGTCCCCCAGTTTTTTTCAAATTTTCAAGGAGCATGGAATGAATTCGAGTATCGAGGCGTTAGGTAGTTCGGAGACTTCCATAGCAACGGGGAGATTAAGTTGTAGTAATGAATAATGTGCTTGTTGGTTGTTTTCTCATGCATATACTCCTCAGAAATAAAATATGACATTATAATCAAAAATAAAATCACAAAAAAGAGGAATCTGTCAGTTTCGGTCACTTAGAGTAGGAAATTATTACAACTCCAACAGTGAACTGCAATGAAAGGTAGTTCAGCAATGATTGCTGATCTACCACAGCTATTTCGGGCGTGTTTGGTACCGTTAGTTCGACTGTACAAAAGTGGATAAGAACAAATGAAATAGAAGTAATTTCAAGAGTAAATCTTGTCATATTCAGAGGGGGGACGGTTTGTTCGGATATGTGTTGCCAAAGATCTCGATGCCATGTAGAGGAAGACACACTATGCAGCATTTTCGTTTCTAAACGTGGAGCTCTGCTCCCATCAACAAGAAAATGTATAATTTACAGGGTCCTAAATTTGTGGATATTTATTGAACACTATTAGATTTAGGCTATCAGTTAAGCATTATGATTCAAATTAAGGGCATAACATAATAAACTATACGAAAAGTCCTAGGAACGCACCTTGGAAATTATAGGCAAGGAGAAAAAATGCTGAGATCAACCGGTGTGTATTGGTGATTTTCGATTTTGTTTAGCGTTTCTAACAATTCTGCTTATTTTTGCCTGTGTTTGAAACATTACAGCATGTCATAGACGACACTAAAAGAATCTTGGACAATGGCTATGGTATGGGCAAGAGGGAAAGTTGAGAGCTATCGATGCATAAACAAACCGTCGGTTGGTCAATCTCCAAACTGACTACGTTCCTAAGGCATGGTGAAAGGTAACTTAGGGTATGTCCTCAGTCGTCTTCCTCGGACTCAGGCTCAAAAAAGGATGACGAGGAGGAAAATCGTTGCGCAGCTGGGCCTCCACCTTCGCTCTCACTTTCGCTCTCGCTTTCGCTCTCGGTTTCACTCTCGCTTTCGTTCTCCTGCCCTTCGCTTTCGGAAGCCTCCTGACCGGCAGGGCTTCCGCCTTCGCTTTCGCTTTCATTCTCGCTCTCGCTTTCATTCTCGCTTTCGCTCTCGTTTTCTGATCCTTCACTTTCGGAAGCCCCCTGACCGGCAGGGCTTCCGGCTTCGCTTTCGCTTTCATTCTCGCTCTCGCTTTCATTCTCGCTTTCGCTCTCGTTTTCTGACCCTTCGCTTTCGGAAGCCCCCTGAGGAGCGGGGGACTCCGACCCCTCGGACTCAGATTCGGTTGGCTCAGGGGACTCCGACCCCTCGGACTCAGATGGCTCCGAACCTTCCGACTCTTCTCCACTCTCTGGTGAGTCGCCGCCCTGACCACCAGTGCCTCCATTCCCTCCGCCGCCACCACCACCGGTGCCAAAGCTGGAACCTTCAGTGATTTCTGGAAAGAATTGTTCAGCAGGAGCTTTCAGAAGGGCAGGGCCACCAGCGCCGGTTTGCCCTTGGCTTCCCCTTTGCTTACTACCCTCGTTGCCCTCCTGCCCCTCTGTGCCTTCTCCCTGCTGGTCTGCAGACTCCCCTTCCTCCTGCTCTGCTCCATCCCCATCTTGCTGCTCTGCTCCCTCCCCGTCTTGCTGCTCCGCTCCCTCCCCATCTTGCTGCTCTGCTCCCTCCCCGTCTTGCTGCTCTGCCCCATCCCCGTCTTGCTGCTCCGCTCCCTCCCCGTCTTGCTGCTCTGCCCCCTCCCCATCTTGCTGCTCCGCTCCATCCCCATCTTGCTGCTNCCCCGTCTTGCTGCTCTGCCCCATCCCCATCTTGCTGCTCCGCTCCATCCCCATCTTGCTGCTCTGCCCCATCCCCGTCCTGCTGCTCTGCTCCCTCCCCGTCTTGCTGCTCTTCTCCCTCCCCGTCCTGCTGCTCTGCAGCCTCTCCGTCTTGTTCATTCTGGCCATTGACATTGAAGAAGTCGGTGCCCTGGCCAGCCTGCTGGGCATTGGCTCCTCCATCCTGCTGGTCTCCGGTATCTGTGTCCATCTCTGTGCTTTCAGCATCCGTTCCCCCAGTAGCCTGGTTCACGGGGGTCGTCCTCCTGCAGGGCCAGGGCGACACAACTGTCAGCTCGGACATTCTGGCATTCTTGCATCTCTTCAGCTGGACTATGCATGCAGAGGCGTACTTCCTGCCGTCGGAGCCGCAGACGGGTTTACGGGGGACGTTCCTGCAGTTCCGCGGGCACTCTCCGAAGACGGGTGCCGGATCTGCAACAGAAACACAGCAATGCTTTATATTTACCATCGACCATTAACCCTAACAGTCCTCCAGCAGGTGAAGGATTGGGGACTGTTAGGGTTAATAAAGCCAGGTAACAGCAGAACACGTGGCACACTTTACAAACCTCGTGTTCAGAACTCAACGTGTATTTTATAATCGTATACTTATTCGCTACAACATCTGGGAAAAAACAAAGGCGGATCCAAAGCCAAATTTTCCGTCAGGTGGAGGGCAAAATTTGAGAATTTCCTTTCATGGATTTTTTTGGGGGGGAGTAGTATAGGCTACACTAAGAAATGTCAGCCCTGCTTTTGTTCATATTTGCAATTACTGATCATAACTGGCACCAAATTACAGCATTGTATGTACCCAATTTATGTCCATTCATTGTTCCTGAGGACATTAATTTTAATTTATCGAAGAACTCCGACTGGGATTTTCGGACTCGAAGTCTGACTGAGATTTTTCAGACTGTGAACTCAAGCCAGGACTTGAGCCATGCAGAGTACCCTTAAGTATTAGAAACTCTGATCCCTTGAATCCGCCAATGAAAAAAACCCCTGATATTTGGAGGGTGTCATCATGGCGCAGTTTCTACGTGTCAACAGAGGTGGATACACCGTTTTTCCTCTGCTAGCTCAGCATCTACCCTGGCCCGTTCATCCTTCAGAAGTGAATTTATACTCACTCTGTGGCACATTGCGGCATCTCCCCAAATGGGCCACAGTGGTCTCGGTGCGTTGCTCGCAGGCTTGTAGCACGAGCTTGCAGGTGTTCTGGTAGGTCGTCCCATCGGTGCCGCACACTCTTCCTTCGTAGTCTAGATCGTTCCTACACCGTCGAAATAAGACCTTGCATCTGCGCGTCGGGGCTATTGATATGATCAAACGAGTCAATCCAGACCATTAGTATAAGCACACTCTCAACTGACGGCATTGCAGTGAAACTGTGATTACCTAATCATTATTTATTACATGCCCAAAAGATGAACGACACAGTCACAAGTCCAGATTCTTCCATTACACTTCTCTTCTCCTCGAAATTCAAAACGCTTGTTGTTTGACAAGGGCCTAACTTTTTGAACATAAACGACCTGAGGACGTAGCTGCGAGACGAATTGAGTGCAGACATGGTACAGCGTAAGCCATGCGTCAGGTAACGAAGTCATTCGGCATGTGTCGCATCTCTTTGGGGCTAGGCTCATCAAAGGCAGGTGTAAGCTAAACTCCGTTTGAACTTACTTAAAATTGAATCTTTTTCACGTTTATGGAATCATTTTCTACATGTGACACTCCTTTTATTCATCTAGGCGCGCCGAACGCCGTGCGCCCATTGAGGCCAAAGGGATGATTTACAACAAACAGACGATAGATAGATCATACTTTGCTCAAGTGTTAACGTTAATCTGGAATTTATCTAGAACAGCATTTACTTCGTCAAAACTAAAAAGAAACCCTCATGATAGCAGTCGGGAACCGATTGACACCCCACAGTAGGAAGTGATCAACCTCGATCACCGCTATTTTCTACAACCGTTCCGTCAGCTAAGTTTGGAAGGGAAATCGGAGAGCCACAATAGGACGCGGTTCTCAAATTGACGTTATAAATATAAAAGCTGTATAGCTCCGTTGTGATGCACCGCCTAACAAGTCTACTTTTTCTAAATGAAGTTGTACCTTATGACCTTGCTCATCTTCAGATCAAGGGTGTAAATGCAGGGGAGGGGAATGGGGTTATATATCCCTCCCAAATTTTGCCTGGGGTGATATGGGCAACCATCCCCCCAACTTTTTCGTGGTGAGAAAACAATTAAGACGGATTGTGAAAACGTTTTAAACTTCCCAACTACCAAAATGTATTCAGTAGCACTTAACAAAGGAGCACAAGTAAAAACACCATAAGTAAGCCGTTTTGATGTAAGATGTACATCTGTATCATGGACATCGCCTTCAATTATCGGGTCAGTTCCCCCCCGGCCGCTTTTTAAATTTCCATGTCCTCGCGGGCAGCGTATTTCGTTTTCCCAAAATGAGGTCCAACAGTTTCGAAAGAGGGCGCCCTCTGTGCTTATGAATTATTCACTTTACAATAAGTAAGAGTATAATGACCCGTGCTTGGCAGCGGCTGTGCGTGGATTGATTGTAATGGGAGTACTCCCGACTTTAAATCTTTCGTTTCATTTTCGAATGCCCTCTGTTGTGTTTACGACTCTTTTTCATTTAACAAGTGAGAAAGGAATATTCTCACGATAGGTTGGGCGTGGGTGGTCAAGAACGATATATTAGATATGCATGTAACAAACCAATCAAAAAAACAGAAAACCACAACTGTTTGGGAAAAAATAAATTCGCGGCCGGGAAAGTCATCCACGCCACTCCATTCCGTAGTTCCCGGCACACATTTTCGGATCGCCACTTCCTGAAAATGTCTGCAGCTCTGTTTTTTAGACTCTAACTTCGTAACTGTTGTCAAAGACTTTAACAGATTCAAAGGAGACGGGGACAAGTTATGCACAACGCATAAAACTGCCCGTACGGTGTCAATCACAGTATGATTATGTACATGTAGGCCCTACAGTACATACGTGCACAGATACTTCAAAGTGTATCCTCACCTGACTGCACTACTCCTGTCAGCGTGACGAAGATCACCGCCAAAGACACGAGGAACTTCATCTGAGGATGGGAAGGGGGAAAGGAGCATGGAATGAGCATGCACTAATCAGGAGAATTTACAAAGAGCTCAAAGATTGAAAATAAAACATAAAAACCAAGCCACAAACATAATGAATGGAGTACCTTGATAAAGAGTGGGGCATTATCAGGGTTTTGGGTTGCGGGGGGGGGTTCAGGGGAAAAATTGTTTGTTTTTTTTAAATGACAGTCCAAGTTCTTTCATTTGTAGAAAGGCCTCACTATATGCATGAAAGTACAGTTTCGAAAGCATTAGCGCTTTCAATTCTTAAAAAAAAACCGAAAAAAATTATCAAGGAGGTCCCCTACTCCCCGCTGGAAGAATTATTCAGGGAAGAGGGAAAAGGAGAAAATAATCCAAAGGTAAGTACGAGGCACAATGGGGAAAGACGACATAAGCAAGAAAAAAAAACGAAAACAAGGTGAACTAATCAAACAGCCGCTCACACAAGTTAAAGTTGAGATACGGGTAAAATGGAACAAAACGAGACGACGACATGAAAATGCATGAGGGGAAAAGAGAAGCAAGAGAAAAAGAGGTAAACTGTTCGAAGGAAACATAAAAACGTACTTAAGACAAAGCCAAGCAAATAAAAGATTTAATTGAGCTGTAAAGAAGTATCATCGACTACCCACTTACCCTCATTTCAAAATGCTTCTTCTTCTTGAAATGGATTGCCTCTCTCAGCTGAAGAGTTCCTCTGAGGAACACAGCACGATAAATGCTGTCGAAGTTGAGCGCAGTTGTTTTTATACACACCCTTCAGACTTGTCACTGCCAAGTGATGAGTAAATTTGAACGAGCGCTAGTCCCACCCATATCCATATATGACGACAGTTTCCGTTCTTTGCTGTTAGTCATTCCACCCCAAGGACTTGGTTGCTTTGAATACTGTACCCCAATGGATGAATATGCATGATTTTGCTAAATATGTTAATTCAGGAAGGGAAATGCCTTGAATCGAGAGTAACTGCAGGGATATTAAAAACGAAACCAACATTCACCTGGACATCTCAGTTCAACGGAAGACAAAAGTGTTTACAAAATAATGCAACCCCTAAATCGGCCGAGCTCAGGGGTAAAAATCCCGGGGAATGGAGTGTTTATGTCCCCCACCGTTTTACCGGGGAAGGACTATTGCATTATTCCCAACTTTTTAGTATTGAGAATAAAAAGGGCTGTTTTTTTATAGAATTTTGTTTTAGAACTTTCTGACAAGCAAAATGTAATCAGTAGGCTTAGAACTGAAAAAAAAGGCATGAAAAAGTGCTCCAGCTAAAATACTCCCTTTTGAAGTTAAGCGCTCCTTAACTTGTCCAGCCCCCTTTCTTGATTTTCTACGGCCGAGCAAATTTCATTCGTGTATTAATTTTTTTCTAAAAATATATTGAAGTCACCGCACGTGTTGTAAATGTAACTTATTCCTAGGCTTATTTAGAAACATGATCGAAGAGGCAGATCGTGAAATATAAACTGGTCAGATAAAAACAAGGCACGAATGAAAGTTCTAGTAATTATGCCAGAACTTTTAAAATTCACAAGCTGTTCCCAGCTAGCTGCCAGTTACCAAGGTGACAAAGATGTCAAGGCACATGGACATCGCGAGCGGATGAAAGTGATTGCTCCCGTCGCTTGGGAATAAAAGGGAAATATATTATTTAAGGGGAAATAAGGAAAAAAAGAAGAAAGAGGATGGAAATCACCTTACGAATATGCACTGCTATCGATTCCCTTTCACTGTTGACGGTTTCTTGCCCTGATACTTATGCTGTTGACTTCTTTTCCCCTACATGAATCCGTTGGAAAGAGCTACCCCTTCCCTCATGGCGACGCCCATGGGAGGACGTTTCTGAACGGAGGTTTGTGGGCCAGTGTGTGAGAACAAAGATAAACACGGAGAAAACAACTATTTGCAAGTGTCCATACGAAACCCTAGGTTCTTCGATCCTCCTAAATCCAACAGTTTGGTGGGGGTTAGGGTTTCATAGGTCTTAGGACAGTAGTGCCCAATTGTTCTCGTTTTTGGATTAACTTTTTAGATGGGGCTCGATGCCCCTTGTGAAAGACATATGCAATGGAAATTATCTTGCCACCAGTTTCCTGCACATGAAAGATTTTGTAGGCTCGGGGCAGTTCCGAGCAATGTCCATTGATGGTTCCGCCCATATGGCTGTCGCTTCGCTAGAATTTTTTTTTTGCGTGGAGAGCCCTTATCGGCAGCACGCTGACAAAACTGCCAACGGAAGAACGGGTCAATTCAAAGTATTTTCAAGCAAATTGTCGATTTTCATTAATTTCTTTCTTTTCCCTGTCTATCACCCGTCTTTTATCCTTTCCTTTTTCACTTTTCCCGAGGATTGCGACGTCTTTTCCCTCGCGAAATCTCGATAGTTCTACCCACCACCGGTCTCTCTGACCTCATCCCAACATCCAGCGACCAGGATGTATTCAAAACGGGAATAAATTACCATTTGGTGCGTAAGGAGGGAGTTTCCCATGAGAGACGAGAAAGGCACAATTTTCCATAGATCTCAGGCTCGGGGGCAAAAGTTTCGAAGGTCAAGATCCACTTCCAATTCCAAGAAATTTGACCGCGACCCACTCACGCCAAAAGGTGGGGAAAGTCGACCCATCAAGGGAACGTGTCACCGTACAGCTGACGGATACTGGTGATTAAGTGCAAATTGGGAGCGATGGGATTAGGGGAATCGGGGGAGATCCCTGAGTCTGACTGGGGAAGGGTGGACAGACTAGCAAACTTTTTGAACAATACAACTGCAACAATTCTCCATTGTTCTGTTGGTGTACTGCTATGGAAAAGCAACTTTCGCAGAGATGGGAGATGCACGTGCTAAAAGGTCCCAGTGGAGTAAATCTGTGCCGCGAGCTGGGCAGTGGGGGATTGTTCGGAGATGACTTGCCTGGCTATGGAAATTTGAAAAGGGGGGAGGGGTGTCCCGATACCATACTTATGACACTGGGAGGCGACGTTCACGATACTGATGTACATGTACATCTGTAATATGTATTACACTCCTTCAGAACCTTACATCAAAACGGCGTAGCTTTGTATCTTAAATACTCTCCCTTTTAGAGTGTTGTACACATTTTGGTCGTTGGGAAGTTTTGTCACTACGAACAAGGAGTGGGAGGGGAGTTATTCAACTGCTCATTCCCCTTGTTAAAATGTGGAGGGATTATACCGTAGCCCATCTCTACAGGGATTTATGCCAACGTCAGACCCCTTAGCGTCGTGCTGAATCCGTCTTTGGGAAACACAGGATGGGCCAAGCTAAGAGATCATAATTTGGAGGGTCCCAGGACAAGCCTGAGAATTTACATTATAACAATGCACTGCTGGGGCAGGAAACTCAGAAAACGCCGTCTACGTTTCTGCACGCAGTTCACGGTTCCTCGGGGCACATATTTGCTGAAAGCGAGTAGATATTGATGTTCTTTTCTGTTGGGGGAAACAGAGGATAGTGCACGACAATGCACATAAATTAACCACATTGTCCTTTTTTCTTATCTTCAACCTGTGACACATTTGTGGGTTATGAGTGGTTGGGTTACTTCGTTTTATGTTGAATCTGTTCTTAGAGGAACCATGCAAAGAATTTTTCTTAGAATCGCTTTTTGTGTATGTCTGTCCTCCTCTTCTATGTATGAAGATTATGAACTCTCATTTTGAGTTAGGTGAACTGAAAAGTGCACTTTTAAACTTTCAAAAATAAACCAAGCATTTCCGAACGAGTGAGGGCACTTTCGCCTTGATATAAACCCAGGAAGACAATGCTCAGCTTGCATGTATTCATGCTCAGTTTGTGAACTCCAAATTTGCTATATGAAAACATTCCTGAGTAGCGGTTGCTCCCCAACTTATTGCCATACACTTACACAACAATAAATTGGCAAAGGAAATGAAATCTACGATGGCAGTGTTTAAACAAATCTAGAATTGTTTGTGTAAAAATTAGAACTGACATTCAGTGCCTTGGATGACACCATCGTTTTGCTCATGAATATGAAAATTGCATAGCAAAAAAAAAAACAAGAAAAGCTCTAATATATGGGTTAAGGGAGTAAAACAATAATTTAAAATCAGGTGAATTGAAACCGAAGAGTGCACTCTCAAGGATTTTTGTACAATTAGGAAAATAATTCTATTTCATGGTCCCTTTAAGTGGACTACTGACGCTTACTTACTGCGGGCATGAACGAGGGTAACCCTGAAGGCATTATATTCCCACACTGATCTGTCATTAGGGTATACATGTACATGTACAGGCATCACGCAAACAGCATGTATATCTTGACCTTGAAAAAGGGCAGCTGCTTCTTTACAAGGATGTTGAGTTTTCAGGGGCGTAAGTCCCGGGGCGAATATTACCCCACAGATTTACTTTCCTGGGATTTGTACCCTTTCCCTAGCCCTCAATTGGACATAAAAAGACAAACGTAGCTCTGGAAAATTCCCAAACGCCCCGCCCACCCCATCCCATTAATAGCTCATTCGCTCTGACTCGGTTTACAGTGTGGGAGTATGAACTGCTGCAGAATTTCCATGTCAGTTGGGTACTTCATTTGAAGCTCCACAACACAAGAACTCACACGCTCAGTGAAACGAACAATTTCTTTCAAGAGAGTTCGGACTGCTTCGTGATTCACTCGTGCTCTGACGAGTTCCAACTTCAAAAAGAATGCTCTTCTCATAACAATGACACTGGTGAAGTAATGCAAATAATATAATGACAAAAGGAACGAAACTGAAAGTTACCGTGTTCGGTCAATGTAAGCTGCGGCTGTCAAAATAATCAAGGAAAGTCAACATATTGAACTTTCCATGGCCAGAGCTCGTTTAAGGTTGCGCCCCAGACTTGCACCCTATGACGGAAGGCACTTAGGTTCAAACTCATCATTCCATCTAAAAATACACGTGACCGTGACATGAACTGATTGTATTAGTCACAGCTTTTTTGTTTTCACATCATCCAGAAACCCAATTTCAACTCGGCGTGTTCCCATGTATTGTCTATTTCCCCTATAGGTTTATATATTCTGGGAGTTGGTAAGTCGTGAAGTTAAGGGGATACCACAAACATTCATTGAAATTGAGCTTGTATCGTGGCTTTAAGGACCAAGATCAACTCCACCACTAAGTTCACCTCTCTGTCTCAAACAATCCCGGGGCTAGTTTTTCCCGCATTAATCTGTTAAGCGAGAGATCAACTTGAGATAATTCCAACACTCAAATAGCCTATAATTATGATTCCGAATACAGCAAGGTTAGTCGAACTTTATTCTATGGAATAGACTTTCGCACGGGTAACGTCCGTGATGACGAGCCTGTAATGTTTGGCGCTTATTTTGTGCACGACGTCCATGTCTTGTGTTTGCGTTCACCTCACAAAGTTCTTTGCCGCAAAACATGGGAATTTTGCATTCCAGATGCAATTTTGATATAAATAAATTACTATAATAGGCTAATGGGAAAAGTGCCGTTAAGAAGTGTGTGCAACTTATAGCTCTTATTAAAATCACTTTCCCCATGCTTAATAACGACTTTTAAAAAATGACACATTATGTTTTTCCGTTCATTCTATGACCTTACACCCTATCAGCAAGAGCATGGACAGAGTTTTGTCACGTCAGGGATGTTCGGAAAATACCCACCCACGTCTCTGAAAGAAAGATAAATGTAGGCCTATATAGCAAGGGGATTCCACTTTTTTTTGAATGGTTCCTCTCCATGTTGGAGAAACTACGTGACCGAGTAATGCGAGGGGTCTATAGGGCCTGACAGTTGACCTTTGAACCTTTAAATCGGATGGGAAAATGCCGTGGATAAATTTTAGAATTAATTTGTAAGTTTTTTCGTTTGTTTACTGTTTAAAAATCACCTCGGAAAAAGCTCGGACCTTGGTCTGCTAGCAAATTAATTTATAGAAACGGAAATTTTACCTCTTATTGCACCGTGGTACAATCTCGTCTTCATGTTAGCACATGAATCGAAAACAAAAGTGCATGATTTTGTTCACCTATCGCCAAATTACTCTTCTCAAATATTACTGGAGAAACGCAAAGGTAAAATTCCAACATGAGTTATTTCTTTAGGTGGTTTCAGTTAAGAACCATTCTCCCAAATGTTATCAAATGTGAAGGACAGCACCATGGAAAATCTCTAAAGGCGGACCGCACAAGGGTCCTAGAGCTCGCTGCGTGACCTTTTACTTCCAGGTTCTATTAGCAACCCAACTGTACGTTTTCTTTGGTGACTGGTTTTGAGTCGCGGCTATCCTGTGCCGGAAATGTCAAGTCAGAACAACTTGCATGTAACCGGATGACAGAAATGAATCACTTGTACTGAGGCAGCTCAGGGTGAGCAGTGACGCTACTGCAAAAGAAAAGGTTACCATGGCATCAGACCCTTAAAACTTTTATGCTGACCCCGGGGAAGGCATTTGATCCTGGGAGGGTTGGAGTTGTTGAGAGGCGAAAGCGGGATGCTTGTTATTACGAACGTCGCTTGCTGGCTACAAATCGATGGTTGCATCGAAAATACTAGGGGTTTATGCATTATGAAAGTTAGGATGAATGACTTGTAAGAAGGGAGCCGGAACAAGCATCAATGGTCGAATCGATATACCGACATAAAATACAGCCCATAAGATTTCAAAATGCTTATAGCTACACCCCATGTTCGTACGCTGAACCTAGTTCTAGATTCACCGGTGACAGACCTCATTACTATCTATATATATATCTATAATGGTTATATTCGGCCAGTATTAGAATAGGGTACCGTTGTTTTTAATGGAAACCTGTCCAAAGTCCATGTAGGCCTAAATATGATTGAATTTATCCAAAAGAGGGCGTGTGGAATTATATTGGGGTGTAATTATTTTTCACACGATTCAGCTTTACAAGCGTGTGCTTTGCAGTCACTACTAAACAGAAGGGATAAATTGTGTACAGATTTTGCACTGTCTTTGGAGAAAAGCGCAGTTGGGACTTAGTGGCTTTGTACAAAACAACCAATATCTTATGATCTGAGGAATATTGAGAAATACGAAAATACAGTTGTAAAACTAAACGATTTCAAAATAGCGCAATACCTTCTATGATAAAAATTTTAAATGACACTTCATTTTTCTTAATATCAGTACTTGTGTTTAATTTTTGGTTGTTATTTTGTAATATTTTAATGGTTTTTAAATTGTAAAAACATGTTCAATTCAGCCTAACGGCTGCCATCCATGTTTTAAAAAACCATAATGAATGAATTGTCCGAACTATGAACTTAATTTATTATTCTAAAATGTATGCTAATTCTAAGGGTCCTTTCACATTAAAAACAATAATTGCCTGATGTAAAAGCTTTTGTGCGATGTCAGTGCGTAGTCAGTCTGTGGGCTGATTAATTTTGTTCCTCCATATAGCCCTTGTCTGCGTTGACCACCGACAAGCTGAGTGCGTGGACATACCGACCAGTTAAGGTCCTTTGCCTTGTACCATCACAAGAAACGGCGGAAATGGATGAAGACGATCAGCTAAATGGAGACAGGACGGTGTAAGGCCAGGCCATGGAAATTTTAAAGGGGAAGTAAATCCAAATCATTTTTATTAGTTTTATTTATCATCATTTATTACATCAACTGGTGTTCAAGCTCAGCCATACGACCGCTTCCCAAACGCCCATAAAAATGCGGATTTTATGCCCCTTTTAGGACACGTTTCTTCATAACTCCCAATCCTAAGGTAAACATTTTGTTAAAACGGCAGAAGACGGATGAATTCCTGGACAATTTTACCTCCGAACTTCATTTTTATTTTTAGAGAAGAACCTTCGCCAATTTTGAGGTATTCAACATGTTTCTCCGCGATGACATTCAAATCAAGCACGTCGCGTCACCTTAACGGCTGTAACTTCGCTGTTACTGTTCGGGAAAAAATATTCACTCGTCATAAGAGCAGAGTTGTAATGAGTCGATGACTCGACTCAAGTCCGACTCGAGTCGCATTTTTTGGTGACTCGACTCGACTCGAGTCTCTGCTGTAAAATTACTCGACTCGACTCGAGTCACAAAAACCAGTGACTCATTACAATTCTGGTACACGTATACATGTACATACATCAGCACATGTTTGCATGGATATATGGTTTGAACACTGTGGCTATTGCAACCAGGGGCCTATTTCATGGAGCTGCTTAAGCATAAATTTTGCCCAATTGCTAAAAACCGTTACTCAATAAAATAAGGTTGCTGGCCTAAACTCCATCTAATGTATGTTGGTTTTGAATGGTATTTAGTTGTACATTTTGGTTAGTAAGACAAATACAGAGAGATTGGGCCGGTGACCTTATTTACTGAGCAACGGTTTTTTGCACTTGAGCAAATGTTTTGCTTTGGCATCTCTCTGAAATTGACACCTGGTGAGGCAAATCTCCAGGGCTTTCTCTTGGGATAAGCAACTGCTGAAACCTGCAGAGTGATTTTATTGAGTGCAGTTTTTTCACACCGAGCAAATGTTGTACTATGCTCCTCATTAATAAATTCAAAACAGCAAACAAATTTCTGTCTCTTGATGTTTATTTATTATGTGTCCAAATGTTTGTGATTCGAACTGACTCGGGCAAAATAAATGACTCAACTCGACTTCTCGGTGTGATGACTCAACTCGACTCGAGTCTCTGCTGTAAAATGACTCGACTCGAGTCACAAAAATCAGTGACTCGTTACAACTTTGCATAAGAGGGCGCCTGGAGTCGTCTTTCTTGTCTTATACAGGGTGTCCCAGAAAAAAAAAACCTGAGGAAAGGGGTTAATATGCCAAAACCATGAGATATGATTATAATGTACAAGGATCTCCGAAAAGTAGAAGCAGTATTCTTTCTAATGATACCTTGATGGTATCCCCCCTTCCATGCACGACTGAACACTATTGTCTTGAAAATGGGGCAACCACAACTGAGTACTCAGTTGTAACACTTTGGATTAACCAGTGAATGAGGTTGTCCTACGTCATGTCCTCTGGCACCCTGTGTAACCTGATGCCATTGGTCTAAATTTTGCCCTTTCACTTTGCCGAAATGTAAGAAACGCTTACTCTGATTCGCCCTGATGGCCTATCCATGTGCTGTACATGCGAGCTTATGACGTGTACACTGAACAATGTACACTCAAGTGACTGTCGGCCATTACCAGCACACTGTCGTAAAAGTTGGTACCTTAATCCTGTCCTAACTTACTCTTTATAATTGGCTTTGCGGTTTTTGTCATAAAAAACCGAGAGGGGGGGGGGTTGCAGGCTGCCACGGGCAGTAGCCCACGTTATTTGCGCTCAGGTAATCGCCAT
>NW_019091499.1:412989-447579 GCF_001949145.1 Acanthaster planci
TCAGTTGCCTTTACTTGAGCATCAGTTGCCTTTACTTGAGCATCAGTTTTTTGTGTTGGTTCAACTGGGGCATCAGTTGGTTGTACAGGAGCATCAGTAGGTTGAATCGGAGCATCAGTTTGCATCACGGCTGTGGTTGGTTTAACTGGGGCATCAGTTGGTTCTACAGGCATGTCAGTAAGCTGCACTGGAGAATCGGTTGGCTCAACAGGAGCATCGGTTGCCTTTATTGGAGCATCAGTTTTTTGTGTTGGTTCAACTGGTGCATCAGTTGGTTGTACAGGAGCATCAGTAGGTTGAATTGGAGCATCAGTTTGCTTAACTGCTGTTGTTTGTTTAACTGGTGCATGAGTTGGTTCAACTGGTGCATCAGTCTGTATATCTGGGGCATTAGTTCGTTCTACAGGCTGCACTGGAGCATCGGTTGGCTTAACAGGAGCATCAGTTGCCTTTACTGGAGTGTCAGTTTTTTGTGCTGGTTCAACTGGGGCATCAGTTGGTTGTACAGGAGCATCAGTAGGTTGAATCGGAGCATCAGTTTGCTTTACTGCTGTGGTTAGTTTAACTGGCGCATCAGTTGGTTCTACAGGCGTGTCTGTAAGCTGCACTGGAGCATCGGTTGGCTCAACAGGAGCATCAGTTGCCTTTACAGGAGCATCAGTATTTTGTGTTGGTTGAATTGGAGCATCAGTTTCCTTTACTGCTGTTGTTTGTTTAACTGGTGCATGAGTTGGTTCAACTGGTGCATCAGTCTGTATATCTGGGGCATCAGTTGGTTCCACAGGGGTGTCAGTAGGCTGCACTGGAGCATTAGTTGGCACAACGAGAGCATCAGTTGCCTTTACTGGAGCATCAGTTTTTTGTGTTGGTTCAACTGGGGCATCAGTTGGTTGTACAGGAGCATCAGTAGGTTGAATTGGAGCATCAGTTTTCTTTATTGCTGTGGTTGGTTTAACTGGCGCATCAGTTGGTTCTACAGGCGTGTCTGTAGGCTGCACTGGAGAATCGGTTAGCTCAACAGGAGCATCGGTTGCCTGTACAGGAGCATCAGTTTTNTCAGTAGGTTGAATCGGAGCATCAGTTTGCTTTACCTCTGTGGTTGGTTTAACTGGTGCATCAGTAAGTTCAACTGGAGCTTCAGTCTGCATAACTGGGGCATCAGTTTGTTGAACTGGGGTATCTGTTGCTTCAACTGGGGTGTCAGTCGGCTGAACTGGAGCATCAGTTGGCTCAACAGGAGCATCAGTTGCCTTTACTGGAGCATCAGTTTTTTGTGTTGGTTCAACTGGGGCATCAGTTGGTTGTACAGGAGCATCAGTAGGTTGAATCGGAGCATCAGTTTGCTTAACTGCTGTCGTTTGTTTTACTGGTGCATCAGTTGGTTCTACAGGCGTGTCTGTAGGCTGTACTGGAGAAACGGTTAGCTCAACAGGAGCATCGGTTGCCTGTACAGGAGCATCAGTTTTTTGTGTTGGTTCAACTGGGGCATGAGTTGGTTGTACAGGAGCATCAGTAGGTTGAATTGGAGCATCAGTTTGCTTAACTGCTGTTGTTTGTTTTACTGGTGCATCAGTTGGTTCAACTGGTGCATCAGTCTGTATATCTGGGGCATCAGTTGGTTCTCCAGGGGTGTCAGTAGGCTGCAGTGGAGCATCAGTTGGCACAACGGGAACATCAGTTACCTTTACTGGAGCATCAGTTTTTTGTGTTGGTTCAACTTGGGCATCAGTTGGTTGTACAGGAGCATCAGTAGGTTGAATTGGAGCATCAGTTTGCTTGATTGCTGTGGTTGGTTTAACTGGCGCATTAGTTGGTTTCACAGGGATGTCAGTAGGCTGCACTGGAACATCGGTTGGTTTAATAGAAGCATCAGTTTGCTTAACTGCTGTGGTTGGTTTAACTTGTGCATCGGTTGGTTTCATTGTTGTAGAAGTGGGCCTAATTGGAGGCTCAGTGGGGCGTTTCAAATTTTCTGGCAAGTCCGTTCTCACTATCTGTGGTGTATCAGCATCTAAGGAAAACAAGAAACAATATGTAGGAACGGTTAAAATATGAAATGGACTGTAATAACATTGGGATAAAAAATTTTTTCCTAAAACAATATTCTGAAAACTACATGTTTGTGATACTTGTGAAACAAGCTTCATGTGTGGAAATAAATTTTCGAATGTAATTCGTATTCTGTGAAATAAAGAATTATTATTGTTAGATATCAAACAATACTTTATTTTATTTAAAAGTCCCTGCAGGTATATTCCGTGAGTCATGTACATTACAAATGTACATAAGAATTGTGTTTAGATCATGTTAAAATCCCGTTTTGGGGTAACGAGATAGTAACAATTGTTATTTACCTGAGTTTTATCTTTTTTCAGAGTGAAATAACTGGTGTTGGATCATTTACACTCACAACTAACTGAGATTACATGGAAAGGGACATCTATTAGGAGGTTATAAAAATAAGGCATAGACATAGGTTTCTTTAAAAAGGATCACTTGCAAATAAGCTTATACTAGTACAGTGGACTGCACGCTGCTATAATGAACATGACAGGGTCCACACTAAATGTTTGGTTCAGGGGTCGTTCGGGATAGCGAAATTTACTGACAAATGTTTCGTTGCCAAGTTGAAAAACACCCTCTCTTGTCTAACTGAAGTGCACCCTCTTGTGATACTATGGTTCGCTGTTTTTGTGATGTCTTACCGTTGCAGTCACAATAAGGTTTCTAAGAATGTATCTGTTAATTATTTTTGTCTCTTATTAAATCTTAAGTTACAAAATTGATTTCAAGTTTATACTTAAAAGTTGTGAGGGTACTGCCCAGGATCGATCTCTGATGCATGCTGTGACAACTCTTGGTGGCTTACGTTTCAGTGGCGCCCTCTTTAGACTAATGTTAGTGCAATGCTACAGTGCGCATGGGGTTTTCTTCTGCACCCGATCATGCGGATTCGCAAAACCAGTGTTGGTAGATTAACCGGGCATGCCCTGGCCGTTACTAGAAGACAACTTTGAACAAGTGCGGACCAATGTACCCAGTTTCTCGGCTAGTTAATTACAATTAACTTGTTAACAACTAGTGCCTTTCCCTTTTAATCCTTGGGGAAATAATGCCCACTTGTCACTTTCCAACATAAAAAACCAGACCGTTTCAAGTTGATGTTCAGGAATTACAAACGGCAACTGTATAGTGTTCGGTAGGTTTTGTGCACAAAATACTGGGAGCCAAGGAGGATGTTCAGTACAGGCGAATATTTGGTATAGTGGCATTCCACTTTACCTCAAACATATCCAAACTCAGTTAGGTGGCATGTGGGATTGGGCAAGGGAAGGAACCTTCAGACCTGGTTTACATATTGTAGGCATATGAATGGGCATGAAGAAAAAACCTGAAAATAATTTGTGATGAAATTTATCACAGGGAGACTATTGCGAGTGCAGAGCGCAAAGCCCTTACTGCGGGGGTCCGGGGTCTACATATACTTAAGGGCCCTAGGAAAATTTTGGATTGAACATGTAGGTACCCTGTGGTGCAAGGACATTTCTCATTATTTTTTAAATTATAAATTTAAACACTTAATTTCTTTTATTTATCGGAATCGAACCTGAAATGGCTGTTTAAATATGGATGTTAATTTGATTTCATCTTCTTTCTTTTTGCACCTAGGGATTCCAGTGCTTTCTGCCGAGCCCTCTTCCTATCACAGAAGTGTTTGCTTTATTTATCGTACTTAGCTCCCGGAAATACCGTACTTGATACGAATATAACACCACTCACACCATGCTTCTCTTGGATTGAAAAGCTTGCAAAAGAAGTCACCCACCACGTGCTCATCTCCCATTTTAGCCAGTAACAATGTGTCGCACCATGACCAATGCCACTTGTTTTTTACTGATTTGTCAATCTCTTTCCGATCAGCAGCTCCACACTCAACAAACTTCTTTCCTTGGGCCATGAGGTCAATTTTTTCCCGGCTGCATGTGAACGTGTATTCATGTACGTACACACGTACTTGTACCAATTTCCAAAAGCCAGTTCACACCATGCAGCAGCACTGCCATGAATTTACGTCTCTACAAAATAAAGGACCCCTTGGGAGTTATGCTCATGTGTATGATTAGGAGAATGACCGATCATGTGAGAGGAATTAACTAATAACAGGTAAGAATCTGATTTTTACGGGAGTTGGATTTTCATGCGACACCGGGCATTCATGCTATAGTACATTTCGAAGGGTATTGCTTATACTGTCCTGAAACGATGCGTGAATCGAACTGTTTCACAGACAAATTTCACTGGGAATTAGGGAAATTTTGAGAATCACGTAGTCAACCAACATTAACTCCCCTTACAACTTTACCCCTCCCCCCCAAATTTTATTTCAATTTTTAACTTAACTTGAAGACCACAAATTTGAAGGCAAAAAACCGGAATTCCGGTTAAACCGGAAAGATTCCCATGCCTAATATTGATTCAAAAGTGATTGACACTTTGGACAACATCATTTTCTTGGAAAGCATGTACTACATCCAAGAATAACTCTTTCCGTCTACATGTATACTTGAAACACTAATTAACCCTCATTTAGTTTTACAGCACAAATATGCACAAGTGCCCAAGGTCACTCTCTTGCACATTGGTGCAGTGCACAACACGACACAGCTGTGCTTCTTTGAGGTGTTTACCAAGTGACCCAAAGAGTGACTTCAGCATAAGAGGGTTAAAAAGATACAATTTTTCCAAAACAGCATTTTTTTCAGTGCTCATACTCAAGATGTACTGCTGCTGCAATGCTTTTCAACATTTGAGAAAAGCAGTGAGCCTTTAAATCATAGCTGCAAAGTTATTATTAGGAAGGTTGTTTGATTTAAATCAAATAATTTAAATCACTGATTTTCAATCGTTAAAAATCAAATCAGATTAAAAGAAACCTTCAATTCTTTGGGGTATTTGAAAGGAAGAAATAGCTGAATTCAATTCACATGTACCGATGCCTTTAAAACATTTCCACACAACCAGAATTGGATCATTTTTTGTTTCTCTCTTTACACTTATTCGATATTTACATGTGTACCTGACATGTACATGTACACCACTCCATTTTGTATGACTGCAGAGTACATGTACATACATGAATGTATTGGGCAATTCCACGACATACATACGTAAGACTCAGATGCCAAAAATTCAGAAGGATATTTGGTCTGAACAACTTATATTTCAAACAAAACATGAGTTTAAGTTTTAAGAATCAACAAAAATTTTTTAAGGTGGCCATTTTGACTTTCAACATGACCGCCAAAGTATGCATAATAAATTGATGGTAAAAAGAGTGCATCGTCATATGCTTCCTGGATCTCCACTGTACCAGTGCTCTAAAAGTAATCTTTAACATGGATGGATTACATGTACCAGAAAAACACTTTTCCAGATTATGGGAAAAAATTGCTGGTTTCATCAATGAATTTTACAAAAATCATGACCAGTTTTACCACAATGAATGTAATGTCAGTTACCAAAAACATGGATTTTTAAATTTCATTCCACAAATGTGATCTAATGGTCTAATCATGACCAAATGTCTTCCTCTCCATACCAGAAATATACTCAACATAATGTTGAGCCAAAATGTGTTACATCAGTTACTGAGATGTTTCACTGTAGATACCATTGTGTAACGTCAGTTACCATGATGTAACGTCAGTTACATGTACCGGTACCAAGAAAATAATGATTAACTGGTCCCATTCATTCACCTGAGGGTTGCAGGCCAGTAGATACACGTAGGTCCAATATTGCCTATGCGGACGGAATCACAATATGTAGGCTTCAAATTCTATGCTGTTAGAGCGTTTCACAGCCTATAGACTGGGTGGTCTGTTAAGGAAGATGGAATCTACATGTATCAGCAAGAATGCCAGCTTGTATTTTTGAAGTATCAGACCAAACACATCTGCAGCATGGCACTCAATAAATAGCAGCGTTTCTTTTTTTCTTAATAGCTGTGGTCAAGTTTCTTAGGAAAACGGAATACATGCGCATGTACGCTGTTGTTTGTCATTTTATAAATCAGTTACTGTCGTTTACAATAAAATTGTCATAAAATAAAAAGAAAATGGACTAATGTTTCCTTTCATTTGCATATCTGAACTTGATGAACTAAGGTATGATTCCACATCAAACAAATCACTCCAACAAGTCAGGGACATGAGATATTATGCATGTTATCCTGTGGCAAATGTATAAGCATAATGTCAGTTAATGTCATGTCTCCACTAAAGTTTCCAAAGCATAAAAGGGAAATATTTAACTTGCTTATTATTTAGCACCTCTGTACCAAAGAACCTATCAAACATGTCATTGTACATGAGATACAGTGATACATTTGGGCAATTCCATGAAAGAGCAGACATGGCCCTAAAATTTCAACTCCATATTTGAAAGCGACTATCTATAAAATACTGATTCATATAGTTCAAAATTTGTGAAACAACTTAAAATAACTGAATTGTCGCAGAATTTTTGGAGAAATGGCCATTTAAAGTGGAGTGGTAACTTTGACCTGAAAGTTTTCTAAAAGTGGGAAGTTACTTTTTTGTTTTATTTTATGGAAATATAAAGGATGATCTAGTCAGTTGTACATTTTCTGTAATACATATGACATTAGAATTCAGATTTTAAAAAAGAAATGGCTTGACTTATTTCATTATCGAGGACGTCATGAGTAAATATTCAAAGCACTTTGTGGTAGTGTAACGTGAGTAACCAAAATATGACTTTTTCCCCCTACTGAATATGTTTCTTACTTTCAGTAATTGCCACTTTCAATTATCGTTCTCTTGGTGATCCCCAATGTAAAAACTGGGTTCTTTATGATGTGACTATTCACTGTTCAATGTGGTGGGGTGATGGAAGTTGTAACGTGAGTAACCATATAGGTGTAATGTGAGTAACCGGGAATAGCAAATTTCAGAGAGGATTATCTGAGGAGACTCTAGCAAATGGAAATGCTTTATAAGCAAATAACATGCAAATTTCCCATTTTTAAACAATGCACTGCATACTGTCTGAAATGAGCACATGGAAGAAAAGCACATACTGTTGACCATCTTTGGAAACTTGTGTTGTCTATTTTGGCAGATCTTGTGAGTACTTTATCCTTCCTTGTTTATCAAGGTTCTAAATCCCACAGACATGTACTGTACATGTATACAGTATGTTCCAGTGAAATTGCTTTTATACATAATTTATTACTGACCAAGTACATGCAGACAGATTTCTGTCTTGTATCTAATGTTTCTTTAAAGTAAATTTACATCAGATTATTTGCATGTAGGCCTATATTTGTGAGGTATGCAATATATCACTGGGGTGGGCAAGTTATACATGTACTTGGGCTTTATGTAGATGTTCAGTATCCGTTGTTTCATGTGTTAATGGCCTGGCAGAAATATAATCAACAAGGACTCGTTTCTTTGTCTTTTAATTACTGCTTTAGAGGGTGCAACATCCAGGGATGCTACATGGGGTGCTACATGTTTATCCAGGAGAAGTGGATGACCGTGGCGGTAAGAATGAATATCAAGAATCAGTGATGCATCCAGCTGGAAACTGCAACTGCAAGTGGCCATCACTTAGAGATAAGATCTTTTATCCTTGAGGAAAGCTGGTAACAAAACTTGATGCACCTGCAGTTGCAAACAACTGAGGCCACTTCAGGTTTTCTGTGAAGTTTTAATTTCATCATTCCCAGGACCTACGCTGAGCCAATGGTGCACAGTGCGGCAATTCAATCATTGCTCTCGCTCTGAGTGGCAGTGCGGTCAGTACAACTGTCCAGCTCTGTCCAGCTGTTACTAGTCACCGTACAGCTCGGTACAGCTCTTACCATGGCCCAATGAGTGTATCTCAGTTATGCAATGCGATAAACACCCATACCATACCCACTCCGCCTGAATCGTATTTCTGATGGTCCTGCCAAACTGCACTTAACTTCACCTCTCATACATGTATGTTACCGATTATCTTAAGCTATACCTTCTACAACCCACATTGAACTTTGATGAAGAAGAGTGAAAGCAATAAACCAACTGAACAGTGTGACTGGCACCCAAACCCCTTGTATCCCATTCACCTTTTAATAATTGTGGACCTCAGACATCACACCCTGTAGACACTTGTAAAAGTAAACGGTTCAACATATGATAAACGTAACCCTAGCAGTCAGCACCAGTCCTTTATTAATCACATGTCTTGAACTTCAGGACCAAAAGCCTTCTGGACAACTGATACAATGATCAATTTAATAAAAAAATGGATTTAAATTTTTAAAAAATTGATTTCTTGTCTTTTTTTTTTTAAATCATGATTTTTTAATCAACCCTGATTATCTGAGGACCCTGGCAGGTTATACAGCCAATTGGGCCTGAAAGCATTAGTGTGTCTAAGGTTGAGGAACAATGATGCTTTGCAATGATGCAGATACTTTTGGAAACATAAGTACTGTATGCTGTGTTCTGGGCATGAACTTGAAGATACCTGGTAATTATGAACCAGTAAATCAAACGTTGCAGACATTCGTCCCTTCAATAGCTTGAATAAATTATGGATTATTTCCTTGACAAAGCTCCAGCCAAACTACCCTTATACTGTATGTTGAAATGTTATCAAAGTATTCATAACATGACCAATTGAGTTGAAAGTGAAATAATGGTTCAAAAGTGATGGACACTTTTGTTAGACCTTTAAAGGCTTTTGTGGATTCAGCAGTTTAGCCACAAAGCCATCTTGCCTGGATAGGGCTTACTTCAAGGATGCCAAAGTCACATTTTTTAAGCAGCTTTGAACTCAAGTTAATGTGAATGTTATTGATCTCCCAGCCTTTTCCATGTTTATTTAGTACAGAAAAACAGGTTCAAGTAACAACAAAATATTTCTTTCATGTTACTTCTTGAAACATGCCTTCCAAAAGAATTCACATTTTCCTTTGACATTGCCCCTACTAACTGGGTATTGTGAACCTTAGAATGACACTTGAGATATAATGGAGAACAAAAATGGTTTATTTTTGCTTTTGTGCACATGGGGCTTGTTTTCATAGATATTGAAAATAATTGCATAAAGAAAAAGTTTTGAAAAAAAAAAGATTGTGAAGGAATTTCTCATAAATTCTCAGACCAAATTATTTGTGGGCTATAAGCTGGCTGCTTATCTTTTTAACACAACAGTCCGCAACCATTCAGGGATTGAGGGCTGGTAAGGTTAAATTAGCATGATTTTAGTTTTTTAGGGCCTTGTAACAAAGGCAAAGATAAACGACAGAGCCATCACTCCATCCCCCAGCCCATTTTTAAATTTCTGACCAATATACACATACTTCAAAAGTTCAACCATAAGGAGAACTACATGTACATGGAAATGAAATACATGTATGGGCAGATATATCACAATCCACTCACCAGTGCAGTTTGGTAAAATTCGTCCCGGGTTCCGGCAGAAACCCTCGTAAGAGAAACTCAACGGGATGCGGCGTTCCGGCTTGCAGGCCGAGCTCACCTTCTTCAGGTGGCAGAGGTTCCTGAATGTACGCTCCCTACAGCCCACAATGCCACAGACATAATGAAATCCCTCGCCCCTGCAGTGCGTTGGGCAATCAGCATCTAAAGAAAGATGTTCAAAAACAAAGTTAATGATTGACCACATTCTGACATTCCATTGCCAGTGGGCATTAACTGTGTCAGTTGGCATTGAAAGCATGTGTAAGGACTCCTGATGGATTTCAAAAAATTCTGGCCATTGAGAATTGTCTTACTGGTACCCTACCAGAATTATGAAAAATCAAATATACACCAAACATACTGCATTCAATCTTAACCTGCTAAAGAATCAGGTAAACGAGAGCAGAAGAAAGACCAAAATACATGTACATGTATCTTGAATAGGCCTAAGTACACACTACGCATACATGTATGTACCAGTTTTCGAGGGCATTATGGAAATACACAACGTGTTCACAGAAAGTCAGAGACACAAAACCTTCCACTGGTCTGAAAACTGCACTCTTCATGCATTTTAAATATCAACTTAAGTAGACCTGTTACATACATGTAGGCCTAATGATGTCATGCTTTGTTTATATACATGTACAAGAAAGTGTGTGCTTTGCTATGGCAGTGACGTGGGATGCATTCAACGGAACCCCTCTGGGACATTGTGATGTTACAATGTATGTTCTGGATCTGCTGCTATAAGTCGGTTTTTAAAAGGCTTACAATACACTTCATGCTGCAATCAGTACATGAGAAAGGCTCTTTTTTATGTTTATTAACACCATCAGCAGAAAAGGGCCAAAGTATTCACCGGGAGCCTTGTCGATGCCTCAAAGGCCAAATTTAACAAGGGAATAACTATCTCTGAGACACATACCTGTGCATGGCCCAACATGGCTGAAGTCAAATGTCTGATGCTTGTCCCGCCGACAAACCTCACGCACAAGGTCACACTTTGAAGGATAGGTGATACTGTTGCTCCCACACACTGTTCCAGTAAACATCAGATCATGGGGACACACTGCCTGAACTTGCTTGCAGACGTACCTGGTTCCGTCCACAACTCTGGTTTCTGCAGAGACAAGTGGGGCACGAATTGTCAATTGACAGTCAAGCCAACCTCTAACGTTGAACTTGAATCTTGCTGGTTTTGGCAGATGTTGGGCTTGGGATAACCATTTAAGAAAAATTCCATACTCATTGGCCACTGTTTTGACATTTTTTAATCCCATCAATTTTTAAAAAAAGCGGTGGCAAAATTTTGTTTGGGTAGGACTGTGCCTAATATCTGACTATATGATCGATTATTAAACATTTTTTTCTGAATTTCAATATTAAAATGTAAAATTCATGAAAAGAGATGAAAAAATTTCCTGTTTCAAATGAGAAAAATTGCACTGTTGAGGCTTGTTTAAAGCAGATTCACATGAAAAGCAACATAAAAATGTACACAATGTATCTCATGATTCAAAAGGTTAATCATTAAAATTTTGAAGGAATAAAAGTAAAAGTATTGTTCGTCTTTTAATTTAAATCTTGCCTGAAGATACCCCTAGAAGTGAGAAGCTATTATAGTCATTATATGTACAATTGTATGCATCATTGCAACAGATTCTGTATGTACATGGCTCATTCAATAATCTGCTGGTCGGTAGGACCGAACATTTGGATACTCAATCGAGTTGAAGGTAGAATATTCAAATAGTGAGTTTAGTGAATTATTCAAATTGACTCAGCCCTAATTTTTTTTTTTTGGTGTGGGGGGGGAAACGTACAAGGGGTTTGATAACTACACAAGGGAACAGGATTAAAAGGGGCCCTTCGCATTTCCTCCAGCATGTCCAGAAAAGGAAGTTTTTCCTTTAACTATTTTTCTCATCATGACAGCTAGCCTCCAACCTGTCTGTAGTTACCTGTGTTTGTCAAAGACTGCGGATTAGACTTCCATACAATTTTGAATGATTCATGCCTAGGTTAGTGTAACATTAATCTAAAAACAAACAATTGCCCTACAGACTACAGTACTTCTGGGAAAGTCAAAGTGCATGGCCCATGAGTATGGCATTCTTTCTTAATTGACAATTTCAAATGCAGTATGCACAAACGGTGGTCACGAGGGTGCAGAATTACCATTGCCGCCTTCAGAAATTTGTACTGAAGTTTAAAACGTTGCAGCCGAAATAATTGTGACCTTATCAAGTTATCTGCCTTTTTTTAAAGACACCCATAACGTTACGAACGCTACGTATGTTGCATGTTGTTTTGCTGCAGTCACCATGAAGTTACCGATACACGTCCAATCGATCGTTCACTATTCCCATCCGTATCGCTCTTACGGACGTTGTAACAAATCAACACTCACCCCACCACAGCAAAACAGTAAGACATCATGAATTTAACCCTTTTAAAAAACTGTTTGAGACGATCGGCAAGAACTTTGATCATGTTTTCTAGAGGCTTATTAACATGTACATGTTGGTAAGGTCACAGTCAAGATACACCAACATTTGGTGAGCCCTCTATTGATTTTGCTCGTTCTTGGAGAGGGACCTTTCCTTCAAAATAATTTAGAGGGATATTGTCTTCTTTTGCACGTATAGGCCATCACTTGTTTTCCTTCTCAAAAGTCAAAAGAGTGAAACTCACTCTCTAAAAGAGTGATTTTCCTATAAAAAACTTAGAGTGAAATTTTCACTCTGCCAGGAATAATTATAGACAACTCGAAAAGGAGTTTACCTTTATATGGCCCCCTTTTGAGTGATTGTAATCAATAGACGTGTTTACTCTTTTCAAAGTGGTTTCACTCTGTGGAGTTGATTTATATGAAATTCACTCTTTTCGAGAGCGAGGTTTTCACTTTTTCCCTTAATAGAGTAAAAAGGGGGGATTAAGGGTCCCCAAGAGTGCAAGCTGAAATTGTAGTCTTGAAAAGGATGGATCGGGAGAACCCTAGTTTGCAAGTCCCACGTTCTTCACCGAAGAACTTGTGCACCTCAGCCCCTTCCCCTTAATTAAAAGGCTGTGTACGCATAAGGAAATTTATTGATATATCGACAAGAATATAATATAAAAATCAGTGCTCTGAAATATGTGATTGCCGAGCTTTCGGTAACTGAGTACCCCGGCACATATTTCAGAGCACTGATTTGATATTATATTCTTGTCGATATTCTGACCACGGCGCTATGCAGCCCTTCCATATTTCTAGGAAATTTATTCATGTTGTTTTCGGTTGGGGGAGTATCGGATTCAGCCTTTGAACAGATACATATACTTCCCTCAACAGCAACACAAACATTTCCTCAACCTATGCACATTATTTTGTGCACTTCGGTTTCAAATGACCGCAAAGAGCAACAGAAAACCTGAAGGTTCTGTTCGTGAAAAAATAACAATAACAAAACCACTTGAGAGACATCGGGAGACGGTTGAGGAGGTGGGGTTCCACCCCAGCGCTTTGAGGATCACAGTAATACCAAAACACACTAGAGCACTTCAAATAAAATTGAACAAAACCATCCGATGTTATAGAACACAGAAAAGCAAAACTTACTTCCCGCCAGGGCTACCTTCTCTGCGATGAGAAGCAGCAGAAATGTAGCAACGGTAACCCTCATCCTGCAGTAAGAAAATTCAGCACATTAGGAAGGCCTATAAACAGGTAGAAAATCATGTCGAAAATCATGAAATATACTAGCAGAAATCAGTGAATACATACGTTATCGATTCTGGTCAGTCGAGAGTAAACAAAATTACATTCAAAGGGTTGTTTAAGTCGTTCTCATACATGAGGTTAATGTGAAACTTTCTGATTTTTTTATGAATTGCCATTCTGTCCACTGGCAGATCCGACCGCTCGGGCTGTAGTAGGCCTACTGCTGGATCAAAAGAGACACTAACAATGGATTTGTTGCAAGTTTCCGAACAGATTCCCAGTGCAGAAAGCACGTGCTACCAGACTGTTCTCAAGAAGGGGCACTTTTCCCTCAAAAAGTCAACATGCTGTGTTCACAGGAGGCATGTGAATGCACATGCACTACGATTTTTAAGAACTGAATACACGTAGGAAAGCTCTTGATAGGAAGTGCTTTGCGACAAAAAAAGTGTCTACGGAAGGACTCTAATGGAAAAACCACCACTTTCTTGCCACACCCAAGGAAAATATTGAAATTTTGTTTGAACTGTTGAAACTCATAATTATCGTGCATAAAACGTGTTGAACTGAATATCCACCCGAATGTTTCCTTTGTTTTTTTTTTCTAATTTTCGTTTCATTTCAATGGCACATACAGACTCATTGAGGATTCTCTTTTTAGTAAGAAAGAAAACACAAAAAATCGGATCATTCATTACTTTTTAGTCTTCTGAGAAAGAGCTATAACTCAAGTTACACAATATGTACAAAGACAGAACTAGGGGCTAGAGGCCACTCATCCCCCGTTAAGAGTCCCCGAATTCTCTTTTTCGAACGTTAATGAGAGAACCGTAGCGCGTACGCATCGCGAGGAAGGTAGACTACAGCCGGCCAATTACCGACTTGATTTCAAGTCTGGGGGTGGACAAAGTTACCAAGGTTTAAGTGTCTCCCTTTGCCCGATAACCCTCCAAGTCACTCTCTGTCCCTTCCTAGTAATCCCCTCCCCCTTAATTTGCCACGCAAAGTTGTTGTCTTTGTGTAAGTTTGATGAATTCAGTTCACATGAAATAGCCTTAAGATTTTGAGCTTCATCAAGTTGTCAAGGGGGGATGAGGTGTGTAACCAATCTAGCTGTGTTTCAGCAAGAAATATAATACGGCACTGCAACCTGTATTCTGCAGAATTCTTATATGCGTAGCCTCGTATGTTCACTCCCATGCCCTTGTGCACCACTAGTTTAGTTGAGAGCTAGAGCATGCGCACTTGATCACTTTACTGTGGATTTCGAGGCAGGCGACGTCGACGTCGGACATCGTTCCGACACTTCTCTCCACGGATGAAGACGAAATTTTTTTTTTTACAAAACAAACACAAATAAAGCTCACGGAGATAACCTAATGACTAAAACTTGATTAGACAACATTAAACCACCGTATTATATGAATCCAGTTAAAAAATAAACACGATCAAATTTGAAAGAAAATACCGTGGTCTTTCCCATTTTAAAAAAACTTCTCCACTTTACCTTAACAAACGAAATAAAGGGCCGTGTGTATCAAGATCTGATAAAAACATCGGTAGTACTTTCAAGTTATTGCGAATTGAATATCCTGCACAAGAATCATTTGCCAAAGTAGTGAGTGTAGGCCTATACGTGCGTTGATGGAGTACATGTACAGTATCGGTCGTCAGAGAGCCTAACTTGAAATTGATTCAACTAACAAAGGACAATTCGCAACAGCTTAAAAGGATCACTTTTTGTGTATCTCTGTACTCTGCTTCCATGTATGAAGACTTTTTAACATCTTTTTTGAGTTACGTGAACTGAACGGTGCACTTTTTCAAACATACAAAGTTGACTAAGCATTTCTGGACAAGTGAGGGCGCTTTTGCTCTGATGTAAATCCAGGAAGACGTGATTCAGGTTGCATGTTTTCATGTTCAAATTGCGAACCCCAAATTTACTCTCTGGGAACATTTCTGTGAAAAGGATTTTTGCTTGATTATTGCAATAAATTGCCGAAGAAAATGAAATCTGCGATAACCGTGGTTAAAAATTCAAGAACTTTTTTGTGCACAAATCAGTGCAACATTGGGATTCGTTGCCTTGGAATAAGTTGGATGACATCATAGTTCATAGTTTATGAATATGCAAATCATTAGCATAAAAACCAAAAAGCATCAAAATATGGGTTAAAATTGCATAACAAAATTAAAATTAGGTTAATTGAAACCCAAAGATGCAATTTCAAGGGTTTTTGGTAAAATTTATAAAATATTTCTATTTCCTGGTTCCTTTAACCATAACATGATAACTTTTTTCAAACACTCTTTATCAGTCGTTATCAAGATATGTAGCATGCGTGGAATAACTGCTGAACAATTCAAAGTTTAGAGTTTACAAAACCCAGCCCTTTTTTACGTGTTTGTAACGTACACAGACATCTTTTCTCCCAAATATCACTTATCATTAACAACAAACGCATCACAAATTTAAATTTGAAGCCTGAATACATCTCTCTGGTATAAATTCAGTAAACTTCTACACAAAGCGGAGGATCTCGGCAGGTAGATCTTGGTATAGTGGTTTGCTTGCTGACTTCGCCATTTTAACAAGCAACAGAAAGTGACTTGGAGTTTGCCGCATGCGCACAAACTAAGTGGAAGGGGTGGACATACGTCGGCGAGCAGAGGTACAGTAATGTTGCTGTGTGCTGACTATTTTCATTAACAGCAATGATGCCATTTCACCGCACGTGCTGCACGTAGCGCGCGAATCGTGGTCGAAAGTAGTTCTGGTTGGTAGCGTCTACGTATGCTTCAAACATGGAAGCTCCATGCTTCCATGTACAGGCTTCAAGCACCGTAATCATTATAACGTAAGCACCCAGGACTCGATCGCAATGGATACCCGCGTATTGGATAGCCCTTCTCGTCCAATCACTGCGTTTTAAACTGGCATATCGGAAAGGGAACGATGTCTGTCCAAATGCTGTGCATGAACAGTCGAAATAAATGATACGGAGTCTGGGTGATAAACTTGTGACGTTGCACGGGGGGCTACATTTCTCGGGGGGGGGATTTTACCTGGAGGGAAACACATTTTATACCTAGGTTAGTGTGTCCTAAGGGCACTTTTACAAAGGGTGCGATCAGGTAAATGTGCACTGTCAGGTAAAGGGGCATACTGTTGGTAGGTTGCTTCCCGGTCCAAGGTGGAGTCAAAATTTACGGAGTCCTCTTTTTTAAAATTCACTGGAATTCCGATGTAATGAAAAAAATTCAGCATTTTTTAAATTAGAAAATACATTTGTTACATTGTTAGAGCTGCAAAAATGGATTTTGCTTGACTGCTTTTTGAAGACGTGTTTGAAGCAATCCTACTGGTTAAACCATGGCACTCCATTTTATACCATGGATGGAGAAATAGATGGTTAACCGATCCAGAACTAGGAAAATAGTTGATCTATTAAGTCCAAAATAAAAGCATAACTTTTGTAAATAATTTTGCAGGATCTCCTGCACACAACAAGGTGAATTACAAGTCATGTACAGCCCGCATTTCACTGTAATTTTAAGATGATTTTCAGATGCAATCAGGCTGAATAATTTTTGCTACCTGGAACAGGAAAATGACGATTTGGCATACGGGATTACGAGTTGTGTGCGAGTTGGCACTTGAATAATAGCAGACGCTGTCTGTTTACTAATGGTTTATTCCACCGCTAAGTTGGCGGTTTTTCCTCCCTCCATGGTAATACATGATTTTCAAGAGATCATGGAAAAAGTCTTTGATCAGTTTCATTTGTTGGGAAGAAAATTCCAATTTTTGGAAATTTTAGTTGACCCCTTTATAGGTTCATTATTTCTTGTGAACGCTGTTTGCATGGAAATGCACTAGTAAAAATGCAGGTCACATTACCCAAAAACCTTAGCGCGTGATTATAAGTTACTGAAACTTCTGAAACTTGATTTGTTAAAGGAAACGATGCCCACGCAATTCGAAACAGGTTGCGCCATGTATACTTGAGATTTGATTTCGTAACACTTTAGCACAGACTAGTAACGTTTCAAGTGGCTCCTTACCCCCAGAACTGCGGGGTCCGGCGTCCGTTGGTTCGTGTGAGCGGGGCGGACGTCAGACCCCACAGTTAGGGGGGGGCACTCTTTAGTTTTGTATGTACAGTATTGTACGACAGTTCAGTGGTGAAATTTCTTATGTGGGTAGAAAATGCCAAACGTTTCCTGTGCACCACCTGAAAAAAGGTACGGTTGTTATTTCCGTAACAAGCATACATGGTTGCACACGTTGAGAAAATTGTTGTGTCAAATCGAACTGCGTATCGTGAAAAATCCCTTAAGTTCTGCAGAAATGGTTTATATCTTGCCAATGACATGAAAGAAAATGCAGCTGTTAATAAAGCAGACTTGACAAAGACGATGGAGAGAGAAATTTTTTCAGAAACAAATTAGCATTCTTTCCCTTCAATTACAATCATTTCTGCACAAGTCAAGCATAAGATTGACAGCCTAGCAAAGCTTTCGAAGACTTAAACATTTTAAGTGTATAAAAACCAGGAACGTTCAAAACTTTTTAGTGGCTGCTTGACGATATCATTTTATCAGTGAATGTCCATTATTAAGCTACAAAACGCATAATATAGATAACTGCAACTTAGCATAAGTCACTCCTTACTACTAATACTAGAGACGTAACTATTCGGCCATGTCGGAAAATTTGACTGAAACAAAGTGAAAGATAAAGCACATGAATTATTACAGTAGCCTAGGTGCCCTGGCATGCCTGGAATGCCTGAGTAATATTATTGGGCATATTGTGACAAAATAGGAATGAAAGTAATGGTCTTACAATACGAATATGGGCAACAGTTAGCCTAAATGACACGAATGACCACAATTACCGAATTTGTCTTTTTTCATCAGTCACAAGTTAAGGCAAATTGGAAGTCTGGTTGTAGCACGGAGCTAGGTCTGTGGGCGGTGTGGTAAAATTTGTTCCGTTATCTACTCAAAGTGTACGTGATGTAGGAATCTTCAAAATGCAGAAAACCGACAAATTCAGTGTTTCAGCAAGATACACCTTAGTAGCAGTTGCAGTTGGGACGTGGGAAAGCATTCGAATTCAAATCTACCACAAACTCACCTGAACCTTGCTCAGGATGCGCCTCCAGGAACTTGGGCAACAAGTAACAGAACCAGGGATGACACCGGGCCGTCCGTCGGGCAGGCACAAGTCCGCACCGGTGGAGAACTCCTGATTGTTTGACCTACAAGAGATGGTCCAAGGACTTTCGAACCCCAGGATGGTGAGATGGGATGCCAGAGATAAGCATCACAGGAACCGGTGGGGGAAAGGAATTATGTAACACGCCAATAAACAGACACAGCTGCTGTCCGAAGTTTAATGGGTGATTTTGCGGGTCTTTTTCCTTCTCGGATGGATAAATCATGCTTTACCCGCGTGCACACTTGTTAATTAGCGCCCTGGTAGTGGCTGTGCTATAACACCCCCCCAAGAATGTAAACCAAGAGCAGCAGACCTTACTTCTTAACAAGGAAGGATAATTGAAATTTCACACCTGATATGAGACGTTACACAAGCTTGAGAATGGCAGACTGATAAACGCACGTATAGACCATTATTAAACGCTGAAAAGAATGGCGACAAAATGTATCAACATCATATACTGTACATGTAATTTTTTGACTTTCTGCAAAACTTTGATACAAGAATAGAGACCTGTCCTTATGGTTTGACCTCGGCTTGACATCCCATCAGTTTCGTCGCGCATAGGTTATACGTTTCAAATATCAGCATATTTCATTATGAGAATAATGATCCTTCCTCCATCGTCACACCGGCTTTGCACTGTTATTGAACACATTACCAGGCCAGGTGACATTATCGATAAGGCATGGAATCTGAAAGAGTGGCACATTTTAGAGTCAAAAATTCTGGATCGAATGAAAAATTCAGATTAAATTAGTTTGTATTTCAAATAGAACCTCTTCTAGTGGAAACTCGCGTAAAATGTTGATCTGTTGGAGGAGGGAATAGACGAGCAGTAGGAGGGAAGCAATTTCACTCAGATGCGTGTGGTCCTTAGCTTCCGTTTGGAGCATAGAGCAAGTCCTTGCTCTCTGTTTGGAGGGATGAAATTTTCATTCGAATGGAGTGAATTTTCACTCCTTGGAATTTCGTGAAACTATGTAAGTAATTGCTATCACGTACACTTCAAAAGGCATTTCTTAATTGGAACTCGTTTTAATGTTACAAGATTTGACGCGTGAAATCGGGAAAATTGACTCGTGGAAAATTAACCTGTGATTTAATTTCCACATAATATTATCTGCGTTACACGATCCAGGGTAAATCGTTTTGAGCAATCTCTCGGTATAGCAAATCTCGCAATATTCCTCCCACTCAGCCACCTTCCTTTTTTGTTACGCAATCCTTCCATGGACTAGTCGCGTAACCAGGGCTAAACGTCTGGGGAACAACCCGGGGATGAAGATATTTTTTCAAGAGGTTACCACAGGAAAATTAGCTGCAGCTGCATAGCTATGTGAATTCCGCGGAGATTTTAAATTTTACAGATTTCAAATCCCCATCCGGGGATCCCGGGCATTCACCGGGGTTACCCCCCCCATAGTAGCGCCTTTGGGACGGACATGCGTAGCCTACTATTCCACACTTCCTCTCTGCCTATTTTCCTGCACCGCTGGAGGAAAGCCTCCTTATTTTTGTTCCATTTCAATCGGTTCGTGCTGTCCTCTCTCATTGTCCAAGTTATTTTAATTATATATTTCTAGTAATGACACCAAGGATTCCTCAAAAGCGCCCTGGGCAGTGTAGCTCGCAAGCCTGAAGAAACCTGCAGAGAGGAGACAGTGAGAAGCAGTTACAGCTTTTGAGGAATATTCTGGGTAAAACCCACGGAATCAGGTAGGGACTGAAAACCCAATCCACTTGTGGACCGGGTCGGGATTCGAACCTGGACCGCAGAGGTGGAGGGCGAGGAAAGAACCACTACGCCAACCTGACTCCCCTTCCATCCATCGCCTGCTTTTCCTGCCATTTCTCCTGGTGTAAAACTCTTGTGCTCCATTGAAGCTTGTGGGTCCTTTTATCATCATTTTACTTGGTTAGAATGGCCAGCCCACCTCCACTTCTCTCATGGACTCATACCCGTCATTTTTATTTAACTTCTGAGGTATCTGTTGTGTTCTGTCGTCCATGCTGTGATTTAGCACTTCACCCATGCGGAGCAAAAGGAACCAGGTTTTAATCCAAGCTCGGCGTCTTGGGGTCATTATACAAATTTGGGGCCCGACATGTGACATTTTTCCATCCCTATTACCCCTGACATGTATACCTTGACAAGGGATATATCACTGAAAAGGATTTCAAGCTATTTTCATTAATTTGGCAGGTAATTTGAAGTACTTATTAAATATTGGCAATTAAGCAGTGAGTTCTGCTCTAAACATTAAAAAATCATTTGCCAGACGTAAAACTTACTAAAAGGGACGGGGAAGAATTGGACCCCACATTTACAGAATGACTGCTCGACGAGTATAGAGATCTGGGAAACCGCGAGTAAGGCTTTTGATATTTTTTTCTCCCTAGATCATGTATGTCAAATGAACCCGAGGTTACATTCGCTTTAGAATCCCTTCCCCCACACACTCACACACTAAAAGCTGGACAAGCCGCTGCCTACAGCCAACTCGTCGATTGCCAGTTTGAAAATACAGCTTCCACCCACAATCCAAAGTGAGAGGTTTTAAGAGTTAAATGACCCGTTCTCCGAAGTTTCTTTGCTCCTGCATGGTTGAACGCCCGCTACACAGAGCTGTCTTGAGTTACTAGTGGGCCCATCCTAACCCCAGCTATTACACAACCTGCCTAGGCCTTGAACTGGCTGGTGGCTTACAGAAAGCGATAAGCCGCAGACATCAAGCTTATTCCTTCCCTAACAAGTGATAAACATCAAAGCCGCTTATCCTGTTTACAAGACGCACGACGCCTGTACCTTTAAGAATTACGACATCCAGCCTGATTCAACACCCGAAGTTGACTCATATTTTATAACTCCCTTTGTTGGGACTTTTGTTGCCCTTTCTTGGCACTGCTCTTGCGCCCCATTATCGAGCAGACACCCCGAACGCTTGAAAATTTGTTAAAATGCCTACAAATTGAAATATTTCTGCAGCATGGGGGATTCAGCTCTGGGAAGATTCTGAATTTGCTGATAAGGTTCAACCATGGAGGAAGGACCCTCCTTCCTCCACGGTTCAACGACACCGGATCCTACTTCGGCTCTTGTTCAGTTTTTACGATCGAAGAGCGAATCCCGAACCATATGGGACGTATAAGATTTATGGCGCCGGGGGGGGGGGCAGTATCGGACAGTGCAAAACTAGCGTGGGGAACACCCAGGATTGTGCACTGTTTCAAGTGGTAAAGCACCTCAACTGAGCCTAATTTGAAATTTAAAACAAGGGACATCCGAGGTGACACAAGTTTGAGGTGACCTTTCTTTAATAGTTTCCATCTCATTGTCAGGGACCGTGCAATGCTTTTCACGACCTCAGTTAATAGCGTTGATTTTAGAATCTGTCAACTCTTACAAAAGTAGGTTTCTCTAGGGGGTGTTCATAATTCATTTGTATGGTTCTCTTTTTTACCTCGAGGTAGTGTCGTTCGGTCGGGGAAAAAAGGTTAAAAAGAACTTGCTCGTCCCACCATGCCCACAAAAGTCTGAAGATTATCATATTGTTCTCCTTTTTTTCATTCTTAGTAAGGCAATTCGAGGCAGGGACGGCAGAATAAATTTATTGGTCGGAGCCTAAGAAATAAGAGTCCGTTGGAAATGAGGACCACAGGATTAACTACTCAAGAAGGTGAAGGGGAAAAGGGGACATTTAAAGTGCTTTGGCCGTGTATCTTAACTCCTATTTACAGCATTCGAAATAATCCTGGAAAAATAGCCTATGCAAAAAAAAGCCTGTTATTTTGACAGTGCAGCGTAACTGTATGTGCAGCATTATTGTTTAAAAAGAATATGAAAGAGGTCAGTTCTAAATTTAAGAAACTTGCGGGAATTACTGCATCGAACATCTTCCGGTTCCCAAGACCATATGATATGCAAATATATCATCTCAAGCTTACCAACATTTTTAACTTAAGTGTTGACTGAAAAAGGAGTTCCCGCGCCGGTTTGACACCCCTGGATGCGGTTTCTACCCACGCATAAAACTAGAAGTCGCTGGAAGGTAAAAAGATCTCCTACCATGGGTGATTTATGCAGTCGACCCTGTGTGGGTCGATGGTTCGGTAATTTCTCCTGGTAACAGGACCCGTGCATTTAACAGTTGCGTTCAGGCTATTTTGGTGCCCCTGGAAAAAGGAACTGTTATGCAAGGTGGAACGATTAAAGACATTCTGACACATTATGCAACTTCAGAAGGCTAGTAAACTTGCACTGTTAGGCACGTGCTACTTTCGCAACAATTGGCGCATACAGTACACGCTAGAGCCAGTTGTGTGCAAGGAAAAATTCTTAATCAAACCGCTACTCAAACTTTGTATTATTGCATGTGCTGCATTTTTTTTTGTAAAGCTGGAATTGCCTGTAAATGACACGGCTGACTTGTGAAATACATGTCGCTGAACTTACTGTGCCCCTATACCAAACCTCCGTCTTCAACTTCAAGCAGTGGCCCCTCTTACCTGATTTTATTCTCTCAAGCCTTGGTACAAGACTTTAGTCTTACCAAGATACTATCTTTAACCCACGTTTTCCGTAAACGTTTTTTTTCTGTTATATCTGTTCTATGTAGCCCTGTATTCTGTTTGGCTGTCCTATGGAAGACAGAGAGGTTATTCGACTCCTATTGCGCATGCCTTGCTGTTACGGCAGAACTGCAAGCACATGCGAGGCCGAGGGTCAAGTGTAAGAGTGTAAGAGAAGAAGGATGCTAGATTTTATGATTGCGCCCAATTGTTCAAGGCATCGGGTACGCACGGGGAAGACGTCAAAAGTTATCGTGTTTGACCAACATGCATTTATTTTTAACCATGCAAATCATCAGCTTTCGGTGATGGCGGGGAGCTAGGCCCCAAAACAAGAAAGAGATGTCAGCCTGCGTATATTGGGATGCTCCATTTTAATTATTACTTCTTCAAATACAACTTTGAAATGATATACTTTAATTTGAATTGTTTTGTTAACTTGAATCGTGCTCACCAGTTTGCAGCATTCAAGATAACGACCAGCAGTAACAGATTACAGTAATAAGATACGCTTGCCTTATGAAATAGAACCGATGTACGAAAAACTTAATAAAGTTTAACAAATAATTGGACTTAAACATACACAGTTCATTCTTGTCTGGTTTTAGCACCAAGTTGGTGTAATCACAGAGCAAGGAAACAGTGCGATCAATCTGACGTTTCCTCGGCTTATATTAGCAATCACCTATCCCGGAAACCTAGTTCTCAGTGTTCGTTCAAAGCGTGAGTATTTTTCTGTGTACGGCACACTTTGCGGAATTAGGGACATCCTTTTCATGTACATCAACCATTTAAGAGCTCACTGACCCCTTGTCAATTGGATCAAAAGTTAATTACGATGAATCCTTCATGAAACACATCAAATCAAGAAGAACCATACATTTACAGTTGCATGTCTTTATAGATGTTCAGTCACATCTTAACACTTTCGATGCTCTTTGGTCACAGGTGCCAACTTTTACTTTTAGGAACTAGGAGCAGTCGCACAGCACGGTAAATTTCTGGGGCAACCACGGGTGCAGACATTGTGCACACATTTTTTTTCAGGGGGCATCCAAAGCAGAGAACCTGATGCTTGTATTGGTTGTGTACACACGTACAAGTTGCAAATTGGGGGGGGGTACATGGGGCAAGGACCTCCATCCCCCCCCATGGGAACGGTGATTTAATAAGTGACAGCTATCTTCATTGGTTTATATTTTTAAGGTCAATTTTTTTCACGGGATAGCATGGTTGCAGTCCTTGTCAAACCTCACCAAATCGGGGTTACGGCACATGTCCAACCACAAGAAACATTCATTCTGGTAAGTACGATTGTTGGAGCCGCAGACGGGCGCATACTCCCTCTCTGGGCAACTCTTCTGGCACGGTTCTGAAGAGTGGAAGGGGAAAACAAATACTGACATCATTTCATTCAATGATTTTTTAATGCAATTTATATACATCGACAAATCAAAACGCATCTTTTTCTTCTTAGTGCCTAAGACACCCGTATTTTTTTTTGGAAGTTTATATATTGTGCATGTTATTGTATATATTGTATATATATATATATAACAATATTGTATATTGTTCATTTTACCACTTAGTTGTACTTAAGCACTGACAAAAAAAAACTAAAGGCAAAATTTACCCACGAAAATTCACAGTCTTATCAATCACAAGATAATCAAGGCTGATCTAGTCTCTTGCTAAGAGCATGGAGAGTAAATCAAATATGTTTGCAACACTGAACTGGGTGCCATTCTCCGAGAGAGTTAGATCTAAAACAGCTGTTCTTGTTTTTAAATGTCTATTAAACAAATTAGCTCCTATGTATATGATAAATCTGTTTATCCCACTCACAGAGATTCGTGAAACAAGATACTCAGTTACAAGGCACTTAAACTCCCTTTAGCCAAAAAAAGAATGCTACGCTCAAACTTTTGTGATGAAAGGTGCAAAAATATGGAACAATTTGCCAGAGCAACTCAGAAGTATAGACTCCTTAGGGACATTCAAATCAGAACTACGGGAGGCCATGACTAGTGCTGTTTAGTCCAAAAAGCTGATCTATGGAGTTGTTAACTTGGTTGCCAATGTTCATTGGAGCCGGATTGGGAATTTCCCAGTGTTCTTTTTTTTCCCATAGGTTTTTTTGTGTGGTTTTCGCCCATCCCATGGTCAGTGTTTAGTTAATGCCTGGATGATGTTCACATGTGTATGACGTTGTAGTTGTCTGTATTTGAAATTATTAATGTTTGTCGTATTTGTCAGCTTTACTTTTCATCATGAGTTTCTAGCTATTGTATTAATTTTATTCGCAGGGACCCAATGGAAACCAGTTTGAATCTGTTTGGGCAAACCCTGGGTAAAGAAACGGAATAAATAAAATAAATAAACGAGCCAAGTATTCCTTTTGTCGTCCGGCCCTTTATTTGTGATTGAAAGACTATAAAGCTCACCGACAATTTATCACGAAAGAGCCAGACTCTTTTCATTCAAAAAGTTATTCAACATTGACTAGCAAACCTGGCAAGTGTTTATCAGCACCAAGATTATAGTAAATAAATATTGACCAATGTACACAAAATGCAGGGAGCTCGTAATGCGCTAAAATCCCACGTCAAGCTCCATTCTTCGTAAATTGCAAACAACCTTTACGTTATTTTGCTTACAATGCCAATGCAAAAAGAACACACGAGGCCATTTCATGAAACAGTCTTAAGCTGAGAGATTTTGGCAGCACCCACGGCATAGCGAGGAGGCAGGCCTATATTGCCTGTTAACGACTTTCACGGATATTTGCTGAGCAAGTGAATTTGCTAAAATGATGTTGAGTACCCCTCTGCGACCTTTGTGTGGCAGTGCTTCAATGTTCCACCCACCGTTCAAGCAATGCCCTCGGTACAACATTCGCAGATGCTTTTCCCGTTCGTCGGCGGAGCGACAGGCGACCAGTCGAATGACGCAAAGAGACGGATAGGAGTTACCGTCAGTGCCGCACACGGGGTCGTTGATACCAGGACAGGCCGTGGGGCACACTGCACAATAAAATGGGAGAGAAACATCCCGTTAGGACAAACTAATATTTTATAACAGACCGTTCCGATTTTTTATACACAATGTGAAATGAATAGTGGCGTCATTTTGTGCTGAAAATTTGGGGGGTGGGGGTGATCTGCCCGGTCATGGAAATTTGAAAAGCGGGGGGGGGGGGTTGACACAAATATGCCATTATATATTTGAGTGATTTTTTAGTCTTTGAGAAGTTCGAAAAGTCTTCACAATCCCTTTATTTTTTTCTCACCACAAAAAGTGTGGGGGGATAATTTAATAGCCCATCCCCCACCTCAGAAAGTGTATGTGGGAGTGGTATATACAACCCCCTGGGATTTTGGCCCACGGAAATGAACATTTAATCCAGACTGACCATTTGGACCCCAACAAAGCGACCCAAAAATGGGTCCTCGTCCAATCTTTCCAAAGAATTATGACCAGCCCATACTTTGAGGCCTGGTGAGCACACCCATACACACCTAGGGCAGTAACCTCCCCGAAAGGACAGCGCACTTAATATACTCCGGTCGCTGGTTGCGCAAGCAATAAACAATATAATCGACTCAAACCACTCAAATCATACGACACTGGAAATGAAGTCAAGCCCGACCCACCCATCCACTTTTGTAATCTTAATGATCTGTACAGTGTAATTTTTGGGACTTTTCAATCATCACCCCGTCGGCGATACACTCTGAATCCCACTGTCAAGGAAGGACATGGAATACCTACAAATTTAAGAAAAATGATATTACTGCTGGAAGGCTCCACAACGCTTTTTTTGAAACTGTGATAAGCTCCTCAGCTGCTCAGCCAAATTTTCAGGATTCTCTCAAAATGCAATAAATTTCTGGTCACGCCCAATCTACTGTTTCACAGCTGTAGCCCAAAAGAAGTCACAGCTGATATGAAATGTTTCTTTAGATTTCATCACACAAGAATGGCCCAAGACTCAGAGTTGCACTGACGTGGTTATACGGTAAGTCGGTAAACGGTCGGTAATTTTCCGTCGCCTGTTTTGTAGACGTATACAAAATTCACTCGATTTTCAATCGATTTAGTGCGACACCACAAGTAGTCCCTCTTTGAGTATTTAGCGGTGGATAATGTACAACCGGTGCTTTCGGATCTTGAATCTGGTCGTGTACAACTACGAATGGCTTAACAGCGGCCTCCTTGCACAACGTCCTATATGGTGTCCTAACCCATCGTTTGGCAAGAACTACGAAGATTTATAAACAATGACATTTTTCATTTAACAGACTCGCAAAGCTGTGTAAGCCTTAGAAACGTATTGTTTTAAAAATTGCATCGTCTTCGAAATCATGGTGTCAAGAGATTTGTTTAAAGAAAACATCGGCCAAGGCCGATGGGAAAATGATACCACCCATTAGCAAAGAGCTCAGCAACGACAGAGCAGATAAGCGGTCAGAAAATACACCCAGGAATTCCACGGCCTTACCCAAGGGTGCGAGAGCACACGCCCCGTTGTGGAGAACCGTAGGTAACGGTTCCCCTCGCACGCACGAGATGCGACGCAGACTGCACAGGCTGTGGTACGTCATGTTGTCGTTGCCGCAGACCGGTTCAAAAACATCCGGACAACGTTCTCCACAACCTAGAATAAATGAGGCCAACATTTGTGTTTTTGCCGTTTATAATTGTCGAGTTAAATTAAATATTTTCCAACTAGCTAAAATGACCACAGACTAAGAAACAGATGTCCTATATACCCATACCCGAAATTTATTTCTGGTCCTCAAGGAAGGTTATAAACTTATGTACCGAAATGATCAACGATGTGCAAGTATTGCGAGGAACTTAAAAAGGCAAAGCGAAACTTAGTGGAGTAGCCAGGAGAGTAGGTGTGGGAAACACGTCCCTCATGCATATTAAATCATCATCCCAACGGAAATTTGGAAAAACTAAGAAAACTTACATTTCGCCCCTCCCCTGGCATCTAGGGAGCCACCCTCCCCCGCCCCTCTGCAACACACCCATGCTTGTCCTCCCTACCTGATGTGGACAATCCTTCTGTTGAACCGTGGAAAAGAAATCTCGAAGCAAATACTGATTTTCTCCGCAAACTCTTTCCAGCTTGATTTTTATGATGATTTCCTGAAAAATTGTTCCTCTTCATTTTACGACACATAACTCTGACCCCAAATCCATTTCAAACCAATGTCAGAGAAGGGAAAGGTGTGGACGTGCTTCAGTCCACGCATATTAACGTCTTCCGACAGGTGGAATTTTTTTATTCTAGTACATAAAATCAACTCACACACTCACCAGCCTCCTATGGATGAAAATCGTTTCTACGCTGCAAGTGAAAGTCAACATTTTTCGTTTTCTTCCCCTTTTTATAACTCAAGGATGACTTGCTTTTCACCGATCACTCATATCGCTACGCTCTTCACAAAAGTATCGTGAAATATGTTACCAGCAACGGTGTCGTCCATACATTCACCCATGTGGGTGACGGTCAGCGATTCACCGGGGGCACTGCACGCCACGATCCGAAGGTGGCACCAAGACGAGTACGTCGTGCCGTCGGAGCCGCACACGGGCAAGTAAAGCATGGAGCACTCGGCCTCGCTGGGACAGTAGGAGAGGCGCTCCCGGACGGGCTGGCCAGCCGTGGTTGGCTTGGGTTCCAAGCGGGAGGGTAGGGTGGTCGGATCCCGGTTGGGTAGGGGAACGACAGCGTCTGCTTCGATGCAAGGCCCGTCGTAAAGGACCTGAGCAGTAATTTAAAGATCAAACCATGTGTTCTTATTCCTCCTGGATCAAACACATTTGGGTGTACAATCTGTCGGGGATATATACACGGGCAAGGGGCATCACAAGAAAATAAGATGCAGCGGAATAGCTGAATAAGCTCAATGGAACGTATCCACAGACTCCACATGGAAAGGGAGCACCTGGAGGGGGGTATGGCCACTCGGTTAGTGGAGGGTATGGCCACTCGGTTAGTGAGGGGACGCTTTAGTCGTAGAGTCAACTTGTATAGAGACCCTCGTGTTTTGCGTTGGCTCCGTAATCGTTGTTTTTACCTTGTATTTATATTATCTAACAGTATTTCGAGACCAGACCAATTTGGAAATACATGAAGCATTACCCTCCGCTTGTTTGCTTTTCGACTAATTACATTCATGACATGCTGACAACGAGAGAAGTTTGAGAGCGTTTCGGCTCTTAGCGGTACTCAAAATTCCCCAAAAGGAGTGTGTTTAGAGCCGTGCACTCAGAGATACGGCCACATGTGTTAGCATGTTCCAAAGTGTTTTCACAAGTGGAAAACCACGTTCTTGCTCTGGACTCGAAATACGAACCCACCTATAACTAGGAGAGCTGTATACGCGGCTCTAGAAGCGCCAAACGCAGACTTTGTAACCAAACTGGTACAGAAAGCTGATGGCAAGTTCGATCAAGGATCGTAACAGCATAGATCGAACGCTTGCCAGTAGTCGATAGTCTAGTCAACTATTCGCGACCAGCCTACTGAGGTTGGTCGCGTCGTTGGTTGCCACAGACCATTTTTAATAGCATAGTGTAGAGAGGACCAGTTAAAAGAAGAACGCCGGAAAAGCAGTATGTCTATTAAAAAATGATGTAAACGATCATTTTTACTGTAAGTTTGCTATTTCGTCCACACGGCCACTTTTTCTCCCCTTCGGCGTAACGACCTGACAACGTTGACTAAAGGTCGTTCGCACTTCAACTCCACTGCACACGAGCTAGGTACGTCACAAATCTACCACTAGTTAACTGGCGGCCTTGATCGAACCATAGAGCATCGAACTTGCCTTGATATTGTGTGCTTATTGTCCATGTGCGCTTACACGTTATCCACCATTTTAGTTTGAAGAACTGAGACACAAGTTGCAACTCTCTGTGTGCAAGCCAGTAAATAGGCCAAAAACTGCTCACGCCGGCTGACTCAATTTGTATGCACTCGGATTCTCTACAAAAGTACATTATATGGCCCATGAACATAAAAATTTGTAAGCAAGACAGGTTTAGGCGACAAAAATGAATGCCAGCTTGTGTCTGAGTAAGATTTTGAAGAAATTGGTGCCTGAAAACCGTCTGTTTATTGAGAAGTGTAGGCAACGGTTTCTCAAAATGGCGAGGGGCTTCCCAACTGCTTTTTACTTTAGGGGCGACCTTCTGAAAAAAAGTTTCAAAAGTTATCAGTTAATGAATGGATATTCGAAAAGAAAATGAAAAATCATTACATGAGCTTAATTTGATGTGTCTCTGAGAAAATGATAAGTATTTTTCTGTTTTTTTTTATGAAGTTCAGGTATTTATCACTATTGCGCGCCTATGGCAGCTTAAGCAGCGGTAGTAACTAACAACAAACAGCGCCCTCGTGTTTAGGAATTTATAGCAAGGGTGTTGTACAACAGCGAAAAAGCTAAGGAAAAAAAGGAAGCAGGTGTAATTATTATTTTCATAAAATATGTTTCAGTGAAGAATGTGCCTTATGGTATTCCTCATGAGAAACAGGGAATCACGTATTAATTGTTATTGAGCATCGGCTTCCATTGGCCCGCAGCAATGGGAAAATCGGCAATGCGCCATAACCCTACAAGTACGCTTTGCCTACCATGAGAGATCGGTCACCCGTCTGGCAAGCGTGAGCCTCCAGGAGGCAGCGGCTCCCGTAAGTCTCACCGTCCGTACCACACACCGGGTTGGTGTTGTCCAGAGGGCAGGAGGGGGCACATGTCGGGGGTACAGTTGTGGGATCCGTCTGGGCGGGGATTGTCCTACCAGTGGTACGGTCCGTCTGGGTGGGCTCGGGCTGCATTGGGAAAACTGAAGAACCATGGAAATTTCTCAGGAAAAAATCAACTGGCTTTATTATAGCATCAATACAACAAAATTTTGCATGAATATTACATAAAAACTACCTTAAAATCCTCCTTTTCCTTCTTACCACGAAAAAAGTGTGCCAGGTATTCTAAACACCCATCTCTAGCTGTCCAAAAGTTTGGGAACACATACCCCCCCCGTGATTTACACCCGATAGGTATGACCTACACATAACAAGACACCAAAACCATGAACCAAGTGTTGAAAGAAATTCAACGATGAAATTATTTATTCAATGATATAAACTTCTGGTATCCCGCTACCCTAAGCCGTGCTATTTTTTTTTACATGCGACACTCAGTGAAATGTTTTTCAGGGAGAAACAAATCATCTTTGTGTCGGTCTTTTTGCGGAAGTTAACAAAGTACAGTCGATGTGTTGTCACGCGGATGACACAAAGATCTCATGTGTTTCATGTGTTCTGCTTCCATAGAAATTGGTACCCTGATTCTGTGGGTATTTCCACACATCAAACTGCTTAACTCTTCCCAGTCTTACCTGTGGCTGAGGGAGCTGTTGTTACCGGAGGTGATGATGTCATCGCTGAAGAAACAGTGGAGGGTACGGTGGCAGGCTTGGATGGTCCACCTAAAAGAAATCGCGGAAGCCTAAACAGTGACTACAAGAAAAAATATATACTTTAAACTGCCTCTACATCTTTTTATATATACGACAATCGGTTTTAAAGACGCAAACTGTTTTTATTATTATTTTGTAGTTTGAAACCCACTATGACCCTTTGCACCGCTGACACTTCTGCACACTTACTAAACGTAACAATCTCAAAAACCTAACCTCCGTTTTCTCCACCTTCCTCCTGTGACTCATCCTCCTCGCTGGAATCGTCATCTTCATTCGAGTCATCTCCTCTCCCCTCATCTTCTTCCCCATCCTTATCCTCCCCCTCATCCTCCTCTTCCTCACCAACCGGCAGTGCTCCAGCTGGGCGATCACTACCTGGTGAAGCGGTACCCTGGCCTGTGTTTGTCACTGAATCTGTAGAACATAATAATGAGGCAATGAAACGAGTGTCGCCAGGATTTCAACTCGGGTACAGTCGCAGCTACAGTCACTGGATACATCAAAACGGGAGTGTGTGTGTGTGTTGGGGGGGGGCAACTATAATCACCCGACGCCTGTTCAAAAAACGTCCACTTAAGCATGGAAACTAAAGCTGCATTTTGGATACATATTGACACTTTCTATTTTTTTCTCATATTAGACTTTAAATATAGTTACTGACCTGACACAGGTTTCGCAATAGTTTTGCGAAATAACGCAATACTATTGCGAAATAACTCCGATTAGCTTGTGGTGATTACTGTTGTTTCACTGATTGTGTAGGCCGGCATGGGTAATAATCTTAAGGAACATGAGGTTTATAACCCTCGAAAATTTTTACATCTCTTGGTTTAAGGTATTTTGACATTTTATGGCTTTTAGCTGAGAATCACGTTTTTATTGTAAGTTTAGGAACATTACAGCGACGTTTGTCGCAATATGGACTATTTTGAAGAAGACATAAGTCGTCCATACTTGATGTTGCTCCTTTTTTTACTGGAGCAAACACAAGAGTCTGGATTTCAAAATGCATACCAATGGTGCATCAAAAGTGCTTATTGGCAGGATTCACCATTTCAAGATCAGATGTTGCCTTGCTGCTCTCGGTTTTGGACGGCTACAACAGGGGGCGCTTTCTTCGTGTATGAGCATTTGTGACCCACTCTGTGAAAATGAGTCACAAGTCGGCAGAGCCACAATGGAGTAAAAGTCCTTTAGAATACTTTTGCACAGTGTAAATCAAGGAACCCACAGCATTTTTTACCATGGAGTATCCACTTCCATCAAGATGCCAAATTGAGTGATACATCAAAACAAAAAGCTCAATTTACTGTTTTCAGTAAATTTTCACAGAGCATTTCACATAACTATTTCGTTATTTCGCAATAAAAAAGTGCTTTAAAAACCTGGCACGATTGGGCTTCCGTAGCAGTCTGAAGCTTGCCCTTTATGCTTTGAACCTGAAACCTTAAATGGGTAAAATGTCAAATAGTAACGCAAGCCAACATACAAACTCGGGGAAAATCATAATACTGGTTAAGTGCGCTGCCAGAAAGATAATACGGTGGATTTTTAGACGAAAAATTCTAAAAGGTTCTGAAATATTCTGACAAAAGTTGCGGTAAATGATTAGGTGAATCCCTTTCCATGAAAAGGAAGCAGGCCCTTCAACAATGGGGTTGTCAAATGCACCTTACTCTAGGCCAAGGCCTAGGCCTGTAGGCCTACAATTCATTTCCACGCCGTAGCTTACATTATACGTGCGGTCTAGTATTAGTCAACCTGCCTGTCTTGTTCCGGATGTTGTAGTATGCGTCATCCTGACATGCTCCAGCATGCACCAGGCTGGGCCAGGGGGTTTCACCTCGGCCCAGAGGACGTGCATGCTGCTGTCTGCATGCCGCGTACAGCAGGAGGCAGCGGCTTGGGTAAGTATGGCCGTCCGTACCGCACACCTCCCCCGCCATCGTACCGTACAAGTTCCGCCGGCATCGACGCAGGCCCTGCTTGCACGTAAGGCGACGTTGACTGGCAGGGCCTATGTCCTCTGCGGATTTAAAAGTACACGAATCAACGTTTACATGCTTCATCCATGCTTAGAAATCATAAAGGGACATGTATACATGCTAGACGTTGATTATAAATATGCTAATAATAATAAGGGTGGGATACCGCCTATTGAAGCCCAAACACTTTGGAAAGAGTACCAGCACATTCCTGGCTGTTAGGAAGATTGTGTTAAGATTCTGTTGAAAAGGAACAACCGTTTCACTACCTGATCGTTGAATAAAAAAAAAAAAAAAAAATTAAATTAAATTTATTTAATTATAATACAGGGTAAATAGGCTAGGCTCTGCTACTAGTACTGAATGGGTTCCACAGCAGAACTGAATTCTTTACCGATGGCAGCGCCCTAAACCTACCATCATCGGCTCGCACACAGGTGCTACAAATTATAACCAGACCGATTCCGAGCAGTGGAAACGGAATGATCCTCCCGAGGATTAGAAGTAGCCTCATTGTTCTCTCAGAGAACGTGCAGCTGGAGGGACAAAGAACATTACCATTAGTTTTCTTCATGCTGGACATTATTAAGGGGGGGCCACAAGCATCTGATGGGGGAACCAGCTTTCAGTGGTCTTTTTTTGGGGGGGGGCGAGCTTTTGTTAACCTTGTTCAATATACATTCATCCTTTTTTTTTTATAGTGGGGCACCTGGGGGGGGGCACCGGGAATTCGTGTGTTCGGTGGGGGGGGGGCGTGCCCCAAGTCCCCCGTGGCTACGACCCTGCGTAACACTTTATAAAGTCACTTGATAACCACCTAAAATATGTCGCAATGTGAAAGGTGGTACATAATGGAGTGCAATGTCGCCTCATGAATAGTGATGTATCCGTGTTTTTCGGGGGTTGAATGGGAGTTTGTCAAAAAACGACCATCCATTTTTCCCCGTAGAATTCCCACTCCCCACCAACGAAAGGGTGTCGTACTATTGTCACCAGAGAAGGTTGCTTGCCTCACGCATCCCCTCTACTGGATACGCCACTGGTATGGAAGTCCATATCTGCCGTCGCCCGTCGTGCGTCGTCCGTCGTGCGTCG